>ML014117.1:0-258388 GCA_003615045.1 Caulochytrium protostelioides | reverse complement strand
CCGCCGCCGCCGCCGCCGCCGCCGCCGCCGCCGCCGCCGCCGCCGCCGCCGCCGCCGCCGCCGCCGCCATGACCGCCACGGGCCGGCACTCGCGGCGTCCGAGTACCGCCGGCGCCGGCGGACCCAACACGCAACGGTCTGACGCGTCTGGCCGCCGTAAGACGACAATGCGCGGCCACGCATCGCAGACGTGCCCGCGAACCGCAGAGCAAGGCGCTGGTGCGCTCTAGAAACACCCATCGGCCATCCGCGTCGATGCTCGCCGTGACGTGCGCGTGCCGAGGTGCGCGGCGTCTGGGACTGGTCTCGAGGCCTGAACCACGGGCACATTGTTCTGATTCTGAGTCTGATTCTGATTCTGATTCTGACGGCGACGTCAGATACTGCATGCATGGTCTGCATGGTCGGCAACAACCCCCACCCCTTCGACCTTCGCGACGACCCGATTCGTCGACTTGGCGACGCAACGCGGTCCTCCTGACGCGCTTCTCGGCGACGCGCCTGCCGCTGCGGTCGCTCGGACGTCGGCCGGGGTCTCTGGCGCGTCCCTGCGGGCGTCCCTGAAGTCCCTGACGAGTGAGGCGTCGGCGACCCTGAGTCCCTGAGTCCCTGAGTCCCTGAGTCCCTGAATCCCTGAGTCCCTGAGTCCCTGAGTCCCTGACAGGGCACACGGGCACGTGCCTGCCCACGCTCGCTCCGCTCACCGGGCCCGCGAGCGGCCGCTCCCGACCCCCTACCTTTCCTCCTGCCCGCGCCGCGCGTCCAGCCGCGTCGGAGCCGCCATCCGCCTCCGTCGCGACGCGCGTAGGAACCCCGCCGATTGCCGCGACGGCCGCCCGAGCGACAAGCGCGCTGCCGCCGCCATGATCGCCGCCCTCTGGGTAAGTCGTCCTGCTGCTCCGGTCTGCCGCATCAGGCATGCGTGCCCGACTCACGCGCTGCCCGGCGCTCGCGATGGACGGCGCATGCATACTCACGCGTCGATACTTATTCTACTTTTTGCCCTGATTCCTGGACTTGACGTCCCCTTCCATTGGTCGTTGCGTTGCGGTGCGTTGCGTTGCATGCTCGGTTGGATCCGATCCGTCCCTTCGGTAAACCGCCATAGACCTTCGGGTCCCACGTGATCCATGTGGTCGAGGTGCTCCGCGGCCAGGCCGCCCTCTTCCGCGTCGTCGCTTATACCGCCGGTCTGGCCGTCGTCGCTTATGTGGCCGTGGCGGGCTACCTCAGCGTCCAGGAGGCGTCCCACCGCCGCCGCGACGCGCGCCCGCCGGTGCCGCCCGCCGGCGCGGCCCGCGCCCGCGCCCGCGTCACCCTGACCCGGCGCGCCATGCAGCCGGCCGCCCTGCACCGCCGCGCGCCTCCCGCCGCGGCGTCCTACGATCCCGCCGACCCCCTCTCGGTCGTCGGGCCCGGGCCGCGGCCCGCGCACCGCCGCGAGCCCGTCCACTACCTCGCCAACCCGCGCAAGCAGCCATGGAACCAGTCCTACGCCACGCAGTATACCCCGCATCGCCACGCGCTGCCGCGCGGCGGCGCGCCGCTGGGGTCATTGACGTCCGGCCCGCGCCACGCGCTGGACGCAGGGCCCGTGGACGCGTGGACGCCGCGCGCCGCGCCGGCCGCCGCGTCGCCGTACGCCGTCGACGTGCCGCGGCTCCAGGCCTCGCTCCAGGAGCGGCTCCTGTGGCAGCGCGAGCAGCAGCTCGACCGCGCCACGCGCGACGCCGCGCTGTCGGACCCCGTGGCGGCCGGCCCTGCCGGCGCGTCGCTCGCCCCGCGGGACGCCTTCTCGCACCGCGAAAACCGCCGCGACCTCACCGGTTGGCCTGCGGCGTTCGGCTTCACGTCGGCGACCGAGACAGCGGCGGCGCCGTCGGCGGCGCGTAGCCGCGCCGTTGAGACCGAGACCGAGGCCGAGGCCGAGACCGAGACCGAGACCGAGATGACGCCACGGTATGCGCGCCGTCCGCACTCCGAGGCCGTGCCGACGCGCCGCTCGAGCCGCCACGGCGCCAGGGCCTCCGCGGCGGCCCAGCGCAAGCGCGGCCCCGCCGAGCTCGACCACGGCGACGACGCGGACGACGCGGACGACGCCGCGCCGCGCCGCCGCTTGTTTGACCGGCACGCGGTCGCATCCGCCGTGCGCGCGCAGCGCGATCCGGCGACGCGCACGCCACTGCCCAAGCGGCGGCGTCACGGCGCCGCGCCGGTGGCGTGGACGAGCGACTCGGAGAACGACCGCGCGGCCGCGAGCGACCGCCGGCGCCGCGTCGGCCGCCGCGCCGCGCCAGCACCGCCGCGCGTCGAGCGCGCCACTAGCCCTCGCAAGCGCAAGCACCACACCCTGCTCGCGGGCCACGGCGGCCGCGGCGGCGCGGCGCCCGTCACGATTGTGTTTCAGGACGGCTGGTTCACGCCGGTGCCGAAGCGCGCGAAGCACGCCGCCGCTGCGTCTTCTCCTGCCTCGGGCGCCGGCCGCGCCAGCGGCACCAACGACGCGCTGCCGTCGGCGTCGGCCGCCGATGCGCCGGACCACGCGGCGGCGTCCGCGTCGACCCACGAGAACCAGGAGAACGACGCGGTCCGACGCCAGACGGCGCGCGACGACGCGGACGACGAGGACGATGCGGACGCGGAGGTCGAGGCGTCGGGGCTCCGTCGTGGCGCGCACGGGTCGCCGCTGCCGCCGGTGGCGGTGAACCGCGCCGGGCGCCTCCGCTTCTCGCAGGTTCACGACGCGCGGCCCGACGCCGCCGCGCGCCACAGCCCCTTCGCGGTCATGAAGAAACCGATGGGCGAGCGCGAGGCCAAGGCCAAGGTGACGGCGCTGCTCCGCGCCGTCGGCGAGCGCCACCTCCAGCAGCAGATCACGCAGAGCCCGGCGTCGGCGTCCCCGCTCGCCCGCGACGCGTCGCACGCCAAGAAGGTCCAGTTCTCGTTCGGCCGCGAGCTGCCCGTGGCCGTGACGGTCGAGGATGTCGACGCGGCCGACGCCCATGCCGCCGCGACGGCGGCGACGTCGGCGGCGGCGTCCGTAGCCGCGTCGTCTGCCTCGGCCTTGACGGCGTCGCTGCCGTTCTCGGCGCCGAGCCTGACGCCGAACCCCAAAAGCGGCTTCAAGCTCGGCTCGAAGGAGCACGAAGTGCTGCTGACCTCGCCGACGCCGGGACCCGGGAGCGGCCTAGCGTTCGGCGCCGCGTCCCAGCCCGCCGACCGGCCGTCGCCCAAGAAGAAGCCAGGGCCGGCCGCCGGTTTCTCGTTCCATCCCGATGCCGGCGTCCCCCCGAAGGCCCCCGCGCCCAAGGCGGCCACCACCTCGGCGGCGGCGCCCGCGCCCGCCACGTCCGGGTTCGCCTCCCTCGACTGGGGCAAGACGACGGCCACTGCGTCGGTGGCGCCCCCCGTGTCTAGTGCGGCGGCGCCATCGACGGCGACGGCGCCAGCGACGGCGCCAGCGACGACACCCGCCGCCACGTCGGCGCCGGCGCTCGCCTTCACGTTCCCGACGCCGGCGTCCAGCACCGCGCCGGCGGTGGCGATGCCGGCGCCCGTGGTCACTACGACGGCAGCCCCCGCGACGCCGGCGCCCCCGGCCAAACCCGCGTTCGGCGGGTTCTCCTTCGGCGGGCCCGCCGCCACGGCACCAAACGCGCCGGCCTCGCAGCCGGCCTCGAAGCCGGCCTCGACGTCTGCCGTGTCTTCCGGCTTCTCCTTTGGCCCGGCCGCGACCGCCGCGTCCACGGCGGCACCCGCCTCGGCGGCGCTCACGACGGCGCCCTTGTCCCAGGCCGCCGCGCCCCTCGGTCTCTTTGCGGGCACGGTGCCGACGACATCGGCGCCTGCCGCGTCGGCCGCATCGACGACGGCCGCCACGACGACGACATCAACGGCGGCGCCGCCCAACCTCTTTGCCGGCTTCGGCAGCACCAGCACGTCCGCGTTCGGAGCGATCTCCGCGCCGCCGGCGTCGTCGACCGCGTCCGCCGCGGCCCCGGCGACGTCGGCCCCCGCTTTCACCGGCTTCACGCTTGGTGCGCCGCCCGCTTCGACCGCGGCGCCCGCCACGCCGGCGACGTCCGTGCCGGCCCACCTCGGCCCACCCACGGGCGGTTTCTCGTTCGGCGCGTCCTCGGCCGCCGCGGCGCCCGCCACCGCGGCGCCCGCCACCGCGGCGCCGTCTCTCTTTGGCGCGCCCGCCGCGACCGCGGCGCCGACGCCCGCCACCGGCGGTTTCAGCTTCGGCGCGCCGGCTGCGGCCGCCGCCGCCGCCGCGACGACCGCCGCCGCCGCCCCGTCGCTCTTTGGCAGCGCCGGCGCCCTGGCTACGGCAACCAGCACCGCGCCCGCCGCGCGCCCGCCGCTGGCCTTTGGCGTGCCCGCCGCAACGACGGCGTCCGCGTTCGGCGCTGCGACCGCGGCGCCCACGCCGCTCGCTATGCCCGCCGCCTCGCCTTTCGGCTTCCCCTCGACGCCGGCGGTGTCCGCGGTCCCCGCCGCGCCGACGTCGACTGCCGCGGCGCCCGCGTTCGGCGGACCCGCCGCGGCGCCGGCCGCGACGTCCGGATTCGCGTTTGGCGCCGCGACGGCCGCGCCGCCTGCATTTGGCGCCGTGACCCCGGCGGCCGGCACGACGCCGGGCGCGGCCGCCGCGCCGGCCTTCGGCTTCGGCGCGCCCGCGACGCCGGCCTTTGGCGCGCCGGCGCCCGGCGCGTCCGGCATGTTCGGCAACGCGACGCCGGCCGCGAGCACAGCGCCGTCGGCCTTCGGCCAGCCGCCGGCGGCGCCCGCCGCGCCGTCGGCGTTCACGTTTGGGCAGCCTGCGGCGCCGAAAGCGCCTGCGCCGGCGGCGTTCGGGTTTGGGCAGCCCGCGCCCGCGCCGGGCGCTGCCTCCACCGGCGCCTCGCCCTTCACCTTTGGCGCGCCGGCGCCGGCGCCCGCGGCGGCTGCGACGCCCGGGGGTGGCGCGTTCCAGTTCGGCGGCGCGCAGGCCGCGCCGGCGCCCGGCACGCCGGCGGGCCACGGCGGCGCGGCGTTCACGTTCGGCGGGGGTCCGCCGGCGCCGTCGGGCGGCGCGTTCGCGTTCGGCGGCGGCGGCCCGGCGCCCGGGATGGCCGCGCCCGCGCCCGGCGGCGGCGCGGCATTCACCTTCCAGGCGCCGGGCGGCCAGCCGGGCGGGTTCTCGATGGGCATTGCGCCCAACTTGGGCGAGCGCAAGATGGCGGTGCCCAAGAGCCGCTACCGTCGCAAACGCTAGCCGCGGTCCGGTCGCCGGTTGCGTTGCATGCGTTGCATGGGTCGTTTCATTCTCTATCATCGTACATCCAGGACGCTGTGAAGTTATTTAAAGAATATACATGCCCATCCTCACCTCACATGAACACCATACCCTGGTGCCCCCAAAGGTCCCGCCGGAGCGAGTAGCGCAGTCGGTTCATTGTCGAATGAGCTTGCCGACCTTGGGCTGCACTCGAGCTTGCCCAGGGATGCGACACAGCGCCGCCGGGCTGACGGGTCAGGCCAGGCGGCCTCAGATGTTCAACGCGGCATTGAGATCGCGGTTCACAAACTTGCCGTTGGTGGCTTCACATCACAGCAAACCTCGGAACACAGTCCCCTGGAGCCGGCGTTGACCAGTTTCAGGACCCCATGCGTCTGGGCATACACCCGGATCCTGCGGCCCCGGTCGACCAGCGTCGGCGCCGTTGAGGAAGCGCCCGCCCTGGGCGCACGAGACGTCGGAACGACCGTCGTGTCTTGGATTTGCACTTGTGTCAGGATCTGATGCGTCTCGCCATGCACCGAGTACGGCTTTCGGGTCAGCTTCCAACTGACGACGTGGCCGTCGGACCGTAGCATGGCCCCAAAGAAGATGTCGGTTCGGCCCGGGTCGTTCCCCAGAATGCAGTGCTGATCCAGGCTGCCTGCCCAGAGGTTCTCGGTTGCGGGGGCAGCCGTGACAGTCGGCACGGCGTCGGCCACCTTGTTCTGGCACTGGAAGGGGACGCACACACGAGTCCCATCGCTGTTGGGATGATGTGGACGGGTTAGCGGTGGATCAGGGGCGCGCCCGGCACATGGGTCGCTTCGAAGTGCGCGACGGCGTCGTCGAGACGGCGCTGGCACGCGGGGTCGTTGATGTCGGCGGCAAGGGACGGCAGGTTGGCCGCGATCTGGGCGGCGAGGTCCTGCTCGAGCTTGTGGAGAATTTCGCGGCGGCCGAGCGTCTTTTGCTGGCGGTCGACGAGGGCGCTGACGACGTCGCGCGTGTACAGATCCGGGTTGCGGCCCTGCTCGACAAAGCCGATGAGGTCGATTGGCAGGCGCGCGGCGCGAGCGGCGTCGTCGCGCGCGTGCGCATCGAGCGCCTGCAGCTGCGCCACGAAGCGCTCGACGCGGTCCACGAGCACGGGGCCCGAGTCGGGCTGGTAGTCGTGCACCGTGACGGCGATGTGGTACAGGTCGTCGATCGTCTGCTGCAAGGTCTTCTCGAGATCGCGCAGGCTGCGCGGCGCGGCCTCGGGACGCGTGCTGGCTGGCGCCGCAGCTGCCGGAGCGGCCGTCTCGGCCACCGGCTCCGCTTTGATGGCGGGCTTCTGCTCGCCGTCGGCGGCGGCGGCGGCGGCAGCGTCCGGGCCGCCGTCGAGGCCGAGGTCGAGGTCCATCTCCATGGCGTGACGCGGCGTGGGAGGGCGGACCCCACCGACAGCCAGCGCCGGCAGGGTGTCGTCGCCGGCGCTCACGTCGGAGACGCGCGGCCGAGGCAGGGGTTCGCGCGGCTCGGTCGATGCGTGCCGGAAGCGGAGTTGTGGCAGGGAGACTTGCCGAGGAGGCGCGCCGACAGAGAGCTTGCAGCGGGGATCCCGCCCAGTATGGATGGAGAGAGAGAGAGAGAGAGATGATACCGGCTGCCGATGAGGGTGGCAGCCATCGTCGGTTGCTCGGCCGATGGGGTCGGTTCTCTGGGCCGGTATGGGTGATGGACATGGAACGGCTGAGCTTAAAGCGGCTGACTGGTGGCACGAGCCGCGCCATCGCCCGAGGGTCGGCCTCTCGCAGGGCCGCGGCGGCCACGAGCGCGGCGGCTGGCGTGGCTTAGCGATGCGCGGAACGGTCGGCAGCGGCGGCGGCAGCGGCGGCGTCGGCGGCGACCGTCCGTCCGTCCGTCCGTCGTGGGGTGGGCGCCTGCCAGGGTTGGCTGTGCGACGGCGCCGCGCGAGACTGTGATGGGCTGTCCGCCCTAGGTATCGATGAAGTGGCGTATGGACGGACGACGGAGCACCATCAAGGGCCTGGCGCCACCTAGGACGCCCTTGCACGGGATGCCGCCATGGCTGCGTGTGGCCTTCGCATCACATCGAGACAGGCCGCGTGCCTGAGTCTTCCGGACGCGCGACGACAGCCATATCGTCGTCTATGTTGCTCGCTCGCGTGCGTCGCTGCTGAACCATTCGCCGTCCGCGCCGTCCTCTCGATTCGACGATTCGTGGATACCCCCGCTCGGTTTCCCTCCCCCTTCCTACACAGTACAGTTGCTCGCAGCAGCGTTCTGCTCCTCAGGCGCTCTCGGCGGCGTCGTATCGGCCGTGCCTGGGCCGCGTCGTAGGATAGCTTTCGCGCCATCAAGCCCTGCGGCAGAGCCCCGTCGAGACGACGCCACGTCTTAACTCGGCGAATGCGCTTCCTGGCTCGGCGACGACGGCCGACGGACGCATGGTCGGCATCCTCGAGCCGCCTTCCCACGGCGCGTAATTTATGGCTGCCGACGAGCGGGAAGCGCGGCTGCTGTTTGGTCTCCTCCCGGCTGCGGGTCGATCCGCCTGGGGTGATATGCCGGTCGAGCCGGCGGGAGCAGTTTGAAGCGGCCTGATCGTTTTCTTGGGCTGCCGCGTACCAGCGCCCTATCGCCGCTTCCACAATACGCCCGTGACTCACCTGTGCTTGATTGGTTGTCTATTCTGCATCGTGTCTGCGTTTGATCCGCCCTGGTCCCCTTTTCTGGATGCCCAGTCATGACCTCGTCACCGGTGACGCCGGCCTCGGGCCTGGGCAGCCGTCTCCGCTTCGGCGGGTACCAGCCACCAAAGCACATCCCCTACGCGCGCACCGCGACGGCCATCGGCGCCGGCTGCTGGTTCTTTATCCTCTACATGATCAACAAGGAGGGCGGGCACCACTTCCTCGGCCACCACCCCTGGGAGGAGCCCCGCATCCTGGCCTACATGGACAAGGTCGATGCGAAGTACGGCACCCAGTATGCCACCAAGAACATGCACCACTAAACGCGGTTGATCGCTGGGTGGCGCGTGGCGCAGGCGCGGCGTGGCAGCGTTGGGCGGTATCGATCACTGGCAAGACCGCTCGAAACCAAGGATGGACGGCCATGCGATCTCCGCTCTGGCACACGCGCGTCTGGCCCGCGCCCCCCGCATGCGCTCTCTGGCCTCAGCCGTCTCTCTTCCTCCATGATGTAATATATTCCACTTGCGCGATACGTTTCATACGGCGCGGCCGCCGTAGTGATGGCATCCTGCCGACCCGAGCGTCTGCCGGCGGCCGTCTCGACCGCCGGCCCGCGGCCGCCGACGGCGGCGCGTGGAATCGACGTCGGGCGGCAAGCGAAAACCGTCGCGTCGGACACCGCGGCGGGCGCGCCTCGACCCCGGCCCGCCGTGACCCGTGCTAAGCCCCGCGCCCGGACCGCTCATCGGCCTCGCCGCCGATCCCTCCGACCGGCGGGAGCGGCGTTGTGTGCCACGCGCCGCGCCGTGTCGCGCCGCGCCGTGAGCGAGAGATGGTGCAGGCCAGGCGCGTCGTATTAGAACCCCGCCTCCGCCGATCCCGCGATCGCCGCCGCCGCCGCCGTCTGCCGCCGCTGTCTCGGTCGGCTGCGGCGATCCAAGCGGCGAGTATGGTGCGCGAGGGCGGCGCCTGGTTCGCCGCCGGCGATCGCTGCTGCGCGGGTTCTGACCCGCGATGCACGATACTCGGTGCTCGATGCGCGCCATGCACGGGTCTCTCCGTGGCAGGGCAAGCCGCGCGCCGATACCGATGCCGATCGCACCGCGACCGCCCAGGCGGCGTCTGGATGCATCGGGCCGCCGGCCTGGCGAGGCGTTCCGTCGGACGCCGGGCTCCTGCGCGGGGCCGCCGGACGGGGTGAGAGTAGACGAGGCGTTTGCTCCCGGTTTCCTCAAGGTGGCTCTGGTTGCTTGACGGCCTAATGACCCGTGGTCTCGCCCCTCGTCGCGGCGGGTTCCGCGTCGTCCCGCGCGGCGTCGTCGGCCCGCGGGTCCGCTCGCGCCCTGGCTGAGGTGAATTGGAGCGGGGACCGGAAACGCGTTGTTCTGCTGGTCACTCGGGCGCAGATGTTGATTCACCGCGGCGCGTCACGCTCTTGGGCCGTGTTTCGCATCCTCCAAGACGTTGTACTCGGCTCCAATGACGCCGATCCCGCTTGGATCCAGCGGCCGTCCCGTATCCCGATCTGCCAGACGACCCTAAACGACAGCGACATCGCCATCCTTTCTCGCCGACGCGGATCGTTTCCAGGTCGCAAGCCGCCTTCTACGAGCACGGTCACCGACTCCCGGCACCGCCACGCGCCTTCGTGGTCATTCCCACTCCCTTCCCTTCCCAGTGAGCGGGTGCCGAGGCGAGGAGAGGGAAATTACGTGTCCGCCTCGTATCGGCACGCCCGTCTAGTTCTTCGTCTGCGGTGGGCCGTAGAATCGACGCGTGCAGGACTGATGACGACAAGAGACGATTCCCTTCTAGGCCGTGACCGCCATTGACGCTTGTTGGACGAATGTCGCGTCATCGCCCTTCAAACGTCTTGACAGCTCGATAGACGTCGCGTTGACGTCTCGCGCAACAAAGACGACGATTTCTTGCGATCCGCCTATCGCCTATCGCTGATCGCCTGCGGTTCATAGCCTGTCACACTTCCTTCCGAGGCTCGTTTCCACCCTTGAGTCGCATCTGCGCCAACCTGTCCATCCCTCCTCAAGGACACCCCCGCGCTGCCCTACCAAGCCGCCGCCGCCGCCGCCGCCGCCGCCGATCCCTCGGCCCCACGCGTGGCGTGGCCCACTGGTGTGCCTGCTCCACACTAGCCTTTCCGCCTTTCCCCCACCACGTGCGTCCTTCCGAAGGCAGGTGCCGGCCGTCGATCCCGTCTTACCCGCGGAGTAAGCCGCGGTCGTCCGCTCGGGCCTAGCGAGGTGCCGTCGTGCGGACGTCGGAGTTTGGCGTCGCTGTCCAGCCCAGCCCCACCGGTCGTTCTGTTTCCGTGTGGGAACCACCCTTTCGTGATCCCATCGACCCGTGGCATCGTGACGCGGGGGTGTGACGGCCGCCCGCGCCAACTCCGACGCGATCCGCGCGACGCGAGGGTCCCCGGGCGGGCTCCTCACGCGCGCATCCGTCCATCCGGCCGTCCTGCCTGCTGCCGTCGCGTCGGCGCGTAGCAAGCCCAGGGAATCCATGAGAACGCGGGAGACTGCGGACAACACATTGGGTAAGTTGCTTTCGATTCAGGTTGATACACACGAGCAAGGGGCGAGCCGCGAGGACGGCCCTGCTGACGCGGGAGCTGAGCGTCAGAGGCAACAACGTCATTGCTGGCCGGTCTGCCATTTCTGGATCGGTGTGTCAATGGATATTGAGGAGGTCGTGTCGTCATGCTCGTCATGCAGGTCGTCCGCGTCGTCCGCGTCGTCCGCGTCATCCGCGTCATGCATACCGTCGCCACCGTGGCACGGAAGACGCGTGACCTGCGCGCCCCCTACTGCCGACGACCATCTCGATCAGCCTGTCGTCACCCTCATAGCTGACGCATGTCGTCACACCACGCGCGCTCGGACCCGCCGCCGGCCCTCGAAGGAGGCGCAGCCGAGCTACATAAAGGCGGCGTCCGTCGCGTATGCTGAACTTCATTGTTGATGACCCCTTCACGCGCGATGGGGATCTCTCGTCTCTGATTGGTGATATCGTTCTGTTTTGAGTTCCTCTCGGACTCGCTGATCTCGTCGTCTCACCGCCGTTCTCACCATTTCCTTGACTTCGATCATGGTATTTGTCTCTGGTGTGCGAACGAATGACCTGCCTCCAGTATTTGCCTTTCTACTCGCACGGTCTGTGCCCAGGCTCCGTACGGCGCCACGCCGCCCGGGAGCTGGCTCGGCCTCGCGTCTTGGGTCGTGGTCCTCATCCATCACGGCTGTTGCTCCTGTTCGCTAGCTACTCTCGCTTGTATCTGCGTGGATACTGCTGTGGACACTCGGCCCTGGCGCCGTGGATCACGGGCCATCCTGTGGTGGTCGCTGTCTGCTGCCGGCCGCCGCTGTCGCTTCCTGTGCTTCCCGTGCTTCGACCGCCGCTCCAGCGGCCCCCGCCACGATGAACAAGTACCAGGTGATCAAGAAATGCGGCGACGGCTCCTTCGGCGTGGTGCTGAAGGCCCGCCACCGCGAGACCGGCGAGATGCTGGCGATCAAGCAAATGAAAAAAAAGTTCATGACATGGAAGGAATGTATCTCGCTGCGTGAGGTCAAGTCGCTCCAGAAGCTGACGAAGCACCCCAACATCATCCGTCTGCTCGAGGTCATTCGAGAGCAGGCCACCGACGAGCTCTACTTTGTCTTTGAGTACATGGATGCCAACCTTTTCCAAAAGATGAAGGAGCAGCACGGTCAATTCTGGCCCGAAAGCGCCCTCAAGCAGATGATTTACCAGGTCCTCCAGGGCTTGCAGTACATGCACAGCCAGGGCTTTTTCCATCGCGATCTGAAACCCGAAAACTTGTTGGTCCGCGGCGATATTGTCAAGATCGCTGACTTTGGCTTGGCCAAGGAGATCCGCAGCAAGCCGCCATATACGGACTACGTCAGCACTCGATGGTATCGAGCGCCCGAAATCGTGCTGCGGAGTCCCAAGTATAACTCGCCCATCGACTTGTGGGCTTTGGGCGCCATTATTGTCGAGTTGTTCACGATGCGGCCCTTGTTCCCAGGCGCCACCGACATGGACCAGATCTTCAAGATCATCCAAGTTCTCGGTGACCCTAAAGAGCATCCGATCGCGTACGACAAAACCGCGCCGAGCAGTCCCCTCAGCTACCACGGCGGCGGGCAGTGGCCCGACGGCATCGCGCTCGCGGCCCAGCTCGGGTTCCGCTTCCAGACCATCGCCAACGCGCCCCTGTGCCACTACGTGCCTAACGCGTCCATCAGCGCGCTGCAGCTCATTGCCGACCTGCTGCTCTACGAGCCGCGCGCGCGGCCGACGGCCTCGCAGTGCCTCAACTACGTCTGGTTCCACGACGTCGTGCTGCCCACGGGCCTCACCGGCGGCACAGCTACCACCGACCGGCCCTGGCTGCAGGGCTCGGTCGCCCACGGCGGCGCCAAGCCCCATCGCGGCGCGACGCAGTGCCTCGCCAACGGCAAGTCCCAGACCATGGCGCCCGTCGGCTCGAACTGGTCGATCGCCGACCGCAGCGACGGCTCCCTCCTGCCGTCCGAGCTTGCCACCAGCCAGTCCCGCTTGGGACTCTCGAGCAGCGTGGCGTTGGGCAAGACGCGGCCCTCCAGCGAGCACTCCCTCGACGAGCTGCTGTCGTCGGTCGAAGCCCTCCAAAAGACGGCGGCGACGACGGCGACGGCCGCAGTACCGACCAAGCCCCATCGCGACTCGGCGGCCCGGCGGCTGCCGCCCGACCAAGCGCCGAAAGTGCAGCGCGAGCCACGGACATCCCGGCAGCCGCCGGCCTCGCTGTCCCCGCAGCCATCCTCGCTCTCGCAGCACCATCTGTCACAGCAGTCGCCCCAGCACCCGCCATCTGTCGCGTCGCCCCCGCCCGCCGCGGCCGCGCCCGCGCCGCTTATCCCGAAGCCGAAGCGCGATACCCTCGTGATCACGAGCGCCGCCACAACGGCCGCGGCCTCCCGCGCGGGCAGCGGCCACGCCACCACGCACGCGGGCGGCTACCACTTCGCATACACGGGCTCGGCGCGGCACGGCGCCACGCCGGCGGCGCTCACCGGTGCCCCCAGCGCGGCGTCCGCGAGCTCACGCAACCCTTCGGACAAGACGCGCATCACGGCCGCCGCTGCGGCCACTTCGGGCGTCGCGGGCGCACGCTCGCCGCCCGCCCTCTCGGCCCGCGGGTCAGATATTCATCTCGGCGGCCTCGCGCCGGCACCTGCGGCGCTGGCCTCGGTCACGACCGCCTCAACCCCAGCGACCACGACGGCCGCTGCTGCGGCACCGCACCACGAGCGAATGCTGCACGCCGCCTCGGCCACGACGACATCGACGACCACGGCGAACGGGTCGTCGACGGCCGTCGCGGCCGGCAGTCCGGCGTCGGCGGTCCCGCCCGCCGCGCCGAAAGCGTCGGGCTTCCTCGGATTCCTCCGCAAGACGCGCAAGCCGTCGGCCAGCGAGACGGACGGCCCGCTGTCGATGACGGCGACGACGCTGCCGAGCGCGCCCACGGCGGGCCAGCCGGGCGCGGAGAGCGGCGGCGCGCGGCACCGCCGCTCCTTTGTCGGCGGCGCCGGGCTCAGCACCTTGCCGCCGGTCGCGGGCGACTCGACCTCGTCGCTGCTCTCGAGCTCGGGCCGGCACGGTCCCGGCCTCGGCGCGGCCCCGCCAGGCCATGCGAGCGGCCGGGCGGGCGCCGTGGGCGTCAGCGTCACGGGCAAAGGCGCGCCGGCGCCCGGCGCCGCCGCGATCGCGTCGACGGCGACGACGAAATGGCGGTTCTTTGGCCGCGTGGACCCGGCAAGCGCAACGACGGCGAGTGCTGAGCATGCCCCCAAGATCAAGTAGATCAAGTAGAGCTTCAAAAGGACCCTTTCTGGTCTGCGCGGCGGCATCTCGTGAAGAGCGGTCTCGCGCTGGATTGCTTCTGCTCGGGTGCGTCCTATGTCTGAATGGCGATAAACAATCCATGCTCCATGTTCATTCTCTTTTGCATGCTCCCCCGTGACGGGTCGTTTTTCACCCGACCGGTTGGCCTCCGCTCCATCCCGCTCTTGCATCGCCTCTTACTCTACTATCCTTTTCTCACTTTCACATATTCGACGCTCGGGTCATGGTTCGCGCTTTCTGACGGCTGGGTGCTGAATGCGCCTTGTTGTCTGCCGTTCGCCGTTCTGCCCACACTCCTTTTCTCTTGTCTCCCTCTTTTCTCGTTGACTCATCTTCACTTTCTCGGTGAGTCCCAGGCACACGCCGTTTAATAGATGTTTTCGTCCATAGTACACGATGCTGAGACCATAATCGCCTCCCATCTAGTGAGGACGGATGCTCCGAAGTATGGTTGTAGCCACCAATCTGTTAATTAATCGTATCAAAATATCGTCATGTCAAAGGATTGTCATGATCTAATCGAACTTTAAACGAAATATTATTGGACCCAGGTGCATGCCGGGATGAATCGGATACTGAGCAACGTGAAACCCCGGGACACGACGGTCGTTCCGTCGTCTCGCGCCAAATGCGCTACTGCCTTGGGCAGGGGGACCCCTGGGGCATCAGAGTATGGTGTTCGTGTTAAGTCGTCTCAAGGGAAGACCTGTATATTCGTTCATAGGCTGTCACGTCGAAAAGAAAAAAAACTTACAGTGGCCCGACGCGGACACGCGGCACGACATTCATGGCCATCATTTCCTGGAAGAGCAGCTTGCACGCGTAGGGCACCTTGACGCTCGCGACGCCCGAGCGGTGCTTGCAGTATGGGCAGTACCCCTGCCAGCCACCGATCAGCCCGCACTCCTGGCAGACTTGCATGTCGTACACGTCGCTCGAGTACAGCAGCCGCTCGATGAGCAGGGACGCCGTGCCGTGGCCAATGAGGCAGTCGCGCTCCATCTCGCCGACACGTAGTCCGCCCTCGCGGGATCGGCCTTCCGTGGGCTGGCGTGTCAGCGTCGCGCGAGGTCCGCGGGACCGCGCGTGCATCTTATCCATGACCATGTGCTTCAGCTTCTGGTAGTAGATGGGCCCAAAGAAGATGTACGCCTGCAACGGCTCACCCGTGATGCCCGAGGTCACGTAGTCTTTGCCCGAGTACGAGTAGCCGTGCTGAATGAGGATGCGACTCATGTCCTCGACCTTCGAGCCGCCAAAGCACGTGCCGTACTGCAGCTCGCCCTTCAACACGCCGGCCTTGCCCGCCAGGAGCTCAATCATCTTGCCGACCGTCATACGCGACGGGAAACCGTGCGGGTTCATGATGATGTCGGGCATGACGCCGGAGTCGGCGAAGGGCATGTCTTCGGCGTTCACAATGATGCCGCACACGCCCTTCTGGCCGTGCCGCGAACTGAACTTGTCGCCGAGTTCAGGGCGACGCGTCTGCCGGATCAGGGTCTTGATGATCATCTGGTCCTCCTCGTTGCGCGTGATGCAGACCTGGTCCACCACCGAGTAGTCGCCCGGGTACTTGTAGACGCCCGGGCACGGCTTGAACTGAATCGTCTGGACGCCGCCACCTTCGCCGGGGTGCGTGCCCGACGACAGACTGCTGTCGATGGGGCTCTGCTTGTTGACGTAGATCTGGCCGGTGCGGATCTTTTCGCCGACGGCGGCGATGCCGTCGACCTCAAGGGCGGCAAACTTGGCGAGCACGACGCCCTTCGCGTCGTACTGCGCGTCGCCGATGCGGTCAAAGGTATGGTTGGCATATGTCTTGATCTGCGTGGCAAACTTGCGCATCACCTGGCAGCGGCCGAAGCCGCGGTCCAGGGCACCCTTGTTGAGCACGAGCGCGTCCTCGATGTCGTACCCCGAGTAGGACATGACCGCGACGGTCGCCGTCTGGCCCGCCGGAACCTTATCGTAGCCGATCATTTCGATCGTGCGCGTGCGGACCATCGGCTGCTGGGTGTAGACCATGAGGTAGAGCAGCGTGTCGATGCGGCGTAACTGATTATATGCGATCGCGCCAATCGCTTGCTTGCCCATCGCGCACTGATAGGTGTTGCGCGGACTTTGGTTGTGGTGCGGGTACGGAATCAGGCCCGCCACGGCGCCGAGCACCGTGAACGGCGCGATCTCGAGATGGGTGGTGTTCAGCGGGATGAGATCAACGTCAGTGAAGAGATCGGGGCGCTGCGCCGCTTTAGTAAATAGGGCACTCTCCTCGGGATGGTACACAATGTCGGCTTCAGTGATGGCGATGTTGGCATCGGTTTCCTCGTTGACGTCGAGGAACTCGATCTTGCCCTCGTTAATCAGATCGTCGAAGGTCTTGTGGCCCTGGATGATATCCTGGACCTCGAGCGCCGTAATAAGCGGACGGCCGCGCTCGACGACGATCAAGGGCCGGCAGACGCGGCCGCCGTCGCTGCTGATGTTGATGGTCTGGTGGTTGGTGGAGAGGTAGACGGACACGAGCGGCGGGACGCGGCCGGCGCGGCGCAGACGCCGGAACTGTCGCAGCAATCGGCGCGGCTGGTGATGCACGCCGACAATCACGCCGTTCAGGAAGACGAGGTACGTCTGCGCTGTCGCAAAGAGGTCCGTGCCGACGAGCGTGGTCAGCTCGACCGTGCCCAGCATGAGCAGCAAGCGGCGCAGGGCGGCGTCGTCGGTATCGATCGTGATGTGCGCCATGAGGGCCAAGTTCTTGATCAGACCGCAGGCCTCACCTTCGGGCGTGTCGCTCGGGCACAGCATGCCCCACTGCGAGGTCTGGAGAGACCGCGGACCCGAGACTTTACGGGTCTTTTCGAATTGCGACGCGATTCGCGTCAGCATGCCCAGCGCGGAGACGTAGGAGAGACGCGACAGCACCTGGGTCACGCCGGACCGCTCCATCTTGAACCGCTTGACATTCCAGTTGCCAGAGCTGATGGCGCGGAACAGGCCGTCCGTGATAAATCGCGAGGTCTGGGTGATCACAAGTTTGGGCTCGAAACGGTTGGTGCGCTGAGTCTTTTTGAGCCCCATGTCCACCGCGCGCTTCAGTGTCGAGCACCACGAGCGGAACAGGTCCTCGAAGAGCAGACTCAGCAGCTGTCCCGCCAGCTCGAGACGCTTGTTGCCGACAAAGTCGCGGTCGTCCACGAGACCGCCGTTTTTGATCGCCTGCAGGCAGCGGCGCGTCATGACCCCGAGGTACACCGCTTTTGCCTGGTAACTGGGGACGCCGTGGTGCATCTCGATAGGGATATGCGCCAGGAGCGTCGTCGCCAGCAGGTCCTTCACTTCCTCGATGCGGTCTTTGGGCGGGCCGCCGAACCGCATGGGGATGCGGATGCGCCCGCTGAGCCACTCGAGCGCTTCCTGCTGCGTGCGGACCATCACGCCGTCGCCGCTCGTGTTGCCGCCGGCCGCGCCCTCCAAAGTGGGCGCAAACAAGTCCAGGTAGTCCTTGTTGTAGCCGCAGACCAGCTCCGCGATGCCGCGGTCGGACTCGATGCCCATCGCCTTAAGGACCACGGGCAACGGCACCTCGGTCTGGAAACTGTTGTGACGCACGACGGCGCGGCCGGTCTTGGTGATCGCGACGTAGGTCTTCGACTTTTTTTCGTGCGTGGAACTCGTGACGTTCGCCGTGATGCAGCCAACGCGATCGGTCTCGACAATGATTCGATTCTTGCTCAGCTGCTCCTGGATCAGAATCACCTTCTCGGTGCCGCGGATAATAAAGTATCCGCCCGGGTCCAGGGGGCATTCGCCCGCGGCGGCGACCTCGGCCGGGGCCTTCCCAGTTAGGATGCAGCGACTCGACTTGAGCATGATAGGCATGCGGGCGATCTCGATGTTGGACTGGCGCACGAGCGTCTTGCCGCGGACGTACTCGATGTCTACAAAGATCGAGCCCGCATACGTGACATCGCGCAGCCGGCACTCGTGCGGCGTTAGCTCGTAGCCGACGGCGGTATGGTGGTCGGTGACGGCGGGTTTCTGGACGCGGATATCGCGGAACCGCAGAAAGAACGTGGGGTCCACGTCGGACCGGACCTCGCGCGACGCGCGCATGATGTTCTTAATGTCGACCTCGCAAAAGTAGTTGAACGAGTCAATGTGCTGCTTGATCAGGCCGCGCGTCTGCAGAAATGCGGGCAGCAGGCGCCACTTGTCGTCGGCCGTGTTGATTGGGTCCGAGAGCTTCTTGCCGTGATACCGCATGTCGTCGCGGCCGATCACGTCTGTCTCGAGGATCGAGGTGCCAGCGCCGCGGCCGGGCAGCGGCTTCTTGCCGTTCGCCATGGCCGCTGCGCTGGCTCCGGAGGGCGGCATTGCCGCCAGGGGCGCACGCGCCGCGGCAGCGCTCGAAGTCACGGCGACCATCGTGAGGGTGCCAAGCAGGCCGCAGGCCGGTCCCCTTAGGTTCGCCTCAGGGTTCGCCTTAAATGCGGGTCGCCCAGTATCCGTATGACGGGGTCAGACCAGACGAGGCCCGACTAAGCCACACCAGGTTGGCTCAATGGGTCAATGATTGGCGAGTTCAATGCCGCACTAACAAGGGGGCCGGTGGCCCGCCCACGCGGCTGCAAGGAGACGAGCAGAGGCCTCTCGTGTCAGAGGTCACGACGCGCGCCGAGGGATCACTGTGGGTATCGAACGCCGTCGTAGGCGCACGAAGTGAGAAGGGGCGGCGACATGCGCGCGTGGCGGAGATACGGGACCGTCCCGGGATGGCCGCTCGCTCGTGACAGAGGCGATGCCGTCTCGCAGGACACGCCGTCAACGACGGCGGCTGGCCAGGCGGACGGGGTCGGCTCCAGCGATTCAGCACAGAAGGAGGGTAGGGAACGCTGGTACACACACGTCGTCTAGCGTGGGCTCGAGTGCTATGTGACAACAGAGGTCGAGGGGCGATGTGGGTATGGCAAGTAGAGGTCGCACGAGAGCGGCCTGACGACGAAACAAAGCCAGCTCGACACTGGCACACAACGCCAGAAGCAGTATGGTGGCGACTGTTGGATGTGCGATGCGATGCGGGACAGCCCTCTGGGCCCACGGATTCGGCTGTCAACGCGCTGTATAGACCGACATGTGATTGCTTCTTCGGCGTCGGAGTCTGCTGTCCATCGCGGTCCTTTCTTTTTTTTTTTGCCTTCGGCCGACGTGGACGTCCGACCATTCGTGGCGTGTGGCGCAGCCGGGCAACAGGCGCTTGCAAAAAGCATGGCCCCTTGTCGTGACCGCCACGTACGAGAGGCAGACAGGGGACATCATCCGATGGTCTACTCGAAATATACTCATTTCAAGCATCTATAGACCCATGCTCACCTCACATGAACACTATACCCTGGTACCCCCAGGGGTCCCGCCGGAGCGAGTAGCGCAGTCGGTTCATTGTCGGATGAGCTTGCCAACCTTGGGCTGCACTGGAGCTTGCCCAGGGATGCGACACAGCGCCGCCGGGCTGACGGGTCAGGCCAGGCGGCCTCAGATGTTCAACGCGGCATTGAGATCGCGGTTCACCAACTTGCCGTGGGTGGCTTCACACCACAAGAATTGGGGCGAGCGCTGCTTGTCGCCGTATAGCCGCAGGCGCTGGTGCGCCCAGCGCGGTTTGAAGTACTCGGCCCATAGCGGCTCATACGTGGCGAGCCACACCTCCAGGAAGCCGTGGTGCGCGGCGAGCGCTGTGCCTTTGAAGCTATCGGCCAACAGTTGCTACAGCGCCTCCTTCAGATCGCGTTACCACGTCTACGACGTTTTCCCAGGTCCATGGCGGCGCCCACGGCCTCCAAGGCGCCCGCGGCCGCTAAGGCGGCCCACTATTATACGCCTGTCATGCTGTTGCTGTTTGGGCCCCTCGTTTCGGATGTAAGACGACCGGCCGATGAAAGGGGTGGCCGCCACGTGGCTCAGCCGTTGTAGCGGGCGCACAGTAAGCACCGCTGCCCCTCGAACAAGGTTCTGCCCCGACACTCCGTAATCCAGTGACCGCCCGAAGTATGAAGGAGCTCGTAACAACCCTCGAACAAGAGCGAGGTCCAGTACGTCTTAATTCAAGGACCACCCGATAGATGAAGTAGTTCACGCCTTCGAGCGACTCCCAAACATGGAACTACCCCGACGTTAGGGAACACCAAGATCGCTCGGCGTAAAAGGTGATTTGCGCTGGTGAGCGAAAGGATAAATACCGGTCTGGGCTCGGGAACCCTCGTTATAGGGCGATCTCGACCGTGAGGACACGTATAGCTGAAGCTTACATGTTCGCCAGGGGTGTATTCCTAAACTTTGACTATCAACCTTCTCTCTACTCTCTCAATCTCATCAGTCGAAATACGGTCCTTGGCCAAGCCACGTGGCCGTGACGGAAATACGGCGATAGCTGTGGCGGTGCACGAGTGGCTCAGCTGTGAAAGAAGCTTTTTTTTTTTTCTGCGCTGCCGTGCTCATCAGTTAAATGCCAGCAGTGGGGCGTCCCCCACACCCTTGAACGGAGTTGACCGGTCGCCGTTCACATGAAACGATGGGGTTTCACGTCAGGAAGACCAACGCTGATCAAAATAGCGATCCTGTGCATCCCGCGTCCCGTGTCGGTCTTGGCGACGCTTCGTCTTGCGCATACGCTGGTAAATCCACCATCCCGAGTTGAGGCGCCTCGTTCGTTACTACTGACTGCCCAAATCTCCGACATCCCCGTTTTCTTTAGTACCGAAACCCCATCATGGATACCGATGCTTCGTCCGCCGCTGGTCGGCGCTCGTCGCTGGAACCGGCCAAGCATACGCTCCGAACCTTTTCACAGCGAATTCAAGGCCTTGCCAACACGGCGGGCGCCGGCGGGCGCTGGGCCACCCACTCACCTCTTCCCGGCAATGTTGACCGCGAAGTCGAGCGAGCCACCTCGATCCTCAGGAGCTTCATTGCCCCTGCGATCAGCAGTCCGGAGAACGCACTGATCCCGAATGAGCTGCTTGCGCGAGCTAAAGGCATCGCTGTAATCACCTTTCTCAAAGCCGGCGCGCTATGGTCAGGCCGCGTCGGGAACGGCGTTGTGATTGCCCGGCGGCGCGCGGACACGTATACTCACGGCGAAAATGCGTGGTCCTGCCCGGCGGGTCTCTCCGTTGCAGGCGTCGGGTTTGGTGCGCAGATCGGCGCCACGCTGACTGACGTCGTTTTCTTGCTCATGAAGGACTCTGCGGTCCGCGCCATGAGTCGCGCCGGCAACATCACCCTGGGCGCACAGGTCGCCGTGGCCGCGGGCCCGATTGGCCGGTCGGGCGATGTCGCCTCAGCAATCCTCAACCCCGCGCCCATGTACTCATACTCAAAGTCGAAGGGCGCATTTGCCGGTATCTCTCTAGAGGGCACGATTCTGATGGCCCGGCCCGAGTTCAACCGCGCGATCGCCGGCGAATATGCGCCCGCCAACGGCGAAGTGACTCCATCCATGCTTCTGAGCGGTCAGATCCCTGCGCCGCCACAGTGCGCGCCGCTCTTTGCCGTACTGCATGAGCGCTTTAATGCCATGAGCCACATGGGCGTGGCGCCGGTCAACGTGGAGCCGACGCAGCTCACCCCGGAGCTTAATACGGCGTCGCTCGGCGTCGTCACGCCCTCCCGTACCCCGCCCAAGACGGCGACGTCGACTATGCCGCCCGTACGCTCCAGCGAGATCTCGGGATCGTTCTCGGACGCAGGATCGATCGGCGACTCGGTTGCCGGCTCCGTAAACTCCTCGTCCTACGGGTACACGGGCCACAACAAGGCCAACACGCAGTTCACGGCGACGACGACGCCCATCACCGAGTCTCGCTACATCAGTCCCACGTCCACGTGTACGGTGGGCGGCGCCGCATTCCCGGCGGCTCCGGCGGCTGAGCCTATGTCATCCCGTCGCGCTTCCTCGGCGATCGCCGAGAAGCAGCGCATGTTGTTTGGTTCCGGCGCGGCTACCTCACCTGTTCCGTCGTCATCCTTCCAGCCGAGCCCCGCGAAATCAATGGAGGAGCGGGCCCGCGCGTTGTTCGATTACCAGGGCGAGCGGGCTTCGGATCTGTCGTTCCGCCGCGGCGATGTGCTAACCATCCTACGGCGTACCGACGACGTGAACGATTGGTGGCGGGGCCGAACAGTGGACGGCCGCGAGGGTGATGTGCCCGGCAACTACCTCGAGCTGATTTGATCAGACTCTTGTATGGTCTTTTTATGGTATTTTTCTCGCGATGCTGGTCTGTCGCTGGACCCTTTTTTTCTTTATTTTTGTTTGCCTCGTCGCTCATTCTCCTGCTCGCGTCTCCTTATACAAAGGAGACGCGGGGGCATCCATTCCGCGGTCTGTTCCTGTGTTTGTCTCCTGTTGTATTCACCTCACGTCTCGCGTGGACCGCGGTGCTTGGGCCGGCCGGCGCGATGGGTGATCGGTCGTCTGTTCCCCGCGTCCCACCGGCGCTGCGAGGTGATGTGGTGTGAGATGAAGTGAAGTGATGCGGGCGGCATGCGTCCATCGTCGCCGGCCGCCACGGGACGCCACGGCGCACGGGACGGGCAGAGGGGTGGCGTGCGTGAGTGATGCTGAAGCCCCCACCCTCGGGCCGGGCCCCGCGGGCGGGTGTGCGCCCATCGTTTCGACGGGGCACGGCCGCGATCGCTCCCCGCAGCGCGAGGCGACCCGCGAGGTCGAGACGAGCCAAGCCCAGGCACGTGCCAGTCCGTCGCGCCGAGGATGGCCGTCCGCGGAGCAGCCACGGGCGGCGGCGAAGATCGGCGTATTTCTGGCGTCGAGCGGCGTTCAGCCGCGCCATCTCCCGCCGCATCGTCCTCTGCCCACGACACCGTGGCGGTACCGTGGCGGCAGCAGCCGATAGCAGGCGGCAGCAGCCGGCAGCCGCACGGGCGCCAACGACGGGGGCTCGCGCCGGACCGCCCATGGTCTCTTCGGCGCAGGCCACGTGGGCCGGATCAGTTTTGGCGCTCGACCCCATTTTCCGATGCCACCCGAACACTCCAAGGCCACCTCGATTCGGCCCGCCGTGGAAGGCCCCCGACGTCTGTTCCAGATGGTTTGTTGGTCACCGGTGGCCAACGAAGGTGGGCGGACAGATCGGTCGATCCAGACGATCGATGTCCTGGGTTGAAACCGGGACGCTTTCCTCGAGGAGATCCCGCACGTGGCTTCGTGTCATGTCCTATCGTGTCCTGTCGGATCGGCCCTGTCTGCGTCTGGTCCTTTCGAGCCGTTACCCCAGCGAGATCGGCAGACCGGAACACCACGATCTGCATCACGGCGATCTCTCGGCGATCTTCGTGGGTCGTTCGGGGCCATGACATCCGTGGTCCAGCGCCCATCACCGGGCATGATCCTGCAGAACCGGGTGTCCCAGCGCCGACCCCACATCGCCCACCTCGCCCGCCTCAACGCCGTCACCGACGACCGCCATGCGGACCATTGCGACAGCGCTGGCGTCGGTAGCGACGACGAGCCCGGGACCGACGGTGACCCGGCCGTTTCCACGGCGCCGGCCGCGGGCGCGGCGGCCGTGATGGCCGCCATGCCGGCGGCGCCGTTGCTCGCTCCGCCGCTCGGCCTGTCAGTCGTGATTCCGGCTTACAACGAGGCGCAGCGGCTCCCCGGGATGCTCGACGAAGCGATCGCCTTCCTCGAAGCCCGCGCGACGGAGGGGATGCGCGAGTGCCCCCAGCGAGACGGCGCCGCCGTTTCCGAGCGCCCGTCCGACGCCGCCTCCGTCCCACCGCACCTGCAGTATGAACTGATCGTGGTCGACGACGGCTCGACCGACGAGACCGTCCACGTCGCCATGGGCGTCGCGCGCGAGCACATGCAGTGGCTGTCGCCCCTGTCCTCGACGTCCCCGTCGCCGATGCGGGCGTGGGCCGGGCCGATGCGCGCCGGCACCGTCCGCGTCATCTCGCTAGCGGCTAACCTCGGCAAGGGCGGCGCCGTCCGATGCGGCGTGCTCGCCGCCCGCGGCGCGTCAATCCTCTTTGCCGACGCCGATGGCGCCACCCGCTTCTCGGACATCGCGATCCTGGAACGTGCTTTGCTGGCGACGACGGCGACACCGACCACTCCGACGGCGTCGCCCGCAGCCACCACGGCCACCACGCCACCGCCATCGCATCGCCGCAAGGATCCTTCGCCCGATCATCCCCCGCTCGAGCCCCTCGGCATCGCTGTGGGGTCGCGCGCGTTTCTGCAGGACTCGGAGGTGAAGCGCTCCTTGATCCGCAGTATCATGATGTATCTGTTCCACGCGTTCGTGCGGTTCATTGGCATCCGAACGCTGCAGGACACGCAATGCGGGTTCAAGCTGTTCACGCGTGCCGCGGCGCAGCGCGTCTTTCCGCACCTGCACTCGCAGCGGTGGGTGTTCGATATCGAGCTGCTCCTGCTCGCGCAGTGGGCCGCGATCCCCGTGGCCGAGGTCGCCGTCGCGTGGCACGAGGTGCCCGGCACCAAGCTCCGCCTCATGAACGATACCCTCCGCATGGCGATTGACCTGCTCCTCATCCGATTCAACTACCTCGCTGGCATCTGGAAAACCACCGACCTCATCTGCAGCGGGGTCTGCGTCCAGGAGCAAGCGACCCTCGTGCTGACGGACAAGGACGCGCTGGCGACACCATCGGCATCGCCTGTGGTGCCCTGTTGGGTCTGTGAGCCCCTCTTGCCGCTGCCCGCCTTGCCGCTGCCCGCCTTGCCCTCGTGAGTATTCTTCTATTATCGTAAGAGAGACGACAAGAAATGCATGAAGCCGGCGGGGGCGCGGGACGACAGCCTTGAGCGGTATGGCTCGCCTCGAAGGACCACGGCAGAGGACTGTTGCCCGCCGATCAGGCCGATCAGGCCCCTCAGACCCATTAGACCCACTAGACCCATCAGGCCGACGGCTCCGTCGTTGCTTCGGCAAGGACGGCGCGAAGCACGTCGACAAAGCGCCAGACCTCGGCGAAGGAGCCGTAGAGCGGCGTGGGGGCAATGCGGATGACATCGGGCTTGCGCTCGTCGCAGACGACGCCGTGCAGCATCAGGCCGTGGGCGACGCGCGGCATCGTGCCAGCGTGGAAGAGCAGCGAGAGCTGCGCGCCGCGCTGGGCCGGATCCGAGGGCGTCAGGATCGTGAACGGCGGCCGCGGCGCGCGCGGCGGCGGATGCGCCGCGAGGTGGCGCAGGCGGGTTTCCAAGTACCCCGTGAGCAGCACGCTCTTGGCGCGCAGGGCGGCCATGCTGGTCTGGTCAAAGACCGCGAGGCTGCCGAGCAGCGTCGCGAGCTGCCAGATCGGCGGGTTGCTCAGGCGGAACGCGTACGCGTCGGGCTCGGCGCGGAAGACGCCGTCCATCTCGAACTTGCGCGACGCGTCGCTGCCCCACCAGCCCTCGAGCCGCCGGAGCCGCGTGCCGTCGTCGCCCACGTGGCCGAGCGCGCGGTCGGCGCGCCCGTCGGCGGCGCCCTCGAGGTGCCGCGCATGCACGAACGCGCCGCCGATCCCGCCGGGGCCCGCGTTCAGGTACTTGTACGAGCACCACACGGCAAAGTCGACGTCCCAGTCGTGCAGCGCGAGCGGCACGTTGCCGACGGCGTGCGCGAGATCGAGGCCGACCATGGCGCCGTGGGCGCGGGCGTGGCGCGCGATCGCGGCCATCGGGAAGCACTGGCCAGTGTAGTACTGGATCCCGCTGAACAGCACGAGCGCGACGTCGGGCGCGGCGACGGCCGCGAGGATGTCGGCCTCGCGGAGGGTGTGCTCGCCGGCGCGCGGCGCGACGGCGACGACGGCGGCCGCGGGGTCGTGGCCATGGAAACGCGCGGCCGACGCGACGGCAAACTGGTCCGACGGGAACGCGCCCGCCTCGATCACGATCTTGTACCGAGCGGCGGTCGGACGGTAGAAGGAGAGCAGCATGAGGTGCAGGTTGACGGTGAGGCCGTTCATGGCGACGACTTCGCGCGGCTCGGCGCCGACGATCCGCGCGAGCGACGCGCGCACGTGGTCGTCGTAGCGCGCCCACGGCCGGTCGTGTGGATGCGCGAAGTGGCCGAGCACGCCGCGGGCGGACCACGTGGCGATCTCCTCGTGGAGCAGCGTCACGCTGCGCCGCGGCACGACGCCGAGGGAGTTGCCGCAGAAGTAGATCGCGCGCGACGGCGGCGGCGACGGCGCGGGCATGGGTGCGCCCGGCGGCGACGGCGTTGCGGCGGCGACGGCGCAGATCTCGGCCACGTCGGGCAGGACGAAGGACGCCGCGAGCGGTGCCAGCGGGTCCTGCTCGTCCAGGTACGTGGCCAGCTGCTCATCCTGCACCGATGCGGCACCCGACTGCTTGAGATGCTCGGCCAGCGTTGTTTCGTAGGTTTCCGCCATGGTGACTGCGACCTTGAAGGGGTTCGCTCGGAGGGAGGTCAGGTCTCCTGGACGCGATGGGCGTGACACGATAGTTTGATGATGGGGTCGATCTCCCGATCTGGAGCCAGAGCGGGATGGATGGCGGTCGGCATCCGGCCAGATCCGCTGAGGATCGGCTGACCTGTTGACGGCGCCCGTGGCCGCAGGTGTCCATCGTGCCATCCATCGCACCACGCGACATGCCTACGCGATGGCCGATGCCCTTGTCATGGCGTCCTGAGTCGACCCGCGTGGTTGTGCAGACGCCGGCCGTGGCGATCATGACGCTGCGGGCCCTCCGAGCACGCCGTGTTCCATCTGAGTGCGACCTGGGCTCCGCCTCATGAACGCCATCTGCCCTCCTCGGCGGCGGGGGTCTGCCCCCTGGCGTCGCGCTTTCTTTTCTGCTTGTCTCCTTGCTCGTGCCGCTGTTGGCATTGGCGGCATCGACGCCGGCGGCGCCGCGAGAGCGGCCGGCGGCGCGAGAGCGGCCGGCGGCGCGAGAGCGGCCAGCGCCGCCAGCGAGGCGAGCGCCGCCAGCGAGGCGAGCGCTGCCCGCGCCGTCGGTGGCGGACAAGGGTTGCCGGAGCGTTACACAACCGCCGCTCGCGGCAGCGGCGTCGCGATGGCAGCGCGCGCGACGGCGTCCGGCCGGAGGGCCGTCTGCGCGGTCGGCCCGCGAGACAAAGCGGGAGCGGCAGGCGCACCGTCTATCGCGACGGCGGCCGCGTGCACGCCTCTTCCCCTCCCGGCGGCGGTGGCAGGCGGCGGGGGTCGGAGCCAACGGCGGCGGCGGCGGCGGCGGCGGCGGCGGCGGCGGCGTCGAGGGCCACAGAACGCGCGACGGGCGCTGTGCCGAGAGGCCGAGGATTCTGGCTCCGACGCGGGTCGCCACGCACGGGCGCAGCACCGGGACCAGGACCCACGCCAGCGCCAGCGCCAGCTCTGGCTCGGGGATCCGCAGCCGCGGCGGCACGAACGGCCACGACGCGTCGGACCACGTGGCGAGCAAGGCGAGGGTCCGTCCGCCACGTGGCGCGAGGCCCTGAAGCGGCGCGGCCTTGACATCCATGGTCTCCTGGCCCGGCCTCCGGCAGCCAGGGCGCGAGCCGAGGGATCGCCGTCCCCCCCGGGCAGACAGCCGCGTCGTGCCACGGCTCCCGCTGCTGCTTCTCCCGCCGACCCCACCGCTCGACGCACACCCCCTCGCGTCCGCCGTCGCCTGGTCTCGCGCGATCGTCCATAGGCGCCGACGTTTCTCCTCTTTTCGCTGCGCTCGCGACAACGACGTCGACGGCCGCGTCGCCCCCACCATCTCAGACAGTTCCCTGGGTAGGGACCGCCGGCCTCGAGGGATGGTCTCGGCCGTGTCGCACGGGGCACCCGGGTCCGCCATGTTTGAGCCGCACGCGTCGATCCCGCCGCCCTCCAGCGCCGGGTATGGCCCCGCAGCGACGGTGGCCAGCACCGTCAGCGGCAGCGTCAGCGGCAGCGAGGCCGTGCCCGCGTGCTACCAGGCCATCGCGCCCTACCAGCAGGTCCACGGCGACGAAATCTCGCTGGCCCTAGGCGATCGCATCATCATCCTGCATGCCTACGAAGACGGTAACGCCATCCACGTGATCGTGGTGAGCAAGCCCCACCGAGAGCGGCATGCTTCGGGCTGAGAGCATCAACGATCACCGGCCATACTCACCTCCTCCTCCTCTCTCTCTCTCTCTCTCTCTCTCTCTCTCGATCACATGCCATGATTCGATACGCTTTTCTCACAGGCTGGGTGCTCGGGCGCAACGAGAACAGCAACGCTATCGGGCTGCTGCCGCGCAACTTCCTCGCGCCCGTCGAGCCGCCCGCCGCGCCGATCGCGACCTCCACGCCCGCCCTCGGCTCCGCCCCGCGGTCGGGGCCCGCCGCCGCCCCCAACAGCAGTCTCGCGAACAACCCGTACTTCGGCAACGTCGCGCAGTCCTCGCTAGGCAGCGCAGCGCCGGGCGCGTCGCGGCCGCCGACCGCCAGCGCGTGGTCGCACGAGTCCCGCCAGCCCTCGGGCGGCGAGTCGATTGCGTCCTCGTCAGCGCCGCCCCGCGCGCGTGCCCACGGCGCCAGCAGCACGGCGGCGTCGCCGACGCGCCGGTCGGCGGCCGATGCCCGCGCCGTGCGCCAGGCCCATGCCCCTACGAACGGACACGCGCCCGCTGGCGCCGCGAACGGGATGAAGGCCATCGCGCCGCTGGAGGACGCGGGACCCGAGACGCCGTGGCAGCCGAGCGCCGAGCGGGAGCAGGCGACCCAGGCGAAGCTGGAGGCCCTGCAGTCGCGGAGCGCGACGCGCCCGCAGATCGCCGGCGGGATCGGCATGCTCCGCGTGATGGTCGTTGGCGACACGGGTATCGGCAAGAGCGAGCTGCTCGAGACGCTGGCGACCGCGCCGGAAGTCACGGCGGCGGGCGGTAAATCGGTCGTCGAGACGGCGTCCGGATTCGTGAAGCTCGCACAGCTGCGCGTGTCGACGATTTTGGAGGATGCGCTGCATGTCGGCGAGGACCGGTACAACCTGACCTTACTTGACGCGCCTGGATACAGCACGTACATGGATGCGTCGCACACGATGCAGCCGATCCTCGCGTACCACGTGGCGCAATTTGAGGCCACCGACAGCGTTTTTGTCAAGAACATGCCCGTCGCCCAGATCACCCGGTTCCTCAACGCCGGCACGGGCGCGCATACCCACACCGACGTGTGCTTGTATGGCATTCTGCACCGTGTGACGCCGATCGACATCGAGTTCCTGCGGCGGCTCGCGCCGCATGTCAACGTCGTGCCCGTCATCGTCAAGAGCGACTCGCTGCGGCCCGACGAGGTCTTTGCGCTGAAACTCCAGATCCTGCACGTGCTGCGGCGGTACCGCATCCCCATTTTTGGGTTCGGCTTCACGGTCGACGAGCTGCTCGATCTCGCACACGCGCGCGCGACGGGTGTGCCCCCGTTCGCCGTCATGAGCTCCAGCGTCGTTCCCGATGCCGATGCCGCCCGCGCCATCAATGAGTTTGGTGCCTTGAAGGACGGCATCTTCTACCACCACATCGACGAGATCCGCGCGAGCTCAGCCGAGAAGTTCGTGGTCTGGCGGCAGTCACGCAACGCATCGCAGCAACAATAGTATGATCTTTGGTATCACTTATTCTAATTATGCAAGAAATCGATAAGAAACAGCCACCGTGGAATAGCCAGGTCGGCGGAGGCGGAGCGGTCTCCAGTGGGGTTCTTGTAACGGATCGACGGTCCAGGGTCTTGCTGGACCCTGCTTGCTGGGTCCTGGGGGCGGGCCCCCGTCGTCGTCATCGTGGTTGTCCCGCCGTTGGCGGGGTAATGTGGCGCTGCGTGGCGCGGGCTGTCGCCCCATCCAGAAAAATAAAGAGGGATATCTGCGACGCAGTGATAGGCGCAGTGATAGGCCTGCGGGAGTGTCCATCATGGTCGCACATAGGGCGGACGGGCTCAAGACAGAGAATACGATGCGGCGGGACCGAGGACTTCTCAGTATTGTGTGTCCTGTACCTCGTTCATTGTGACACCCCCTGTCTTAACCAATTTCGTGGCCGTTTCACCGCCTCCGCCTTCTGCCGTGTCCGTCCGCTGACAGTCTGCGCACGTGGGGCGACCCGCATGGAGCCCGGCTCCGCCGTTCTGAAGGGTGTTACGAGACGCACGTGCACGCGTCCCGTCTGATCACGTGGCCTGATCGCCCACGATGGCCGAGACGCGGTCCGGCGCGTCGGCGGGCATCGCGGCGCTGATGCAGCCCGAGGGCGGGCCCGCTGGCGGCGCCGCCGAGCGGCCCACCTCGCAGACCGTGCTGGAGGCAGGCAGCGAGTACCGCTTCGAAGTCGACTGGGAGTCCCCAGTCACGATCCAGCTCCTCCGCGGCCGCGCCGAAATCGCCGGGCAGGAGCTGATTGTGGGCAAGCCGTATGTCTTCGAGGGCGTCAATGCGGCCATCTTCACGTGGCACGGGTGCACGCTGGAGGTCAAAGGTACGCCGGCCACGGAGTATACGGCATCCGAAACGATGATGAACATGTATCTGACGCTGCATATGGCGATCGAGCAGCAGCGCGAACGCGCCGAGCTGAATACGGGGCCGCCGCCCCGGATCATGATCATCGGGCCCAGCGACGCCGGCAAGACCACGCTGTGCCGCATCCTGCTGAACTATGCCATCAAGCAGAGCCGGTTCCCGACCTTCGTCAACCTCGACCCCTCGCAACCCTCGATTAGTCTCCCGGGCACCATCGCCGCCACGACGCTGTCGCGGATCGTTGACTACAGCGAAAGCTTTGACGGCACGCCCGTCGTCACGGGCCAGACGCCGCTCGTCTACTTTTACGGCGACACCTCAATCCACGAGAAGCCGCAGCTCTACCGCGCGACGGTCCGCAGCCTTGCGGGCGCGCTGTCCCGCATGTCGTCCGAAAACGCCCACGCGGGGCTCGTGATCGACACGCCCGCCAAATTCATGGAGTCGGCGGCGTCCGAATCCCTGATGGACGCCATCCACGCCCTCGACGTGAATATCCTCGTGGTCATGGGCCAGGAGCGGCTCTACAGCGAGCTGAAGCGCAAGCTCGCTCCGAACGAAAGCACTTCCAAGTCATCGGCGGCGGCGGCGAGGAAAGCGAAGGGTGCCGCGGCGCCACCGGCGTCCGTGACGGTGCTCAAGATGGCGCTGTCGGGCGCGACGGTGACGCGCGAGGCCACAGCGCGCCAGCGCGAAGCCGACGCCGCCGTGCGGCGGTACTTTTATGGCACGGCCGCGAATCCGCTGACGCCATTCACGTTCACCATGAACTACAAGGCGATGCGCGTGCGGCTGCTCGGCCAGGGCGTCCAAGCCCCCGCCAGCGCGATGCCGCTGGGCGCGAGCGTCACCGAGGCAGAGATCGAGGCCATCGAGATGGAACCCGGCGCGGCCCTGCTGCACAGCGTGCTCGCCGTGAGTTATGCGCCGCTCCCGCAGCTCTCGAAGCCGGCGGTCGATGTGAAAGGCGAGCCCGTGAAGGTGGAAGCCGAGACGGGCTCGGCCGACGACGATGACCAGACGGATGCGCTGGAACGCTTGGAAGTCAAGAACTTGCTCGAAAGCAATGTCGCCGGCTTTGTCTATGTGTAAGTGTGCCCAAGCTTGATCTCGCTTGCTCGTCTGCGGCGATCGTGAGCACCTGTTGTGTGTTGCAACAGAATCGTCATGCATACTCACACCTTGTCTCTCTACTTTTTTTTCTTCCGGGGCGATGATTTGACGACCAATGGCATGCAGTGCGGATGTTAATGCCAAGATGGACCGCGTTCGCCTGCTGGCCCCTCACTCAGGCTCTTTGCCTGGCAAGTATATGCTGATGGGATCTCTTCAGTGGGTTGAGTGAATGAGCAGCATCGCTGCTGCTATTTTCTGCTTTTATACTGTTAGGCACGTGTCACTGTCACGCCCCTTTTTTAATTTAATCAAATTGCTCGAATGTTTCTTGGGACAGTACATCAGAAGATCGGACGGCCATCATCGCTTTTCGGGGATTGCTCGCAAGCATCGCTTCGTAGGCGGGGCTGCAGGCCCGCCTGACGCCGGAAAGTGAAGGGGCCCAAAAAACCCCAGTGGCCTTCCCCTTCGACGATCATCACGCGCCATGCGGCGGCCATGTTGGAACCCGCGCGAAAGCCAACAGCTCCATGTTTTTTAGAATCCATCTCCCAGCCATCGAGATCCATACCTTTCTTGGGCCGATGATATCGAGGTTGTTTCACTTAGACCGGCCGACCACTATCGCCACCTGCATAATAAACTCCGCTCTCCCCATCGCTCTCTGATTGCACCGATTGCAGCACGGCCATCTTCCTGACAAGTGCACATCCTGTCCATCGCTCGACCCTGTTGCCGACCACCCTGATCAAATCATCATGGCCGATCCGACCACGGCCAGCGACGCCGCCTCCGGCGAAGGCCCTGAGTTCTACTCGAATGCGCGCAAGTACTGGGCGACGGTGCCAGGTAACGCATCCCCCGTGCTGATAAGCCGGCATCCCACCATCCCAACATTCATGCACGGTGACTGACGCCTTAGATGGTATGCAATGGCCCTCGGTGATCCTGAGGGGTTCTTCTTCTATGTTGTCGGCGGCACGGCGTCTCGCGTCCCCAGCCACCGTGGACGGCGTGCTCGGCGGCCTGGGCTATCTCAACGCGCTTGACGCACGGACGACCGGCGCGTTCCTCGACCGGCTCGCGGCCGCAGCCGCCGGTGCGCATACGCGCGGCCGCGCGTGCGACTGCGGCGCCGGCATCGGCCGCGTCACTCAGCACGTGCTCGCGCCCCGGTATGCGACCGTCGACCTCGTCGAGTCCGACGTCAAGTTCTGCGACGAGGCGCGCGCCGCGCTCAGCCAGCCCGCGTCGGGCGTCGGGCCCGACCGCCTGGGCGACATCTACAACGTCGGCCTCGAGGGCTTCCGTCCGCCCGCGGCACGCTACGACTTGGTGTGGTGCCAGTGGGTGCTGAGCCACTTGTCGGACGACGACCTCGTCGCCTTTCTCGAGCGGTGCGCGGCGGCGCTGCGGCCCGGCGGGTGGATCGGCGTCAAGGAGAACACGTGCGGCGGCGACGAGCGCATCTTCGACGACGAGGACAGCAGTTTCACGCGGCCCGCCGCGCTCTTTGAAAGCATCTTTGCCCGCGCGGGCCTCCGCGTCCACGCGACCGAGCTGCAGCAGGGCATGCCCCCGGGCCTGTTCAAGGTGCGCATGTGGATGCTGGTGCCGATCTGACCTGGCTGCAATCGGCCCTTGAATCGACGTCTTGTCGGCGCGATTAGGTATCGGAATGGGGATGGGGATGGGGATGCGTTCCAAGCATGTCATCGCCGACTACGGCGATGCCAAAAACTTGATCCCGCGCTCCATGAGTCCCGCACTCGGGGCGCTGCCCGAAAAGAGCTGCGCGCGGCCGCGCTTCACGAGGTTCTCGAACGCCAGCAGCGCCACGATCTCGGGCAGCTCGTGGAAGGCCTGTCCCTCGCTCAGCGAGCCGTGGAGGACCTCGAACACGGTGCAGACGGCGCCGAGCTGGCCGGTCTCGTCGGCCCAACGGTGCAACAGGTCGCCCCACTCGGCGGGCGTCCGCCAGTGGACCAGGAAGGGGCCCTTGTCCTTGACGGTCGTGCCCGCCGTGGCCGCGGTCGCGCCGCCCGCTTTACTCTGTAGCCACTGGCCCCTTTCTTGGGCGGCCATCGCATCGAGGATCGTGGCCAAGTGCTCCTGCGTGATGGCGCCTGGAATACGGAGCCCATGCAGGCCATCAATAGAAAAAAAACCAAAATCCAGAAGAGCATATACGGATGAGGACCATGGTTCCTTTTTGTGAGACGGTATCAAAGCATCAAGGGTGATCGATGAACGGACGTTGGAGCTTGGTGTTGGTAAAGAGCGCCGCGGGCTCGTGCGGCCGCTGCAGGTTCAGTTGGAAGAGGCGGTGGGCGCGCGCATAGTCGAGAATCAGCTGAATCCACATCTCGGTCTGCTTCTTTTGCGTCGCTTCATTGGGCTGCAGCGTAAAGAAGGGCGGAAACGAGTGGATTTCGGGGAACCGAAATGCCGACTCGGCGGGGTTCGCCATCGTGGACTCAAATCGTGGATGGATGCGTGAATCGAATCTTCTAAAGCTGCCCAAACACGCGGGGCACCACGAAGATCAGGGCGCAGAGACGCGTGCGCGCGTTGGGTGCGATGAGGTCGGCGCAGGATGATCGTCACTTCCGAGAAGAAAGGAGCCCCGAGGAGACCGTCTCGCGTGTTCCGACTCTCATGCGCGAGTCCCCCCATATGCGCATGATCGCTCGCACCGCATACCGGACCGAGGTCGTCGTCTTCGAGGCGATGGCTCCGCATCGTCCGCCCTCCGCATGAGCGGCGCTGCCGCTCGCTTCAGGGCCCAGTATACCCGACGCTTCAGGGACCGGCTCGCTCCTCCTCGCTCGGGACCCGATCTGAGGCGCTGCTCTTGGCTCGTTGCCACGACCGCGCCATCGGTGGCTTGGTCTCGGACCCTCCATCGGCATCGGCATCGGCATCGGCATCGGCATCGGCATCGGCATCGGCATCGGCATCGGCAGCCGCATCGGCGTCCGCATCGGCAGCCGTAGCCGCATCCACCGCTGCATCCACATCGGCAGCAGCTGCGCCTCGCGTCGTGATGCCGCACGATCGGGGCCAGCGCCGTCTAAGCCTCGGTGGAAGCCCCAGCCGCGTCGGCCGTCGCCGCCGCCATCGGCGCCATCGCCGGCGGCGGCGACGGCGGCGGCGACGGCGGCGAGCACGGCCCGGCACGCCCCTCGTGACCTCGGATGGCCGCGGGCTCACGCGTGAGCGAGCGGCCGCCCGTGAGCGGCCGCCACGCGGATCCGTTGAACGGCGGGAGGATCCGCGTAGGGCACGGCGGCGCCACGGCCCGCCGGCGCCCCGGCTCTGCGCGACCGCGGCCAGCGCCGGTGAACGCACGCGCGTGCGCCAACCGACGATCAGGAGCATCGCTGCCGTCGCGTGAAGGCGCATCAAGCGTGTCGCTTCTTGACAAGCAGGCTATGGGCGATCTCTCATCGTGGGCAACCCCGTGATCCGACGGGGGTGGGGGGAGCGCCCGGCAGGCATGGGCCGTCTCGAGCGGCCTGCCGATCTTCGCTAGGTGTGGGGTATGCGCCGCTGCTTTCTGCACCGCCCACCACGCCGCTGCTTCTCGACCCTTCTCGACGCTTTTTGCCGCCCGTCTCGACGCTTGATATCCTGCGATCACCATGATGGCCTCTCTGTCGCTGCGGCCCGTGCTGGCCCGCCCGAGCCTGCGCCTTGCTTCGGTAACGACGACGACGACGGCAACGCGTCCGACCAACACAGCCCAAGATCTGGGGTCGGACGGCATTCGGGGTTGCCGTGCAGCCGTGGTCGCAATGACGTGACTCACCGCCATATCGTCTCCTTTTTCCATCGCTCTCTCGACGCGGTGCTCATGACGGTCCCCTAGGCCTTCCACGGCGCCGGCCAGCGCCATGCGTCCACGCTGCTGTACGTGGACCACAAGAACGACAAGATCGCCGGCGGCACCCTAAACGCGGTCACGGCCGCGCAGGCGCTAAAGGGCCCCGTGACGGCGCTCGTGGCGGGCGGCGCGCCGGACGCCGTCGCCGCCGCCGTCGCCCAGATCCCGGGCATCGAGAAGGTCATTGTGGCGAAGCACGAGGCCTATGCGCACGGCCTCGCCGAGACCCTCGCGCCGCTTATCAAAGCCGCCGTGGAGGCCGGCAAGTTCACGCACGTCGTCGCACCGCACTCCAGCGTGCCCCGCTCCGTGATCCCCCGTCTCGCAGCGCTGCTCGATGTCAGCCCCATCAGCGACATCACGGCCGTCGAGAGCGAGAACACCTTCCGCCGGCCCATCTACGCTGGTAAGTATTTTCTCTGAAGAGCATGCTCATAAAAAGCATGCCTACGGTCATGACTTCGATCCAAGTGGAGCCTATCATCAAAGAGCCAAACGAAGAAGCGCATCCTCGTCCTCGAATCGGGTATGAATGGGTCCATCAACTCACCGAGCTTGCCATCGTCTATCTGTGCTGACGCCTCTCCCTGGCGGTGTCGCTGTCACCCCACCAGGCAACGCCATTGCGACCGTCGAGTCGTCGGATCCCGTGAAAGTCATCACGGTGCGCTCGACCGCTTTCGAGGCCGCTCCCACGTCCGGCGGCAAGGCCGCCACTGAGCCCGCGGCGTCGGCGTCGACCGAGACGTCGACCAAGTGGCTTAGCGAAGAGATCGCCAAGTCGGACCGCCCCGAGCTCGGCGCTGCGTCCGTGATCATCTCGGGCGGCCGCGGCCTCAAGAACGGCGAGAACTTCAAGATCCTCTACGACCTTGCGGACAAGCTTGGTGGCGCCGTGGGCGCGTCGCGCGCCGCCGTGGACGCGGGCTACGTCGCGAACGACATGCAGATCGGCCAGACCGGCAAGATTGTCGCCCCCGCGCTCTACATTGCCGTCGGCATCTCCGGCGCCATCCAGCACTTGGCCGGTATGAAGGACAGCAAGACCATCGTCGCCATCAACAAGGACCCTGAGGCGCCCATCTTTGCCGTCGCCGACTACGGACTCGTGGGCGATCTCTTCGAGGCCGTCCCCGAGATGACTAAGAAGCTCTAACGAGCCGGTTCGCAGGGATCTGTCTTCTCGATACTGCACATCATGTCATCTAAAGAGGGCACACAATCACCATCGTTTTTGTTTTGATCACAGTCGGAAGGGTATTGGGATGACGAAATGAGGCCAACAAAGAGAAGCGTAGCTAGTAAGCTCACTAACTAGCTAGCCAGCACACACGCTACGGAGGCTTTCCTCAAGAGAAAAAAAAGAAAAGAGAGGTCGCGCATGAAACGTAAAAGAAACAAAGTATAGTGTTGACAAAGAGCCATGAGGATGAGAATGAGGACAGAACAGAAGTACACACAAAAGCAGTAGAGGTATCGAGGGGATCGAGCCGCTCGGTCGACCGCGGGACCAAAGCGACAGAGGGTCGTGGGTCAGCCACGAGGCACGCCACTAGCGCATGCTGCGCATGCTGCGCATGGAAACGCGGCCGCTCATCGGCGCCGGCGGGCCCGAGAAGGACCGCTCCAAGCGCGCGGGGAAGCCACGCGTCATGCCGAGGGGCCCGGGACCGGGAAGGTCGCCGAGGCGGGCGGCGGCGGCGGGTGCGCGGCCAGCAGCGGCCAAGGGCCGGGTGGCGGACGGCGACACCGACAGTGGGGATGCCGCGGCCGCGGCGATGGGCGCGCTGCGGGGCGACGCTGCTGCGAGCGCCTTCGTGGGCGACGCGGCGACGCGGGCCGAGAGCGCCGCGCCGCAACGTCGGGCCTCCCGCGATCTTGGCGGCACGGCGGCGGAGGACGAACTCACGGACGCGGCGGCGGCCGGCGCTGACGATGGTGCGGGTGAAGCCGACAACGCCTTGCGCGATGCCGAGGACGCCGCCGCCGTCGCCGCCGCTGGCGCGAGTTCTTTCCAGGCGCTGCTCAGCGCGGTGGCCGCCAGATCAGCCGCGATCGTCGCGAGATGGTCCGCGGTCGTCTTTGGCAGAGGGTCGGCATCGCTGGCGGCGGTATCGTTGGCGGCGGCGGCGGCGGCGGCGCGGGCTGGCGACAGCACGGCGGGTGTGGAGAAGGCGCGGCGCAGCATCGCCGCCCCCGAACTCGGCGCGCGGGCCGGCGCGGCCGCCAACGCGGCGTCGCGCTGCTCCTGCGCAAGGCGGAGGTCGCGGTGGCGCTGGGCCGCCTGCGCGCGGTGCCAGTCGCGGGCGCGGGCGCGCTCCATGGCGGCCGTGTTGTGGGTCGACCAGAACCCGACGGCCGCCGAGGCCGCGTTGCCGTGCAGGTGGAGGGTGCTCGCCGGGGCGGGCGGCGCGGCTTGCGCGGCGGGCGGCTTCGCGGCGGAGGAGGCGACGGCCGGCACGCCGGGTCGCGCCTGGTTCATGGTCATGGGCGAGTAGGCTTCGGTCACGTCTGCGAGTGGCGAGGGCGTCAGCCACGCGCCGGACTTCTTGCTCGACGGGGCGGCCGCGCCGCCGCCGCAGCGGGGCCAGGCGGACGCGGGCGTGGATGCCGACGAGCCCGCGGAGGGCTTGACCACGGGCACGATCGCGCGGCGCGCCGTTTTGCTCTTGGGTGAGCAGAGGCGCTTGCCGGCGGGCGCAGCGAAAACATGCGCCGCGCTGCTGTTCTCCTTGTCCTGGAGGTCCCACGCGGCGTCCATCGCGGGCGCAGCGCGCTTCAGCGTCGTCGTCGTCGTCGTCGCAGCGGCAGCACGGTGGCGGTCGGATGCGGGGGCGGCTTGGCCGGGCTTGAGGAGGCGCGAGGCAGCAGCGTGGGCGGCGTTCGGACGGGCGACGTTGGATGACGTGGCCTGGAGTGGCCGCCATGTGCGATGGGTCGCTTGCATGGGCCTTTCGGGTTTCGCATGGACCGCAGCAGCGGCGGCATACAGCGCCGAGGCCGAGGCCGGCACGGCGTCGCGATAGACGGCGAAGGCGCCCATGGCGAGTGGGCTCGAGACGGCCGCCATGGCGGCTATATGTGGCGAGCGCAGAATGCGAGAGACCGCGGTGACAACCCAAGAGCCCGAGCGCGGATCCGCCCCGCCAGCACAATCCGAAGCGATCCGTGTGTGTGTAAGTGTGTGTGAGAGAAGCGAGTGAGTGAGTGAGAGAGAGCGGAAAGAGAAGAGGGGCGCGCGGGCCGATGTCGGCGACGACCGATGGCGATCCGTGGCGGCGATCAGAAGAAAAAAGGAAAAGACGATGAGGAACCCGTCGAGCCGAGATCACGACGTCTTGGCCGGGTCCGTGCAACCGCACTCAATCAATGACGATCCACCCACGCGAATGATCGGGTCCGCGTGTCGGATCGAGCGCGAACGGCGAACGGCGACATATGATGGAGGCCTGAATGCGTCCCCAGGATTGGGGAGGAGGTCTCGCGTCGGCGATCCGCGGCGCTCGCGTCAAGGACCCGTGTGGCCGATCGCAGAGAAGCGTCGCGTCGGCGTCGACACGCGACGGCTGTGTGCTAGGTATCGAAGAGGGTGCCGAAGCCTTCGGGGGCGATGTCTTTCGGGGGCGATCGGATGGCAGGCGCGGCGACAGCGGCAGCGGCAGCGGCAGCGGCAGCGGCAGCGGTCGTGATCGAGGGCGGGACGGGTCGGAGGCACCGGCACCGCGTCGGCGTCGGCGTCGGCGTCGTCGTCGTCGTCGTCGTCTACCAGGGGCCCTCTTTAAGGGCGGCAGGCCATCCTGAATTCGCGTCACGGGGGTGTGGGGGTCAGCGGGGTCAGGTGGTGCAGATCAGGCCGAGACGGATGACGCGTCACAGACAACGGGGGAATGCCGCATGCAGGGCGGCAGGATGTGGCGAGGGGCGAGGGAGCATCCACGGCCTGGCTCGACTCGGCTCGGCTTGGCTCGGCTTGGCGGCACAGCAGGGGCGCGGTGATGCGAGGCGAGGCGAGGCGAGGCGAGGCGAGGCGAGGCGAGGCGCGGGTATCACTGGCGGCCGGCGGCGGAGAAGACGCGGTGTTGTGTGGCCGTGCCCGTCGGCGCGTCCTGCCTACGTAAAGAAAAAAAAAGGGGTCTCTCGGACAACGCATGCGCGGGCGACCCGTCGTCTGTCGGTCCGTTGTGTCGGGTGCAGGCGTCTGTGTGGGTGTGGGTGTGGGTGTGGGTGCATGTGGGCGTGTGGGCGTAGGCAGCTGCGGTCCCGAAGACGTCGCCGCGTATGGCGATCCTGGGCCGACCCGCCACGGCTTATCGGCATGCTCGTGGCCGCGTCCGTCGGTCGCTCGGTCCGCCTCCGGGGCCCGTCCGTGGACGTCTCGGCCGCGTCGGCCCCTCCACCGCGCCTCCGCGTCCGCGCCATGGCCGGTCCGGTTTCGTTATTTTTTCCTCGCGCCGGATGTTGTGGAAGCAACAACGGGCTTGAAGGCGGCCACCACCGCCCGAACTAAGCCGACGCCTCCACCCTTCCAGAACCTACGCGAGCCCGGCCCTTCGGCTTCCAGCTGCTACTGCCGGTCCTCCTCCCGTGAAGGCCGAGCCATGAGCCAGGCGCGATGGGCATCGACGTCGGCATCGACGTCGGCGTTAGCATCCGCATTGGCGTCGGGAGACGCATCGAGGCCAAAGCGCGTGATGGTCGACGGTATGATTTTCCTTCGCCCCATCGCACGGCGTCCGGTCGAGCCAGGTCGAGTCCTGGCGTCGTGCTGCTTGCCCGTGGAGTCTCGTCAGCCAGCACGGCCCGGAGACGCGACGAGCTCACAGCACCCCCCACAGCACACCGCACAGCAAACCGTCAAGCGCGTCGCTCATCCCGTTTGCCTGGTTGCCTCATTCTTGGACAGACCCGTCGCGGCCAGCGCGGCTGGCTCAACTGGCTCAACTAGCTTGCGGCTTGCTCGGTTTGCTCGGACCGCGAGGCATGCTTGGAATGGCTGGCTGACACATGGCCCTTTGTCTGATGGGGGATGGGCTGTCTCGCGCTTGCTGGCTGGCTGGCTGGCTCTTTGGGATGGACGGGCCGACAGGGGGCGGGCTAGGCCTGGCGACCACTCTGGCACTTTGAGCCAAGAATAAACAGCAAACATAAAAGAAAGCAGTCGATGCGCCAGGATGTGACGTGACGCGACGCGACGTGACGGCGGCGCGACCTCGAATCCAGGCCTCGCCCGCCAACCCGGCGACGCGCCGACGCCTGCCGCAGGCCCCGGAGGCGGGTCTTCCCGATGCGGGTCATGCGGGCCCGAGCACGCCCAGGCCATGGCCTTCCAGGATGGCAACTGCTCCGCGCGCGTCCTGCCACAGCGGGCATCGGCTCGATCTCGGGGCATACGGCGCGGCATGGCGCCGTCGCCGTCACCGCGGCACCGGCACCGACAGCGACAGGGATGCCATCGTCGCGGCACCGGTGTCGACAGCGACGCTGCGGCGACGGGCGCGGCTACCCCTTCGGCTGCGGTGGCGAGGAGAGAGAGCGGCGGGCTCCGGCCCACCCGACAGCATCGACCCCATCGCATCGACGGCCCAAGAAAAAAGAAAAGAAAAGCAGGCGTGCTGACCATCCAGCTGACTCGCCACCGCGATGACGACGCGTCGAGGCCGGCGACATGACCCTGGTGGACCGTCATCGCCCTGGGCGTCGGTGCTTTCGGCGTCGTCGCCGTCGCGACTGTTGAGACGCTGCCGAGGATGGTCAATGGCCGGCGATGGCCCGTCCCTCCAGGGTCGCCGCAGCGAGGCGTCGTCCGACGTCCACATGCTTCGTGAGCCCAACGCAACGTCGTCCGTGAAGCCCGGTGCAGCAGCACGACGCTGCGGCATGGGCCGAGCTGGCCCGAGCGGTCGCTGCACCCGCACGCCGGCGACAGGCCGGCGCGATGCCCCGGGCCACGTGGCGGGGCGCAGGGCTTCGCCGCGGGGTGTTGTCTCGAGCTGGCGCGCGCTTCAAAGCCCCTAGCGTGGTCTTTCTGTTGCTGGCGCGGTGGCGTGCCATGGCGCCGGCCCGCCGGTCGTTCAGGGGAGCGTGCGCGAGGGTCACCCACCCTCCGGGCAGGTGGTGCGGTATCGCCGACATACCCGGCATACTCGGCACGCCGGCTCGACGCTTGGCCGCTTCTGCGTAAATAAACAGGAGATCGTTGAAACAAACGTTCGACGAGGCCGAAAGTATAAATGGGTGACAACTTCAGGGAGGTGCCGATGCGTGCTTCGCTTTCCATGGTGCTGCCCTGAACCGGTTCCCTTTGTTGTGATCTTCGCGGCTGCCACGGTTCCTTCGCGGTGGCATCGGAGTTTGCACGGAGCGCGGGGGCCCCCCTGAAGCGGTCGGGGAGGGGAGCGCACACGGGGCACGGCCGTCCGCGGATCGACCCGGCGGAGCGGAACCCAAAGGGTCGGCGAGCCGGGCGGCGCTGCTCAACGGCCGGCCGATCGCCCAGCCGTGCGCTGCGGATCGGCTCGTAGCGATGCCACCTCCCCGCTCACTGCTTCACATCGCGGCACGTGAGCCACGAGCCTCGACGTCTCATCGCCATATCGTGGCGTAGCCTCTCACGGGCATCCGATGGACGCCGACGCTGGCCAGGAACAACGTTATAAGAGATCGGCGATCGCAATCGGAAGCGACGACAAGGCCTGGGCCTCTTCAGCATCTCCAGTAGCGTCGTTCCTCATTGACGTAGCGTTTCAACCGTGTCTCTCGTTTCCCGGTGATTCTTCACCATCCGCCCGTGACCCGCCAGCGTTCCGATCCATCCGGCGTGCCCACGGTCTTGAGACGTTCCTGATCCGGCGAACGCAACGATCATGGACACCGCCTATCTCCAGCAGGCGATCGGCGACCGCCTCACGGCGGGCCTCGCCTTGCTCACGTCCTATGGCGTGCCCGAGACCTCTGTCGCGGCGCCGCTGCAGGACCCCCTGCGTTTTATCGGCGAGTACCTGCTGTTCCAGGACGCGACGGCCGCGACCCTCGCATCTGAGGCCGAGCGCTCCGCGATGCTGCGCCACTGGGCCGAGCAGTTCGCTCAGCAGCTTGCAGAGGAGCAGCGGCGCCTCCAGGCGCAGCGGGATCAGCAGCAGGCCGCGGTGCAGGAGCGCCTGGACCGGCGTGAGCGCGATGCCGCTGATCCTGCCGTCGCGTCCGGGCCCCACGCCGCCGCGCCGTCCTCGGAGGATGAGGCGCCGGCCGCCGACTTGCCACGCGACGGCGACGCTGCCGTGTCAGAGGCCCCCGCGGACCCGGCGGCCGCCGCCGCCGCCGCCGCCGCCGCCCCGGCTTCCGCACCGAGTGGCGCGGCCGCGGGCGAGGAGGTCGCCGCCGCGAACGGAGACGAGCCCGATAACGGCATGGCGAGTATTCCGGAAGGCCCTGAAGACGAGGGCGAAGCGTAGCGGGAGGACGCATGCGACTCCGCTCGACGGAAGACCGACGCGGGCGCCGCGCCGGCATGCGCCCGGCGTTTTCCTGGGTCGCCCGAGGAAAACGGCTGACATCGCCCCAGACCTCCGGCACCGGCGCTCCCCACGCGGCCTGTAAATTATTCCTGTACATGAAGAGACCTAGAGTCATCTTGCATGTCGCGATGCGTCAGAGACCGGATGGAGACCAACAATAAATTAGCAGGGATATCAGCCAGGCATGATCGGACTTATGCGCTGGAAAACAGGTCGAGCGCATGGACATAGACCGTCTTGAGGGAGGGTGTCACCACGACGGGGAGCACGCAGGCAACGATGGCCAGCAGCAGGAGCACGGTCAGCTCCCACCGCGACTGCGCCTCGCACGCGAGCTGCCGCGCGTGCTGCGCCGCGTGGTAGCAGGCGTCCCGCGCCGCCGCGAGCCGCCGCTGCTCCGCGCGCGCCTGGGTCCATGCGGCGCGGCGCGCGCGGCCGCCGGCGTCGGTCTGCCGGATCGCGCGGTGCAGCGCCGTCGTCTGCGCGGCCGTCGCGTCGAGCTGCGCCTGCACGGCCTCAACGCGCGCTGCCAGCGCGAGCCACGCCTCGCGCGTCTGCCGCGCCTTGGCGGCCGCCGCGCGCTGCGCGAGCACCGACGTCGCGGCCGCCGCGTCGAAGGGCAGGCCGGCCTCGTACGCCTCGAGCGCGTTCGTGAGCGCGCGCACCGACGCGGCGACGTCGTCGCACTGCGCGAGCGACAGCGCCGCGGCGCTCGCGGGCGTCAGCCGCAAGGGGCGCTCGTGCTCGGGTCGGGTCGGGTCCGCGGGCGTCGACGCGGGCGCGGCCGTGGGCGCGGCCGCCGTGGCCATCATGGCGGACGTCGCGATCAAGACAAGGCCGCCGCCGATGCCGCTGCCTCCCGCACTACCGAGGGGGGACGATGGGGCTGACCGGGCGGAATGGCGGGAGAGAGGGGGTGGCGCGAGGGTTCGTCGGAGCCACCGACAGCCATGGTCCGCGACGCGGCGGCGGCCAGGTCACGGCCAAGCGGACGAGGTGGAGCAGCGACGTCATGCGAGCCCTGGAGAAACGACGCGAGGAGAGGGATCGGCGGCGCTTCGAGCCGCTCCTTTTGGCGCGGCCTCCTGCGTGGTGTCCACGCGGCCTGCCGATCCATCGGACGCGCGGGGAGGTGTCAGGGGGCTCGGCGGCGTCGCGCGAAGGACGTGGCCTGGCGGTGGTCGCCGCCGCCGTTGCCGCCGTCGGGGTCGAGCGCGAGGAGGCCGAGGTCGCTTGGGTCCGCGGGTTGCATCCTTGTCGCGCATGTGGCGCAGGGCGGCCCGTGCCGTGGGTCTCGGGGTCGCCGCGGCCGCCAGGGCCGTCAGTTGGGTGACCCCTCGGCCGGCGGTGACTTCAATCGAAGGAGGGGATACCGCCTCGCCGAAACGATCATCGAGCGATGCGCAGCGAATGCGGTCACACGCATCAGCGACCCATCACTCGGCGGATCCGCCCGACGAATCGCGGGTGGCCGCGGTCAGCGACGTGGGCCCGATCACCCCCTATCGCCGTCGCCAAAGCGCCTTTCGACGGCGCCCGACCTCCTGATACCGGCGATCACCACCCGAGAGCGGCCACCCAACCAGCGCGGACCTCCGCCGCGGGCCAGTGATCCAAGTGGAGACGCGAGGGTTGGCCATAGTCAACGTCGGCGTCGCTGCCGTCCGTGCGGGTCGGCGACCCGTGGTCATCCGCTGCGTGGCCCCGGGGATCGCTTGCTGGGCACTTGCTGCGGAGTCGTGTTGCGCCCGATCGTCCCGCTGGCCACTCCGCTCCCGCGGATTGCCCACCATGTCGCGCGAAATGGACTGGTACATCAGTCCGTCGGATCAGTTCTCCTACGGTAAGGCATCCCCACGTCTGGCTGCAAAGATGGCTGAGGCGGTCCTGCGCCACCGCGAGTGAGCACGAACGAGCGCCCGTGGCCGATCATCTTTCGCTCCTCCATCCATGAACTGACCCAGACTGATGTGTTCCCCCTTCCTATCGGTGATGACGACCTGACGCGCGTAACCGCAGAAACCCAATTCTCCAAACTCGCCAAGGATGAGGATACCGTCGCCAGTAAGTGCCTTCGGCCGACCGACCCGCCCTGATACCGACCCGAAAGGATGCTGCAGCGACGGTGATGTGAACGCGGTGTCGTGGGACTCATGCTTCGTTCTATCTCGGCATGACTTTGACTTTGACTTTGACCTTGACGCAGTGGACCAGATGGAGCCCATCTTCCGGACGGCGCATCTGCCGCCGGCCGAGTTTCTCCAGATCTGGTCGCTGGTCGACGTGACGCAGCGCTCGGTGCTGTCTCAAACCCAGTTCGTCTACTTGATGCATCTCGTCAACAGCCGACGTCGCGGCCGCAACCTGCCGGACGGGACGCCGCTGAACATCACCGAGAAGCTGCTCGCCGCGGCCGTGCCCGACACCCTGGGCCGCGCCTCGACCGCCTCGGGGCGCCATCCGGGCGGCGCCGAACCGCCGCCGTCGGGGTCGTCGTCGTCGCTTGCCGCGCCCGCGACGCCCGGCGCCGCCGCGGCGAAGCCCGGCGTCTATGTGCGGCGCATGGTGAACGCTCACCGCGACCCGGGCGCGTCCGACCAGCTGCCGCTGCCGCAGCTGACGTCGGAGTCCGCGGCGCTGGGCCTCGAGATCCGCCACGTGACGTCGCAGCGCGACGCGGCGCGTGCCGACGTGGCCACGCTGACGGAGGAGCGCGAGGAGTGGATGCGGCTCGCGATGTATCTCCGCAACACGCGCGACGGCATCGCGGGCAAGATGGCGGAGGGCGACCGCCTCCTCATGGCAGCGGCGCGGGGCGATACCACGGCGGCGCGGCCCGCCTCGGCCGCCGCGTCGGCCTCGCCGGACGACGTTGAGGCCCGCGGGCTGCTGGATCAGCTGGCGGCCGACATGCGCGCGCTGGAGTCGCTGCAGGCCGACATGCGCGCGACGCTCTCGACGCTCTAGACGTCCCTCCGAACGCGCGAGGTGAGCGCGGGGTTCGGCATCGATCCACCCGCGGCGGACGCATGGTCCCGGCCACGGGTCGTCGAGGATCCCTCCTGTCCGACGTCGCTCACGCGAACGCTCGCGTGTCGCTCGCGATCGTCCGGTGAAGGGCCGTCGCGAGATCCTGGCTTAGGGCGCCTCCGCGCGGGGAGCGTTCGCTTGACCGAAGCCGACCGGGCCGCGCCGCCGGCCGTCGGTGCGGGTGGCCCGCCTCGGACGCTGGCGTGAAGGGGACGCGACGCGGTCCCACCATCACTCGTGCCCCACCTTCCCCCCGGCTCGCGTTCGCTCCCTCGCGCGTGCCCGCGGCCGGGATGGCCCCCGCGCTGGCCAGCCTCGCGCATCCGGAGGCCTGGCGCGCGCGCCGGTGGGATGCCGTAGCGCCTAGCGCCGCCACCGGCCGCCTCCGGTGTCCTGTCGGAGTGGATGGTGGGCACCGCGGCCGCCGTCCGACGCGTGTCGTCCCTCCTGGTCGGCCAGCACGGTACGGTACGACACGGCACGGCACGGCACGGCACAGCACAGCACGGCCCAGGGTCGCCAGGCATGGTATGGCGCTCGCGGCGAGCCCGTCGGCACTCGCGGGGGGGTCTGCTCGGGAGGGTCCGTTTCGCTCCTCGATGGGGCTGGGCCGCATCGGCTGCAGCCGGCATGGGCGCGCGCGGCAGGAGGCGGTGGCCTGGCCGTCGCGTCGCGTCGCCCTCGCCCTCGCCCTCGCCCACGGCCACGGCCACGGCCACGGCCACAGCCACGGGCGGCGGTGGGTTCGCGCCAGGGCGACGGCGGGTGCCCCGTGAGCCCTATCACCGTACCAAGAATCAAAAAATTATCATAATCACATCCAAGGCAGGACGCGACCCGAGGCGGGGCCGGGCGCAGGCGGCGGCGGCGGCGGCGGCGGCGGCGGGCCGCCGCGACCCGGCGTGCGGGGTCACCGCGCATGCCGTCCGAACCGCCGAGACGACCCCGCCGTCCCAGGCGTCGGTGGGGACGCGACGGCCGACGGGCCGACCGGCCGCGCACGGCCGCACGATGCACGGCGGCGCTGGGACGGCGCGGGACGGCCGCGGCGCGGCCTCACGGGCACCGACCGCCCGGAGCGGGGGAGGGACCCGCTGCGGCGGGCGACCGGCCGCGCTCGGAGGCGCAGAGCCGCGTCCGCCGAGCGGCAGTCCGTCCCACCGTCCAACGGATGGCGGCAGGAGCCGCCGCGGCAGCGGCGACGGCGGCGGCGGCGGCGACGGCGGCGACGGCGGCGGCGGCGGCAGCCAGCGCGCCGTCGGACCACGGGCGCGAGGCAGCGGGGTGCGGGCCAGGGACGGTCCAAGCGGCGACCCCCGCCGTCGCCGTCGCCGTCACGTTGGGCGCAAAGCACCCGTGAACCCAGCGGCTCGACCAACTCGTTGCTGGCATACTCGGCGTCCCTGCTCCCACCATACTCGGGGCATGCGACCCATGGCTCGAAACCGTCGGCACGTCCCGATACGGAAACGGCCCGCCAGGGTGGAACTCACAGGGTCGGACCAACATGAGCTATATATAGACGACGCGGCATGCAGCACCGCAACGACGTCTCAGGACATGAGCAGGGTATCAACAGACCGTCTAGAACGACGGACGCGGGATGCTCACGTAGGAAACACGTCTTCTCGAGGTAGACGACGTCCTCTATCCCTCCTTGCTCCCCCCTAGACCCTTTCCCCCCACCCCCACCCGGCCTAACTTAATCACCATGTCTGACGACGAGCACCACGAGCAGTTCGAGGCCGCCACCGGCTCCGGCGCCTCGCTGACCTACCCCATGCAGTGCTCTGCGCTGCGCAAGGGTGGGCACGTCGTCATCAAGGGCCGTCCCTGCAAGATTGTCGACATGTCGACCTCGAAGACGGGCAAGCACGGTCACGCCAAGGTCCACTTGGTTGCCATTGACGTAAGTGCTCCTTTCATCCTTCGACGGCGAGGACGGATATCGACGCGCGTCGAACGCGACATCGAGCGCGTCATGGACGGCGAAACAAGGATATGGGGCGAAGACCATCACGCGTTCGGGCAAGGCGCAGCATCGTCGCCGCGCGTCAGTCCATGCAGGGACGGGAGCTCGCGTCACGGGAGCTTGCGTCACGCTTGACCGCGGGTGATGGCTGTCATGCGACCATCTTGTCGCGTCGCCCTGTCCTCGTCGATGCAGTCCCTCTCGTTTCGATGCGCCGATGCATCGTCATGATCATCATTTCAGGAGCCGATGCCCATGCAGCAACTCACCTCTTCCTGTTTATCTTCTTGACACATCATGCTTCTATACGGCATCTCTAGATCTTCACCGGCAAGAAGCTCGAGGACCTGTCCCCCTCCACCCACAACATGGAGGTCCCGCACGTGCTCCGCACGGAGTTCCCCCTCCTCGACATCGACGACGGCTTCCTGTCGCTCATGAACCCGGACGGCACCACCAAGGACGATGTCAAGCTCCCCGAGGGCGAGATGGGCGACAAGATCGAGGAGGACTTCAACGAGGGCAAGGAGCTCCTCGTGACCATCGTCGCTTCCATGGGCGAGGAGATGTGCCTCTCGGTCAAGGACGCCCCCAAGTCCTAAATGCATCGTTTCGCGCCTGCCCCGAGCACCCCCCTCCCATCCACTCGCTTCGTGTATGAACTGAAATTGCATTTGATCCTTTTTTTTGCGTGTCGGCTTTTGGATGCCATGCTTCGTACGGCATGAACCCGAGCGACGGGGAACTTTTGGTGGCGAAGATGACCTTGGTTGTTCCGGCGGTTGGCCGACCCAGCAAGGGTTTTGTTGCGATGATCGGGCGCAGTAGCGATGTTAGTGATGATGACGAATGGTGACATGGGGATTGGACATCGGCGAACGCCCGATCATTGTTCGCATGGCCTGTTCCAAGACATGTCGGGACGCCACGGTCGGTCAGCCATGTTGACCGCGATTCTCTGCTCCATGCTGTTCGCGTAAACATGACTCTCGGCAGTTCAGCCTCTATGCTGCACGACTGTCCAGCATTTAACGACCGCTTAAACGAGATGGCCCAGTTTGTATGCTCACGATGCTTGCGTGTTGTGATGAGCGGGGTAACCGGCGATGCCATCAATGTCACCAGTGTGTTGCCGCCTGGAAGACCGAGACCCCGAACGATCGCCAGCATGCCATGCATTATCAATGACAATCCAGATATCAAGTCTTATTTGAAGTAACACTGATACTCTGTCTATCATGGCTGACTCGATATGTTATAGAGCTTCCGATAGGGCTCACAGTGGTCATCTTCGGCACGCGGTGTGTACACAGCCGTACGACCTATCTTGATAGCGCTTCGCGCGCATCGAGGGATCGGCCCTCAGGCGCCCCAAGGGTGGAGCCATGGCGCAAACTAACTGCGCCACGCAGATGCCTCCTGAGCCTGGCTCTCCGCCACAGACGCATCGCCAGCGAGCAGGCCGGAAGCCGGCGAACCGACTCAGCCCTGCGTGAAAATAAAGGCGGCGACCGGCGCGCCCAACTCCGCCATGAAGTGAGGAGACGGGTCCGCCCTCGTTAGAACACGTGCCCCAGCTTACATCAAGGGTGCCCCGCATACGCTCCACCACCGAACGCTTAGCCGGCCATCCTGCTCCCTGCCAGTCGCCCAGCGCATTCCCAGGGGCTGCCACGCTGTCTTGTGCTCGTCTTGCCCGCCGGGTCCCTTGCGCCTTCATCTCCGCCCCGTTATCTTTGGTCCTTGGGCGAGGCTCGACATCACGATGCCCATCCGCACCAACGCCACGTCGCCAGGTGCGCCCTCCCAACCGTCGCCGCGGGGAAAATCCAGGCGAACTGAGCCTGGTTGCAATGCCGCGAGCCACGATGCCACGCCCGCCGCTCCCGTCACGCCGATCGTAACTGCCGACACGCCGGTCGACAGCGCCGCCGACGAGACCCTCGTCACGCCGACCGAAGACGAGGACATGAGCTACCTCGCGGCATTTCAGGGCGCCGAGCGACCCGAAGGCCTTGCGTCGATCTCGGATATCTCCGACAGCGAGGGCGAGTCGGTCGATGGCGACGAGTGGCACCAGGTCAAGCTGCTCGACTCCGACGACGTGGATCTCGCCATGTCGGATCTTGGGTCGGTCGACAGTGACGGGCCGACGCCGACGGCCACATCTGAAGCAAGTGCGGCCGCTGATGCTGTTGCTGCCTCGGACAATGGGTATGCGACGCCCGTCGAAGAATCGTCAGATAACGAGGAAGATGTCCATGCCGATGCACCGGAGGCTAGCAGCGCGCCAGACGAGTCCGTCACCGGCAATGAGGGTGTGATGACGAACGCGGTGACGCATGAGTCCCGTACGGACACATTGCCATCTGATGCAGAAACCACGCCAATGACGGCATCGACGGACACTGCGGCCGAGCCTTCTGCTACGACCACGTCGCCGTCTTCTCCACGGTCGATGACGGCCACAGCGACGCCGACGACGGACGCAACCGCCGCGAAAGCCGACAAGGCGAAACGATTCACGCCGATCGAGCGGATCTTGTTTGCCCCGCTCGACCCGCACATCAACCGCCACCGCCCGGTCCTTCCGCTCGAAGACGTCCTCGCCAAGATCCCCAAGAAGACCCACTTCTGGGGCGTGTCGGGCCGCCGCGCCTGCCGCAAAGCCATCGAGAACGAGCGGGGCCGGCTGAAGAAGGAGATCAAGCTCTTCCAGACCAAGCTGGATGCGGCCCAGAGGTCACCGGAGGGGTCTGTGGCCGAGCATGCCGACGGGGCTGCTGCGGACGAGGGCCATGGCCCGCCGCCGCCGACGGCTGCGGTGCCGGACCACGTTCGGGCCATCTGGGAAAAGAAGCACGCCAAGTATGTGGAAGACTTAGCGCTCATCACGTCGTCGGGTGGCGATGCCGGCGTGCCCGTGCTGCGGATCGTGTATGCCGCCGTCGCCCGCGTGCTGGCCGACTACACGCGCGCCCTGCAGCTTCCTTGGCACATCCCCGTCGGTGAAGCCCTGCAGGCTTATGCGGACCGTCTGGCGGACGCCTGCGTGAAGAAGCAGCAGGAGGTACCGGACATGCCGGTTCCGTCGACGCTGGCCCCGCTGGTCCCTTCGCCAGATGCGCCGCCGACGCCGTTTGTCTTTCGGCCGGCCTCGCTGCCGCCGCCCACGTGCCCGGCGCAGGAGCGTTTATTCAGCCGACTGCTGCAGTCGAAGCTGATGCAGTCGTTCGCTGAGGAAGTCGCCGTCAGTATCCGTCACCTGGGTACAGACGCGCCGTCCGTGGCGAAGCAAAAGAAGTATACCCGTCCGGGCGCCGTGACGTACTTCCAGGGCCAGACGCCCTTTTCGGAAGCGGTCGCGCCGGTCGAGGCCAAACTGGTGGAGACCAAGCAAGCCTTTGTCAAGAAGCCACCGGCCGCTGCTCAGCCTACTTCGGAGAAGTCTGCTTCAGAAACACCTGCTCCTGGCAAGCCGGCCGGGATCCCGACTTCCACCTCCGCGACGCTATCAGCCGAGACGGCGTCGCCTGCGGCGACGACCGAGAAGCCGGCACCTTCCGCGCCGGTGACGGACGCATCATCATCCGCAGCAGCCTCGACCTCATCACCGGCTGTTCCGAAGGTGAAGCGCATCTATGCGCCGAAAGCGGCATTTTTGTTCGATGAGCAGCAACTGAACGCATGGAACCCGCTGCTCCGCGACGCAGCCGTCATGACGGCCGAAAAGACGCTCGAAAAGACGGAAAAGGTCCTGCACGACGTGACGGAAAAGCGCGCCAAGCACGAGGCCAAGAAGGAAGCGCGCAAGCGCGCCCGTGAGGCGGAAGCCGAGGCCGAGGCCGCGGCGCAGCCCAAGAAGCGCTCACTGCTGCTGAACCGTCGCGTCGATGCCAAAACGCTGGACTCGCGGTTCGTGTCGTCACTCGGCAGCGCCGACGGGCCGGGCGACCTCCCGCAGAATCGCATGGGCCAGCGCCAGCGCCGCGCGCTCTGGGAGCGCTTGTACGGCAAGACGGCCAACCACGTGCTCTCGGAGTCCGCGACCGGTTCCAACGTGTCGCCCGTCGGGCCGCGGAAAGCGGACACGGCTGACGGTGCGGCTTCCTCTGAGTACGCGGCCGATGCGCCGAAGGCTGCAGCCAAGGCTGCGCCGAAGGCCCCTGCCAAGGCCGCGCAGACTCCCAAAACGGTGCCGCGGACGTTGGCGCCGCTACCGTCGCCGGACACGCCGGTTGAGACGCTCACACGAAAAGAGCGTCGCGCCTTGGCGCGCCAGCAAGCGGAAGCGACGGGTCAGCCCGTCTCTGCCGTGATGGTACGCAAGGGCCCTTCATCGAGCGGCGCGCCGCGCGCCGGCGCAAGCCCGGGCGCTGCCGCGGCGTCCAAAACCGCGTCTGCCGCCAAGGATACCGATATGCACGGCTCATGGGCAGCAAAGCGTGCGGAAAAGGTCGCTATCGTGCCGTTCGCGGGTAAGAAGATTACCTTTGAGTAGATCGATCTTTTTTTTTTCACGCGAATCCGTGGTCGGTCGGAGTTCTCGAACATCTGTTATTCTGTGTATAGAAATCAACGTGTTGTGAACCCTCTGCGTTTCGTCTCGTCTCGTGGATGCCTGTGTGTGTGCTGGTTGGTGTGATGTTGCATCGGCGGTGCGGGCCTAGAAAAGGTGTTTCATCACCCGTGATTTGATCGGCGTTTTGGAGAGGGCATCAGGCACTGCAGAGGAGCGGAGATCTTGATCATCAGGGGGGGGCAGGCGGACAGAAGAGGCTGCGACTCGCGCCTTCGCCCACACGACTCTCCATAACAGCGGGATCACGAGAGCCGAGTCGCAGGCGACGGACAGAGACGCCGGACGGAGCATCGCGCCGCCGCCGCCGCTACCGCCGCCGACACCGCCTCGTCAACAAACCGACGGGACACCCGGCACACGACATGCACGAGCTGGCCAAGCCACGGGCCGATGGCCTCAATGCTCCCAAGCGCGCCTCGCGGCCGGCGGCGGCGGTGATAGCCTGCTGGCCGGCTCGGTGGAGAAAAATAGCGACGCGCCTCTTGCGCAGAACATCGTTGATTCGATCCCCTGTCCCATCCAGACCGGACGGAGGGTCTATCCCTCTCCATCGCTCGTCGTCACATGCTCTCCTCTCGTCGGGGGCTGCGTTCGCCGAGACGACGGTCGGGACATCGATACGGTCAAGTCATCTGGTTGGCGCCTTGGCCCGAACGGTGAATAAAATCAAGGATGGAGCCATATCGAAGGCCATCACTCACGCCGACTATCGTCCAGCAGCGGGCATGCATCGCGGACGGCCTATATCAAGCAGGTGTGACGTTCTTTGACGCATCATGAGGCCACCCGATGCTTGCTCGTGATGGGCTTGACGGATGCGCATACATGGATGAGGTCTTCGGATATCATGTAGCCAACGGCATCGAGTTGTCTCGTCATACGTTGGACTGTCACCGCCCACCGACGGCAATCCCTCCCCTCTGAGCCCATTCGGCGGCATTCTTTTTTCTGACGTTCCATGTGATCACCCCTATCACCATGTCCGAACAACTGAGGGTGCTTCCGTTCTCAAGAACCGCTCTGCCGCACGCCCCCGTCGAGCTACAGGGATGGCACCACTCGCGCATCGGCCACGCCTCTGCGCTCGGCCTGGACGGCACCGATACCCCGATGACCCCGTCGCCATCCTATGCTCTACATACCTCATTGTGGATGCTGCCGCCAGACATGTCGCACGCGCCCGCCAGCGCCCACAACGCCGATTCCCCCGTGACTGATGATACGTTTCCGTCGCGGCTGACGCGGCAGTGCGGCGTGGCCGCGCTCTGGGCCACCTATCACCCGGCCGATGCGCCTGCGCATGGGTATGCCCATGGGCATGGGCATCCGCTGCCAGCGCCTCATCACCGTATGGCATGCGCTCATCCCGAGATGTCACGCCATCCCGACCACGCCTGCCAAGACCTCGACCGTCACCACGACCACATGCCCCATCTTCCGCAAATTGCCCCTGCCGCCGACTACCAAAACCCCACCATCGGGGCCAAAGGACGCGCAGCGCATGCGCAGACGATGACAGCGACGCCAAGCGGCCCGCCGCTCCTGGGGACACGTGCCGTGCTGCCACTCGCGAGCCATTCGTACGACGTGGCCATGAATATGAACGCCGATGCGCTGCCGATGCGGCGCGGCCCCGCTGCCGCGCCCGCTTCGGCGCCGAGCACGGCGCAGAAACGGCGGCGCGAGGTGAGCTCTGGCCCGGGCCATCTTTCGCTCGGGAGCTGCGTGCCGGGCATCCCGGCGACGCTGGTCGCGTCGCTCGCGTCGCGCGGTTTGATGCATTTCCCGCAAGTCCTCACGGTGCCGCCACTGCTGGCCAAGCGCGCGCGGGGCATGCACGGTCCGCAGGTCGACCCGAGCGGCCACGCGGCCCACGACGACGCCACGTCGCTCATCGGCACGATGCGCGATGCGTCAATGACTGAAGACGACGACGGGACGTTTGGCGGTATGCAGGACGACCCGTCGTCGTTCTGCGACAATAGCATCCCCTGCCCCTAGATGGACACCACGAGGCCGCGAGGGCCGGCGCCACCACGACGCCGTCACCCACAAGACTCGACCTCGACCTTTTTTCTCATGTAGTTCCTTCTGGACAGGTAAATACACTGCGTCCCTTGATGGCCCCGGGTGATCAACGAGGGATTTTAGGGTTTGCGCCATTTCCATGATGAGGATTTCGCTGTCAGGAGTTAGGCCCCAGCTCGAACCCCTTCAAGCGCACCCCTGGGCGGTGATCTTCCGTTGGGGACCCATCCCGGGGTGGCGTTCACGCTGTCGACGCAAGATCGACAAGGTCAGGCGAGATCGGTATCAAAAAAGAGGCCATTCAAGGCAGGTGTGAACGGGAGGCGTCGTCGCGCGCCCAAAGGTCACCATGTTCAAGAGAGACATCTACGCAAATTTGTCGGCACCGCCATTCTATCGTCGGGGTCGTCAGTCATGCCGATCGCGGCCTGGTCGGTCGGGGGTGTTCCTGGCCATACCGAACCACTATGATGCGACGATCTGTCATCATGAAACGTTTGCAGCCTGGAGATGATACCACTCATGTGAATTGAGTTTGCTTGTTTTCAGGTAGGGCATGCCAGTGGCGACAGCGCTTGCCGGACTCTCGCGCCCCGCGGCGCAGGATCATCCTCGTCATTCGTCCGGCCGATCCGGACTGTACGGGCTGTGGCATCGTGGCATTGCGTGAACTCATCGCCTACGCTTCTTACTTTTGTCCCATATCCTACACCACCATCCTTCCACCTGATCGCCGATTACGACAAAGATCCTCTGCTGCTGGCTCCGACTGTTCCCCCGTGACATCACCACCGTCGTTTTCGATCACGCCGTATCGATTGCTATCACCACCACCAGGGGACGTCTGGACGGACCGCCGCTTTGCCAGACTGGTCTCGTCCCCATGGCGCAGTCGCCGGCGCCGACCTACCTAGGCTGCTGGCCCCGGCCGAAGAGCGAGCTGTTCCACCCGGTCGCGGCCTCCCGCCGATCTACGCCGGACCGCCCGGATCCCTACGACGCTGTGAACTGCGGCGACGGTCAAGTGATCATCATCCGGGGGGATCAATCGTACTGTCTCAGTGGCGCCTTCTTGTCAGAAATCGCGGCGCTAGATGGGGCCCGATGCGATGCGCCATGCACCCAGAACGGCGAGGCCGCGAGCGGCCCTTGTGGCGCAAGCAGCGATGAGGTGGATGCCTGGTCCGTCTGGACCACGCAAGGCACGCTCTGGAAGCTTCCGGGGCCCGCCGGCGCCCTCGCTGGCGAAAAGCTTGTCAGCGTTGCTTCGCTGCCGCCAGAGAAGAAAGATACGCTGGCTCACGATACCTCTGAGTCCGGCGCATCGCTTCTCCGTAAGCGCTCGTTCGACCTGGAGACGCAGAGCCCCCATCTCCAGGGCGTGGATATGATGGATGCGTTCTACTCGAACATGGATAACTGCCTCGAGCTCGAAGAGTACGCACTGCACGACGGAACTCTCATACCTGGAGGCGGCATCGCTTTCCCCGATGGTGAAAAGGTGATGCCCAGCAAATCCGGGACAGTGCTCCTGGACGGTATCGTTCTGCCTGGCGGCGGCTACCGCCTTCCCGACGGCAGCCTCGTGGCCCCCGACATGGCCATCAGTAAGGGCAAGATCGGCAAAATGACGATTCTCCAGGGCGGCGGCGTGCGTTACCTCAATGGCACCGTGGTCATGCCGAAGCCCGATGGGAGCACCACGATTCCCGAAGGCACCTTGCTGCCCGGCGGCGGCGTCCGCATGACGGACGGCAGCGTCAAGCGCGCGGACGGCACGGTAGGGCACGGTCAAGTCGACGGTGGGATGCTGTTGCCTGGCGGCGGGCTGCGTTACCCGGACGGCCACGAGATCCAAGTTGAGCCGCAGGGCCCGCCCGTGCCCCTCGCGGACGGCGCCCTGCTTCCCGGCGGTGGGTTCCGCACCAAAGACGGGCACATGATGCTGCCGGACGGCCGGATCAACCTCTTTCTGGCGGAGGGCCAGATCCTGCTCTTGACGGGTGGCAGCATCGCGCCGGACAACACCATCACGCTGCCGGACCCGACCTCACAAAGGAAATTGGGCCGGGGGATTCTGTTGCCAGGGGGCGGCATCGCGTATCCGGACGGCAGCACCGTCTCGCCATACGGTTCCGACGTGCCCTGCGGCGTGAGCATCGACGACGGCCTGCTCTTAGCCCATGGCGGTCTCCTCGTTCCCGACGGGACCTATATCCTCCCTGGCAAGACACTGCAGGGCCACGGCCTGCTCCTCGAAGACGGCGGCGTCGCCTACCCCGATTCAAGCACGCTATACCCGAACGGGCTCGTGGCACGGCCCACGATTGTCGTCACCGTCACGATGACCGGCTATCCCCCCACCCAGACTGGAGCCGCCGACACGACCACCGCGCAGAGCAACAGCACGCATGCGCATCTGGCGAAGCGAAGTCCCCAGCAGAGTCATCAGCAGAATCAACGAGGGAGCGACCCCCAATCTGAATCGGACGAGTTCATGGACTCCGATCGGTTGAATCAGTCAGATCGGTCTCATCAACCACAGGACGACAGCGATGGTGAAGCGCTCGCCAACGGTCAGCCACGGCAAACAGCGACCCGGGGGTCCCAGTCATCGTCATCTCCACGGGGCCAGGCCACCAGAACATCATCGTCGCGTGCCTCGCCATCGTCTTCGTTGCTGAGCGGGCAGGTCAAGGCTGTGGAGCACAGCAACAACAACGCGAGTGGCGGCCAGTCACTAGGCGCCAACGCACCAGCGTGGACAGCGATCAGCGCGGCCGACTTAGTGAATGAGCAGGATGGCAGCGGCGCGGCCAGCAACGACACGGCAGAGGCCACCGCGGCGCCCACCTCCGCCGCCTCGGAAGGCAGCCCTGTCGGCCCTCTTCTCGGAATAATGATCGGTCTCGTCGTCGTCGTGATCGTTGCCGCTGGCATAGGGATCTATTATCACCGCAAGCGCAAGTGGCGGCAGCAGGCCATCGCTCGCGCCATGGCGCAGGCCGAGATCTCGAACCTCCAGGGCAAGCCGCCTGGCTACATGGGCAGAATTCAGCAACAGCCAGTCCCGCTGACGTATCCACAAAAGGGATTCTATCCCACCACCCGCCACCCAGGGGGCCGGGGCCCTGCGCCCGGCCGCGGGGGATACCAGGGCATGCCGGCGCACCTGATCCAGCAGCGGATGGCACAGCAGGGCGGGGGCCAGGGCTTCGGTCGCGGCATGCACGGCGGCGGCAACGCCGCATGGGCGCGCAAGTTCAGCCGGCGCACCGACAGTCTGGCTGTGAACTGGCAGCACTTCGAGCGCCAGATCGATGACCTGACGCGGGAGCAGGCGCAGGCGCGCGGCCAGCCTGGCTTCGACTACCAGCCGCCTGGCCAAGCCCGGCGCAACAACCCGTCCGGGCTGCGGCAGGCCGGGCTGACGGTGACCCAGAGCTACAACTCGCGCAGCGGCATCGTCTCGGACCCGTTCGTGCCCGAGGCCCCTGACGAGGTGCCTCTCCATGTCGGCGACGAGGTGGCGATCATCGAGGCCTTCTCGGACGGCTGGGCTTACATGATCAACTGTACCACCGGCCATGCCGGGATCGCGCCTATGGCCGTCGTGACCTCCGCATACAAGCAGTAGGCCCGTGTACCATATCCATCCTTCGATGTAGACAAAGACTGTTTATAGGCCATTCCATCTTTCCTTCCTTCGGAGTTTCAGTGGCTAGTGGCGGTCTCGCCCGACATCGGAACGCATGTTCAGTGAGGTTTGGGTGTCGCGCCGGGCCTGATATAAAAACGAGAAAGAGAAGCGCCCCTGGGCCGGCCGCGCATGACCCTCCGCCGCGTTGCCGATCGCTGTCGACGCCTCGTCCATCGTAACGCCAATCGAATCTCCGCTCCGCTGTGTTTTGGGCCGTTGTTGTTGCAGGCGGATATGGCACGACGGTGACCATCCGCTGACGGCGAATCCATATCCCGCTCGGGCCGACCGCACGACCAACCCTGTGGTGGCGACGATCGGCGGCAGCGTCCCCGTGACAAGGCGGCCAGAGAGACCCCGTTGGTTGCAGATCTGCGTGATGGCGACGCACGAATCCCCGACCCGAGGTCCGGTCCTTGGTGCGACCAATGGCCGACGCCAGACGACCACGGCAACAGCCTTTCATGGCGCTGTCGCGGTCGACAGCCTCGGCCCCATCTCCCTCCCCCCCGGCCGGACACGCGGCGCGGCCGACCGCGTGCGTTTGTGATGGGCCCGCCGTTTTTAGGCGAGGGTAGGCAGGTGGTGGTCATGCCATGCATTGTGCGTCCTGGATCGTCGACCGCATAGGAGAGCGATGGGGTCGCCCATGGAGCACGGCAACCGCCGCGCTACCACTGCGTGTGGCCGTGGCGCGATGGGAATGGCCGGCACCACAGGTGGCTAGGATATGCTTTCTTGACGTAACCACTGAACATCGATGGGATAGTCGCTATGTCGGCGAGCCAACGATGCCATGCAGCGCTTGGATCTTTTCGGGACCGTATCGTTGCAGCTTGTTGTTGACCCGCGCTCGATTGGAGATTCATCGTGATGAGCTTGTGCGACTGAATATTGACGTGGCCACCTTTCCCATTACTCAAGTCGCTAAGTCGCGTCGGATTGTGCTGACGTCCTCACTCGCCACGTCGGATTGTGCTGACGTCCTCCCCCTGGTGCTTTGCGACCCTCTCTGGAACAAATCCGGTGCTGCGGAACCCTCCAGCAAGCTCAGACTGTACCAACCGTTGAGCGGTCCACCTGAAGACAGAGCCGTTAGATTCCCCCGTTGACGACCACCACATTCGTGGACTGCCACCATGTCGTGTAAGAACCCGATTCTTTCCGTCCTTGTGTCTCGGATTCCCATATGAATCGTCCGTCCGTCAGAATCATCAGACGAGAGATAATCAGTTATCAAAAGGCCGTAGGAATCGTTTTACTGGATCATATCCAGGAAAGCCCCTGCAAGCCCGAACCCGGGACGAAACGTTGTTTCAACCAAGCGACCATGGCGCCCCACCTTCTCGTCTCACCCTGTTTCCTTTTGTTCTTCTGGAATGGCATGCATGATGTGATAACTCGGGACATACGCTGTTTCCGCCGTCCTCAGCCGAAGTCGAAGAGTTCGACGAGCAGATGCAGGAGCTGCTGACTGGCATCCGCACCGTTCTCGAAAAAGAGGTCTCCAAAATGAGGGGACAAGAGCGACTCGAAGTAAGCCCTCTGCGCCGTTTGGTCGCAGCCCCAGAAGTTGATCGATTCTCGTCGTCCATTCCCGTCTCTTCCGATGGGCGCTCACTTTCAACTTTTTTTTGTCGATGTTTTTCTGTGAAATGAACTTTTAATTCTGGGTACCTCTTTGTTATCGTGCTCTTCAATGGTATCCTGTTTTCCGCTTCCAGAAATGCAATTACTTGCGCAATCGCTTGCAACGCGCGAAACAGGTACACCGTTCGATTGTCGTCGAGGTGCGCGAACTGCCTCCCGATAAGGCCATGGGCTGGTCCGAGCGTGCCCGCGAGTACGAGACGACGATTCTCAAATACATGAAAGACGTCGAGTGGGCCGAGTCGACGGCGAATGAAACGGCCAAGGCTGGCACCGCCGGCGCGCTCGGCGTTCCCGGCGGCCCCGGCAGCCGCAACGTGGAAGAGATGACCGCCAAAGACATGACCCAGCAAGCGCTGCAAATACAGGACAAGACGCAAGAGTCGGCGCTACGCGCGAAGCGCATGGTCGAAGAGACGATCCAGATCGGTGCAGTCGTCAATAGCGACCTCGCGGCGCAGGGCGATCAGCTTAACAAGATTCAGGACGACGTCGCCAAGGTCGAGACCAACTTGAAGCGCGCCGACAAGCAGATCCGCGTCTTTATGCGGCGTCTCGCCTCGGACAAGGTGTTTATCATCCTGATCTTGCTGGTCGTGCTGGGGCTCATCGCCACCATTGTCGTGGCCATCCTTAAGAAGCAAGGCGTCATTGGCGACAAGAAGGTTGAAGAATAGATGGGTATGCCTTTGCCGTACTGATTTGGACCTTTAGATGCTCATCGTATCAATTGGGAATCGAATCAGATCGCGGGCGGCATTGAACGAACCTGTCGTTGGGTTTTCGCATGCTTTCCATGATGACTGTATATATTAAATCCCCCCATCGTATCAAGTTCGCGATGGCGAGTTATAGTCGTGCGAGTGGATTGGGGAAACATATTTTGTCTCATGGCTTCTTCAACTTCACTTTTGTACCCCATGGACAGGCGCAAGCTTGCTTGCCATACTGACCTGATCGTGAAACGCATTCGCGAAGTAACTTGTTGATGTCAGTCCATCATCTGTCTGAATAGGATTGCTGTACATGTGACCTGTCTGAGTCCGACAGAAATGCGCTGTGGTCCCGTTCACTCGACAGTAACCCAACGGCCTACCCATTTTCACGGCGAAAAGTTCAGTTGTCAGGGTATAGCCTCGCCATGCGGTTTCATTGACTTAAGATGTATCCCGCGCACAGCTGGCGCAGAGATTCCTGATTGTTACAAACTACTAGTATGCTCAAAAACGACTCTGTGTGCGAGTACACCTCGCTCGCAACCAATGATGTCGCATTTGCTCGCATATCCGCAACGCATCCGGCTGCAGCATCACAAATAACCCAAATGCCATCGAAGATCTTTTCCCCCTGGGTGATTCTGATCACCGACACGTGGGCGGCCACATGGCGCCGTCACGGGTGAAATGGGGTCATCCCTCCCTCGACATATGTCGCTTGATCAAAGCGCCAAAGCGCCTCGCCTCGTGGTGTTTACTCGCTTACTCAACCCGGGCGCGCTTTTCTCGCGACTCTTCGGTGCCTACCGCCGAGCCATCGAGCGATGCGAAGTATCTCGCGCCCCCGATGGGATATGTGAATGATGGGCTCGATCGCCTCGCCGTCGTCCGCCGTTCGAACGGGGCGAAACCCGCCGGCCCGTCAGGTTGAGTGCTGCTTTGTTTGTTTGTTTCTCCTCGAAAGTCAAACCGATAAACCATTTTTTTTCTCGGGCGTTTTCCTTTTCGCGGAGGCCCACGGGGCATGGCGTTGCCTCCACGTTCGCGAACACACGCGATCCGGCCCGATCCGCGTTGGAGTCAGGCGTTCGACCGCGACTGGAGCCGCAGCCGGTGCGAGCGACCGCGCCGTGGGCCATCGGGCAGCTGCGGGGCCTCACGCTTGTCTCCCCGCCTCCTTGTCTTGTCTTTCGCCGCAATGCGATGCGATGCGATGCGGTGCGATGCGATGCGATGCGATGCGGTGCGATGCGATGCGATGCGATGCGATCGAGCCGTGGCGGAACCCAGACGGCGGAAGCCGCCGTGGACAACGCCAGGCGAGAGGAAATGCATCAGGGGGCGATCCGGCCTGATCTCATACTCGAATCCGGAATGGCCGAGCCGCTCGAGGGAGAGGGTCTCGCCCGCCGATCCAGCCAGGCATGATGAATCGCAGGGTCAGCCGGCTCGTTTCGTACAGGCGGTCGTCGCTGCATGCCGCGGCCACTGATCGCGTTGTCTCTGGCCACCCGTGATTTCCGGAAACTAACCTGGGGCCTTTCTTCTCGTGATCCACCCTGACGAGCGACTCTCGATCTGCATCCGCTTGATTGGTTCACCGGCTTTCATATCGTCTCCAGACTTCAGATCCATCTTTCATTTGTTCTTCTTTCCTTTTTTTTCTTGCAGTCGTCGCCGACACCCCCCGCAGTAGCCAACATGCCGTATAGCTTGCGCCAGCGTGCCTCGAGCATCGAGGTGACCGCCCCCAAAAAGGCCGCCAACGGCGCCGCGGCACCCAAGACCCCGACCAAGGCGGCGGCTAGCAGCGCCAAGGCCAAGAAGGGCGGCGATGACGACGCCACGGCGCGCTCGCCCTCGCGCTCGCCGACGAAGGCTAGCGTCTCCCGTGTCCAGAATGGCAAGGTCGTGAAGAAGGCCGTCAATGCGCAGATCGCTAAGCGTGGCGTTGACAACGCTATCAAGGCTCTCGGCCCGAACCCGATCCACCGCATCGCGTCGACGAACGTGAAGACGGGGCTGAGTCAGGAAGCGCTCGACCTCAAGTCAGCCCCAGGCGCCGCGAAGCCCCGCGTGGCCGACGCGACCGCCGACCCGGAGACGCTCCGCAAAACCTTGGCGCAGGAAGTTAAGAAATTGCCCGCTGGCAAGCCTTCGGAGGTGCAAACCGCGCGCCAGGTCGCCGATATCAAGACCGCCGTCAACACGCAAGTGTTGAAGCACGCGATCGTCAAGGAGATCGTCGCCCAGAAGAAGGAGTAGATGGCGATGAATTGTGGCGACCGACATACCCTGACAGGGAATAGGGGACGCCGTCATCCATCACAAGGGAGGCATTATCCGCTGACGGTACGACGGCAGGCGAGGATGATACGATGCATCGCTAGTAAGATCTTGTCAGGTCAACTGCATTGTGCATGATGTGACCAGTAGAGAGGAATCGATGTTGATGTACAAGCCTGAATGGTCGAGCCCTTCGTTTTCATCGTCTGCATGGGTTGTATCGTTATCCCGCCGTCCTCCCTCCCCGTCCCTTCCCGCCTCATTCCGTCTTGGGGGGTCTCCGTCCTTGAGTGTGATGTGTCCGCTCCTTCCGCCGCTGCCCTTTCCACCTCCACCCTGCCCTCCCCTGATATTCCAAAAAAAAATCGTGTACGCCTACATCTTCCGCTCACGTGCCACCTTCGGAGAGTTAGCACCAATTATCACCAGCGGCAAGGCCTCTCCTACGCGCATGGATGCCTCTCATTCTATGATAGTCGAGCACCGCGTTGTGTATATACAGGTGGGCCAGTGCGGTTCAGTCGTGATATGGTGTACCGTGCCGTGTCGCTATGTGCTCTTCAGATGGAGTAGGATGGGCCGCGTCACGACGCTCAGGTTAATGAGCAAGATCACGAGCATGACGGCGTATGCAATCAAGCAGCCGAGATGCACGTGAGACGGGATGAGGAGCGTGCTGCACGAGGCGGCCATGTGGCTGAGGGTGACCCAAGCCAGGGCTGCGATCCGCGGCCACGAGGGTGTCCAGAGTCCCTGAAACAGGAATTGATGCCACGTGGTGTGCAGTGCGATAAAGAAGCACGTGGTAATCGCCGATGCAAAATAAACGTCGATTCCGGGACACGATGTACAAGCAATGTAGCCGGGACCCAGGCTCTGGGCGAGCTGATTGATGTAGCTGATGGCGCCGGACATCATGCCAAACCCGAAGCCTGTTACGAACGCATACCGTGGGCGATTGAGCGACGGCTGGGCATTGCGCGAGATCATGTCGAGCCCGGACTCTGCGCGCGCGATAACCAAAAAGAAGCCCACGCGGAACAGTTCTTGCAAGACGACACCGATAAAGATGATGGCGACGCGCGTCTCATGCAAGACTGGAATAAAATTCCAGAACAGCGATGTAATAAACGCCGGGATCAGCCAGGCAAACGCCCTGTATTAGGCGTCATCGAATGTCATGAACGAAAATGAAAGATGAGCATGGTGATCGCATCAACATGAGCATAAGCATAAGCATAAGCATAAGCATAAGCATAAGCATGAGCATGAGCATGGATCCACGGATGGCTTTTTGCAAAGTCATGTGAGCCCTACTTTCCACATGCCATCATGCGCTGGCTACTAGGTCACATGTCATGACGTGGCAGTCGGATGCCGCCCGGGAACCGCTTACCCTGACATGGCGAGAATGACATCCTGGGCATCGCGGGCAATATAGCCAAAGAAGACGGCCAGCGCGGGGCCGTACGCGACAAGCAGGTTGCCAAAGAAAGACGTGGTCGTCATGGCGGCGGCGTCCTGAACGGAAGCGGACGGCAAGGGAGAAGCGGGTGGCAGTGAGTCAGCGCGGCTCGTCCATCATCCTGCTGCGCCGTGACTCCTGCGACCGGGGTAGCTGGGACTTGTTGCACCGCGGCTTCCCGAGGTGGACTCCGCCCGGCGATCTGGCGAGCCCGTCGCCCGGCACCCGCGCCAATCGGCGTTTGCGAGCGGGCGGCGGCGGAAGGCGTGCTCAGCGGCGATGGCGGAAGTGGTAGCGAGCGCGCCGGGACGGCCACGATGTGCCGCGCCGTCTGGGGTTCCTTGATGCCGTTCTGCCGACGCTGGCATGGGTCGTGACACTGGGGCCTGGTGGAAAGGATGCCAGGAGGGATTCGTGAGCAAGACCCCAAGCTCCCCCGCCGTGGCTTCGCATTGCCATTCGCGCCCTTCTCCACCGCTCACCAGACGTCGGGGAAAAGTGGCCAAAGCGGCCAGCCGACGGGTCATTTTAACAAACCGGCGCAACGACGTCGTTTGCGGCGCAAGCAAGACAATAAAAAGTGCGAAAGACATCGAAGGCACGGCGGCGTGCCACTCGGTTGGCCATGAGCCGATGAAGACGATAAGACGCGGTCAGACCGAGCGCCTACGGGAGCCCGAGCTGGCCCAAACAGAGTCGACTCCAGCTGTTGCAGGGATGGGCTTGGGAGCACGCTACATGGCAGACTCCGTCGCTTATCACGGCTGTGCTGACGGGGACCAGGATCGACGGAGAAGCATGCTTTGGCGCGAAGCCGCGTGGTGGACTTTTGACGTCATTCATGCCGTCGCGTCATTTCATCATTCAACCACTAAGATTAACCATGATGATCGTCGGATCCATGGGAAGCCGAAAGGGTATAAATAAGCTGGTGACCGGTCACCGGTAGTCTACATGCCAATGTGAACCATTCCCTGCTCCCCACCTCCTCTGATCACTACTCTCCACCAATCAACACCACGATTCGCAATCACCAACCGCTTCGAACCTCTTCCCCGACACCAACCAAACAACAAAGCACATCTTCACCATGACTTCCACTTACACTGGCGCTGGCGACCGCATGATGGGCTCCGCGAAGGAGACACTGGGCTCCGTGACCGGCAACGAGAAGCTTCAGGCCGAGGGCAAGGCCCAGAACGCTCAGGGCCTCGCTGCCCAGAAGGCCGAGGAGGTCAAGCAGCAGGCCAAGGCCGCCGGTGACCATGTCCAGAGCCAGCTCCACGAGGCCACGGGCGACATCCGCGAAGCTCTGAACTAAGTCTCTGATATCGTATTGATATCGCGCTTTGCTCTCTCTCCCCATGCGCTTTGAAAAGCGTCCGTTTCCCGCTGACTATCATAGGATGTGACCACCGGCTGGCCGTGATGGGCCCTTTTCCTTGTTTATATTGTATTTCAATCTGAATTCATTATTCATCATCTGAATTCATCACACAACGCTTTCTGCACTTCTGCACTCGGTCTTCGCAGTCGTGCTCTTGGAGGGCAGACCAAGGAGCGGCCATGGCTCAGGGTGGCGTGCACCCGTCGCTTTATTTTTTTTTTCGTGCGGGGATCCTAATGAGCGTTAAGCGAACGCGGCATCGCCGATCCTCCACTGTCGGGGTCCTCTAGGTCTCATGATGGCCAGTCAGCCCCTTTTTTGTTTTTGATGTATCATACTGTCATCGTCGAATGCAGGTTGGGCGGGACCATTTCCTCAGCGGGGTTCGGAAGAAATACGGACAGGGGCGGAGTTACCCCAGCCAGATAGATAGAGAGAGCCGCCTGATCAGACCCTTCGCGCTTCGCATCCTTTATTATCGCCGACCCTGATTGGACCATTGCTTCACGGCGGCAAACGAGGCCGCCCGGAAGGATGGCTTCCCCTGAACATGCAGCGGAGCTGCACGGTTTTCATACCTCACTGTTTTCGGGTGGGTCGCGTGAAGCCATCCGCGCGTCGGAGTTTGATGCGACCGTGGACGCAGTCATCGCAGCGCGGCGGGACCGCCCGGCGATGCCGGCGCCTCGGGCCCTCCGCGAGCCCAAAACCCGGGCGGACATGCTCCTGCCCGTCGACCCGGCGTGTGTCGACGTGGTGCTGACCTCCTCGCCGATTCGCAGCAACCCGTCGATCGCCATGGTCCAGCAAGTCATCGAGTCACTGGCGCATTTGCCTGGGATCTCCCAGTGTCCGCTTACGCTCGTGTTCGACGGGTATACGCTGGCCGAGGAGGAGGCCCACAAATCAGGACGCATCACGGCCGAGTCGGCCGAGCGGTACCACGCCTATGTGGCCGCCACCAAGACCTGGGTGGTGGGGCATTACCCGCGGGCCCAGCACGCGGTGACACGGTCGATGGCGTTCCACTTTACGCGTCACGAGGCGCGGCCCTTTCGGCTGACCGAGTACTATGCCTCGCTGGCCGAGGCCGATGCAGCGCTGCCGCCGCCGCCCATCCAGCAGCTGCAGCGGTTCTACGCCGCCCACCCCACGCATGCATCGATGGAGATAGAGACCACAGTGCCGCTGCCGCAGCGTCGCCCGCGGGCGGTCGTGCGGTTTATCGAGGCGGCGCCGTTCGACGCCGGCCGGATCGGGTTTGCGTGGGCGGTGAAGCTCGGTATGTGGTTCGCGCAGTCGCCCTACATCCTGCAGCTGCAGCATGACTGGGAGTTTATCGCCCCCATCGATATCCACGGCCTCGTGTCGTGCATGGAGCGGCACTCGGAGGCGGTGCAGTATATCGCGTTTATGGGCAAGCGGAGTTTGAGCTATGCGGACCGGATTGCCCCCGCGCGGGGCTTGCCGCCGGCCGACGCGATGCCCGACTACGGCGTGCCCTTACGCCGTCTTTTCTTTTTCTATGATCGCAACCACCTCATGCGGACGGCACGTTATTACCGCATCATGGTGCATGCGAGTGGCGCTGCCTTCAAGTTTAGCCGTGGCGATTTCATCGAGGATACTTACGGCCAGGCGATGACAGCGCAGTGCCGCCGAAGCGGCGCCACGATGGAGGAGCGGCTGGCCGTGCATGACCAGTACGGGGTGTTTCTTAACTATCCTCATGATGGTGCCGAGCAGCAACTCCGCCATTTGCACGGCCGCAAGTTCATGACGGAAGCCGAACGCGATCGGGCGATTCGGTATGCGCTCGAGCAGCAGGCCGAGCGCACCAGCAGTCCCAAGCCCCGTTCGCGGTCCGTCTCGTCCTCGGTCTCCGATGCGTCATCAGCTTCAAAACAGGCGTGACGTGACGTCAGGCAGTTGTTCCATTCTCGCACAGTTGTTCCATGCGAGAACATGCCGTCGCCGGCATGATGGAAAGAGCCTCATTCGTTTAGAAAGTCAGATTTTCATATTCTCTGTGGGAATACCCATGCTCTGAGAACGAAAACGACACCACACATTGTATTGATACCGGCTTCTGCTGACTAGCACAGGAAGAGGATGAAAAAAAGTGGACCCTGGCGGAGCTTATGGATTGGGATACTTGCCGGGCAAATTTCTCACTAGATTGGCGTAGCCGCCAACGCTGGTGCGCGGTAGGCCTCTGCCTAGGTACGGTACCGCCGCTTCGCCGGCAGCCGCGCCAGTCGCAGCCTCCGAGCGTTCGAGGCGCCGGATCGTCGTTCACTCAGGCGCGTCCCCAGGGTTCCTCCGTGGATGCCGGCCGGCCTGCCGACAGGGTCAAGGGTCCCTGGCCGGTGCCTGCGGCACCGCTGCCCACACAGTTCACTCGCCTCGACTTTGGTACGTCAAGCCGGGCGGGGCCAGACTGGGGTCTTGCTGAGTTGAAGTCTGGTCATGGGCGACCGCCACAGACAGTCACCTCCGCCCGCCGCAATTATCTGCGCCACTGTGCCCTCGTGACTGGGCGCCGGCGAACTGCCGGAAAGCCGTGAAGGCCGAGACCCTCTTCTCCGGCGTGCCAGCCGCCGTCGCCGCCGCTGTCGCCGCCGCCGCCGCCGCCGCCGCCGCCGCCGCCGCCGCCGCCAAGGGCGCGATAACCATTAGCTGACAGGGGCAACAACCGGCATCGGGCGACATCGGGCAGCAGACGTGCGCGCGTGTCAATGAGCGAGCGGGGGCGTGTCCCCCCTGCCGATGGCCCTGGGCAGGCTGCTGCAGGCAGCCTGCTCAGCGCAGGCCGGATGCCCGGGGACCGCTGCACCACGGCGTCCCCGGACGCCAATTCCAGGGCGTGGCCGCGATGGCGGGCGAAGCGGGCTCGCCGTGGCAGTGCCTCGGGTACGGCGAGTCCATGACCTCGCTCTGGAGCTGCATGTTGTGCGTGCCATGGTTCATGGCGGCCGACTATATCATCTTTGGGATGCCGTGACGTTTGGGAAAAGATTCGTGGTTGGTGCACGAGACGTGTTGAGCCAACATCCAACCATCCCCGTGTCGATGTCGCAGCGGCACTCTCGTGACTCGAATCACTGCTCTATAGTATTTGTAATTGTTCTCGATTCCGCACGAGCGAGCATAGTGTAATTGCCGCCTTTTCAGATCTATCTATCTCCCTTTCTTAGCCCCCGCAACGTCGCCGTCCTGGCTGTCTCCCCGTCTGGTCCCGCCGATTCTTGCACAATGTCCTCACTACAGGACTGGCAGCAGGAGCTGCGCGGCCTTGCCAAGCAGAAGCGACCTGAAAGCAAGAGCGTGATTGACGCGATGACCAAGGTCGCGCTCTCGCTCGCGACCGACGCGGACGCGGTCGTCACGATCCTGATGACCTTTATTCGGGACGCCCGGCCGTCGCTGAAGCTCGCATGTATGTATATCCTGGCCTCCATCACCGCCAAGGCCAGCGCCAGCACCAACGCCGCCGAGAAGGCGTTTATTCCGCGGATTCAGTCGCGTCTCTTCGCCGCGCTCGGCGACCTCACCCGCGACGTTTCCGATGATATCAAAGCGAAAATGCGCCGCTGCGTGGTGTTTTGGGCCTCCCGCGGCATCTACGACGCCCAGATCATCGACGACATCCTGGACACCCACTTCTCGGATCGCGACCAGAAACCTATCCCTGCTGCGGGCCGGTCTTCCTCGGCCGCGGCATCGACGGCCGCCACCGACTCGCCCGTCCCGGCATCCGGCCCTGCCGCCGGCGCGCCGGCGCTCGACCCGCGGCGCCCGGCAGGCACCGCATCCGCGTTGCCTCCGAACCCCTACCAGGCCGGCTCGGCCGCGCCTGCCGTGCCCGGCGCGGCCGCGGCGGTCCCGTCGGTCCCGAACTTGGCCGACCTGCTCCCGCTTCTGCAGCAGGCCCAGGCCCAGGCCGCGACGGCTGCTCCTGGGGCCGCCGCGACGGCCGCGAACCCCTTGGCGCAGCTGACGTCGCTGCTCGGACTCGTGGCCCAAGCCGCACAGCAGGGTCAGCAGCCGGGCCAGCAGCCGGGTGCACCAGCGAACCTGCTGGCCAACCTTGCAAGGTAATGCTTTCGCGTGAGATCTTCGATGTCATCACGACAATGTTGAGCGGTCAACCGAATGTTCTGGATGTACTCACCGCGTTTGCCACGATCTCTCTTCGATTTTTTCTTATTACTCCTGGCGATTCTTCGTGTTTCGTTGGGTACCTGCGCTTCCTGTCACTCATGGCCGGATTCGACTCACTCGACTTTATTTGCTTGATGCCTAATGACGTCTATTTTCGCGATTGGTGATGGGCTACATGGGCAACGCGATTTGACTTCGTTGTTATTTCGTTGCTACGATTCAATGTTCGCAACCAACGTCTACCGTTCATCGACCCCCCCTTCTGGCTGGTCTCCGACGTATATCTGACGATACAACTACCAATATTGTGGCTTCTGATATTGGATATTTTTGATATGTCATGTGCTTGGCACGTTACGGTGTTTTGTCTCCTGGGCCTTGGACTTGGACATTTCTCCTTATCGATATCGATACTATCTCTATGGATAACTCACGTATCATAACCACGACGATGTGACTCAATGGACTCCACTTGACGACCGATACGCGACGACGAATTACAACGACAATGACGACACCAACCACGACAACATGTATCGCCTTGTGCATGATATTTGTGGTTTTCCTTACACGACGTGTGACACACGGCATCATAAATACGCTTGATTTGTGTTCCGTATGTCATATGTGGGGGTTCACGGGGGGCTTCCTTATCCCTTAAACGACTCGCTAATGTGGTCTTAACACGTGGTTGCCATGTGTGGCACGGGTCGCTCCACAGTCTTGCGGGACCCTTAGCTGCCGCAACGGGTGCCGCAGCCGCGGCTCCCGGTCGCCACGCGCTCCCGAACGCGCCGGCACCGTACGGCACGAACAACGGCGCGCCAGCGCCGACGGGTCTGGCAAACGTATTTAACCAGGGCACGGCGGCCATGGCGGCGCCGAATGCGGCGGCAAACGGCGGGGACGGTGCGGAGCCGGCATGCGCGCCGCCGACGCCCGACCCGACCCTGCCGCCGGGCCACATCAAGGTCCTGTCGCGGACCGTCTACGTGGGCGGCATCACGCCCCAAATCACGAAGGAGACCCTGCGTGAGCTCTTTGAGACGGTCGGCCGCGTCGATACCGTGACGATCAACTATCCGAAGTTCAACGCGTTTGTCAAGCTGGCGACGCGCATGGAGGCCGAGCGCGTCCGCCAGACGCTGCAGAAGATGCCCTTCTCGGGCACGATCCTCAAGCTGGGCTGGGGCTGTGGGTTCGGACCCAAAGATATGTTCAACTACGACCGCGGCGATACCGTGTTCCCGGTGACGCGGCTGACGGACGCCGACCGCCGCCACATGGTCATGTCGCGGCGCGGTGGCGGCACCGTCGAGCCCGGCTATGTGGTGGAGGAGCCCGACATCGGCTTTCAGCGCATGGACATTGCCAACGGCCTCGAGCTCGTGCCGATGAACGCGTCCCCCGGCAACGTCGGCGGTGCCGCCGGCGTCGGGCTGATGCCCGGCGCCCATCTGGGCGGCGCGGGTCGCGTGGCGCCGCCGAGCCGCTACTCGAACTACAACAACGCCGGCGGCGGCAACAGCAGCGGCGCCGCGCCGTATGCACCCTACAATGCCGGAGGCGGACCGCCGTCCGCGATGGCTGGCATGCCTGGCGGGCCCGGCGGGTTCGCCGGCAACCAAGGTGGCTATGGAAACTATAACCAGGGCGCTCGCGGCGGCGGCTATGCCGGCACTACCGGCCACCAATCGCCGCACAGCAGCGGCCCGCCCAGCGCCGGCGGCTACCCCCCGCAAGCCAACTACAACAGCCAGGGCAGCGGCGGCGGCAACGCCAACTACAACAGCAGCAGCAACAGCAATGGGAGTGGCCGCGGTGGGTCAGGGAATATGGGCGGCCGTGGTGGCTACAACAACAACAACTACAACGGCGGCGGCCCTGGCTTGCCAAACTCGTTTGGCCAGGACGCCGGGAGTGGTTCGGGCGGCGGTCCGCCGCGCGGCGGCGGCGGCCCGGATGGTGGCCGTTACGGTCGCGGCAACATGCGTGATGATGGTGGATATAGCCCGGGCGGGATGTCGCGTAAGCGGCAGCACGAGAGCGATGCGTATGATGATCCGCGCCGTAAGCGTTAAGCCGACCTGTGATATAACCGCGGCCGTGGTCTCCTCCTCGCATTCCACGCGGATTTCATGGCTGATGACGCTCCCTTCTCCTTTATCCCTTTGTACAAGACCTACTGTCATATTCATGTAAATCCTTGTCCGACCTGGTAACAGACGCAGAACCTGCTGCGTGGTCAACTGGCCAGGAAAGAGCGAGGCTTATCGGCGAGACAGTGCGTACGCCGCTCCATCCTGCTCTACATGGAACTCTGCCTGTATCTCTGTCTATAGTTCTGGATCAAACGCGTCATGGTGACTTTGCCCATCGACGTAGTCGCTCTCGCTTTCGCTCTCGGTGTCAACGCCAGCGTTAGTATCCGCCTGCGCCGTGACTGTGAGTCGCGGCGACGATATTGGACTTCGACAAGTCGCAGCGCCAGCAGCTGTGCCGTTTTCCGGCGGTCCGGGCAACGAGGACGGCGAGGCCACGGAGGACGGCGAGGACGAAGCGGCCGCTGGTCGCGACGGCTGAGCCACGACGCGACGCAGTTTGTTGCTGAGGGTTTGCTTGGCGACCTCGTCCTGAGGCGAGAAGGGCGCAGCCGCGCCCGGCGCCGACCGCGGCCGCGTGAAGGTGAGCATCGCGGGCGACACGAGCCCCGCGGCCTTCCAGCTTGCCGTCGGCGGCGTCACGCCCGGCGCCAGCGTCGTCGGCTCGCGGTACCACGCGGCGTCGACGGGACCCCACAGGGCCTCGAAGTGGGCGACCAAGTCGCGCACCAGCCACACGGCGTGAACCGCCTGCAGGTCCGCGGCGGGGTCCTGCGGCGCCTCGGCGCGCAGCACGATCGGCGCCACCGCATGCGCGAGACGCGTGAGGGGCTCACACGGGCGTTCCTCCCGGCCGGCAGCGGGATCCGACGGCGGCGGCGGCGTTCCAACGAGGTGCAGGAGCCCCATGAGTAGCCGCAAGGTATGCGCGCTGGCGAGCGGAAGTTTGGCGAGCATAGCGCGGATGGCGTCGAGCGGCGCGGCGTCGGACGGTGGGGCGGATGGCGGGGGCGGAGGCGCCGTCGACGCGGCGCCGTGCGCCGGGTGGATCGCGTCGTCCGGCTCGTCGTGGGCGCCCGCGGCGCGGTAGGCGATGGCGACAGGGGTCCAATGGCGGAAACCGCACAGCGGCCGGCGCAGTTCGCTAAGCAAGCCGCGGACGACGGCGGCAATGACGGCGGGCGCATGGCGCCGCAGCATGGGCAAGGTCGCGTGCGCGCCGCCGTCGCGCAAGCACTCGAGCCGCAGGAACTGCACGGCCGCGAGGTCTCTGGGCAGGTCGAGCCAGTCGTCGATCGTCATTTTGCCGCTCGTGTACTGCTCGTAGAGCACCACAAAGCAGCGGCGCAGGACGGGCGGCATCGGGTGGGCGGGGGGTATGGCCCCTTCCGGGACCGTCGGCTTGGTCGACGGCTCAGCTGCTGGATCATGCGCGTGGTCGGCGTGATCGATGCGGTCGGCGTGGTCGGCGTGGTCGGAGGGCTCGACCTCTTCATCGAACGCATCGACGGACAGCGTATACGGGTGGATGCCCTTCTCGAACTCATCAAAGAGAATCGGCGAGGGCCGTTCATGCCCCGTCATCCAGCGCGTCGCTATGTACTGGACGCTCTGGGCCGCCGACGGCGCCTGGAGGAAGGCGAGCGTCTCAGCGCCGTGCCACATGGCGGTGGCTTCGCTCAGATGCGTCTGTGTTGTGGCCGCAAAGGTCTGCAGCACTTCGTGGGCAACGGCGAGCCGCTCCGTCTCGCAGCGCTGCGCCGCGAGCAGGTAGTCCGTGATGTGTGCAATGAGCATACTGCGGTCGTGCTCTGCTTTGGTCAGTAGGTGCTTATATTCGAGCTCGGCCTGGATGGCGTCCTTGCGGGCCTTCACGTGCGGCGGCTCGCCCGTCTTGAGCACGGGCTGGCCGAACTGGTAGGGCACGTTCAGGTCAAACACCAGCCCGGGGCCGACGACCGCGGAGATCATGCGCCGGTCGAGCATCTGTTGGAGCAGTTGCTTATACTGCGCGCGTGCCACGTTGGCGTTGATGCGGTGTACCAAGAAATTAACAGCCTCGTCGCCGAGGAAGCAGCGGTCGAAGACGCCGAGCGGCGTCATGATGCTCTGCACGCGGACTTCCCTCTTCAGCCGCGTCGAAAGCTCGTGCAGCTCCAGGGGCCCGACGGCGCGCGAGCCCAGCAGGACCAATGAGGACTCGGGCGGACGCTTGGGACGCTCATGCATCGCGCCGCCGTTCCGGAACTTGTGCGCCTCTTCTTTCGCTTGCCGCATGCACACCTTATAGGCCGTGCGCCGCGCCGCGACGTCGGCCGCTTGGCTGTCGTACCGCTTCCAGGTCTGCGTGACGAGCTGGTACTTGTGTTCGAGCGTGGCGTGGTACCGTTCTATGAACCCCTGCAGCGGCGCGACGACTTTGAGCTGCAGCATGTCGGCGTGGCGGCGGTGCGTGGCCGCGAGCGATACCATGTGCTCCCGCATCCCGCGCAGGAGCGGCACCAGGCTGCTCGCATCGTCATTCATGCTATTCGTGCCGGTTCGATGGTATGGGTCCGCGGCGCCCGGGGCCGCTGCGGATCCCACGCCGACGTCGGCGCCGACGGCGCTCGCGAGCGACTGCTTCGCGACGGCCAGGTGCCGCTGCCAGTTATACAAGCCGCCGCTGCCCAGTGGCCCGCCGGCGTGGCCCGAGTGGCGCCCCAGCGCCATCAGCCTTGCGCTGTACCCGGTCTCCATTTCGGCCCGGGCCTCGATGAGACTCAGCAAATCACGAGCTTCTGCGAGATGTCGCTGGACGACGCGGTGCAGGGTCACGACGCCGCGGAGCGGCTCCTCGGGCGACGGACCCCAGAAGACGTCTTCGAAGTGGCGGCTGCCGGGCGGCGGCAGCGCGTCCCATGCGACCGGCGGCGGCGGAGCGGGCGCGGTGGTCAGAGCCATGGCGGCGGCGTCGGTCCAGCCCGACGCCATCTCATCAGGGTCGATGGCGGCAGTGGCGGCAGCGCCATCGCGATCGCGGGGACCCGCGGCCAGAGTGGTCGGCGAGGCGGGCGCCCACGGGCTGCCGGTCGGGCTTGCGGTCGGGCTGCCGCGGGGGCTGATGGTCAGCCCGGTGAGCGAGCTCACGCTCGCCAAGACTCGGTCCATCCGATCAGGATGGACGGGCGAGGCATGCGCGATGTAGGGAGCGTTGCCGCGGTGATGTTGGGTGGGGCGACGAATAGGAATGTCGTGTTGACGCCGGAAGAGGCAAACACGCAAACAAGGGGGTGCGCCCAAACGAAGGTCGTCGCTGGTCAAGTCGTCGGCGCTGTCTGTCGAGTCGCCGTCGCCATCGCCGTCGCAGGCATGTCGCACGAATGATTCCACCCATGGATTATATCTGAATGCGTTCACTGTCATCTCGATGGTGACTCTAACCTGATCATGGGTCCGGCCATCCCTAACGATACAGCCAATGATCTGTCAGCCGTCAGCATAAAGCCGAGTGCCGATGCTCTCGGTCCATGGACCCCTGCCCGTGGGCAAGGATCATCGGCCGGCGGCCCGTCGCAGCGCCGCTGGCCGCCGGCCAGGCCAGACCAGGGCCGGGGGGCCTGTGTCCACTGCATCGCCCCACCAGAGTCGCACAGGGGTGCACCCCGCATTCCCTCTCGAGCCAAGCAAAGCAGAACAAAAAAATAATGGAGTCACCGCGGGCCATCTGCCGGCCATCGTGAAGCAAGCCGAGTGCGGCGTTTCAGTAGCGCCTAGCGATGCGGGCGTCTCGGGCGCCGCGGGCTGGCCGGTGATGGACCTCGCCTTGCCCTCCCGCCTCGCAGCGCACGTCTGCGAGCGGCGTGTGGGCGGTAGCTTGGCAGGTTCGCCACGGAACGTCCTTCATGCCTTCGCGCAGCATCACGCGGAGGGGCGACGGCGTCGGGAACAGACTCCGGTGGGCCGTGGCTTCGGGAACATCGATGGCGGTAGCGGCGGCGGTGATGGCAACGGCGGCGGCGGCGGCGATGGCAACGGCGGCGGCGGCGGCCGCCGTGGCCGCATGTGGCCGCAGGGGGCATGATGGTCCTGCTCGCGGCCACCGCGTCCCTGTCGCGTCCAGCTGAGGCGCGAGCTGGCGAGAGAAGCGTCGAGTCGCCTCGCATGCACGCCACACCCCTATGGCCTCCACATCCCGCCCGTGGTGGGTTGCAGGCTTCTGCGCTGGGCTGGCGCCGAGACAACGCGGGCTGGACCCGTTTTCGGTGTTCTATCGTGCTTTTCCCTGTTTTGGGAAAACGCCAGGATGCGGGCGGAGATGCCGTCCGGCCCCTTCAGCACCTCACCTGCGACGCCGAGCGGCCGAGGCCGAGGCTGTCGACATCAGTAGCATAGGAAGCTATAAACACAAGGGTGGTTCCACCCATGGTCTTGCCCGAGATACGCGTCGCCCTCGTCTTCCGCGTCTCTCGCTCGTGTCGCCATCGCCGCGTTCTCGTTCGGTTCGGCGCCCTCCCTGGATAAATCCATTCACCCTGGCTGCCTCAGCGCGGCTCTTCCGTTTTCTGCCGTCCTCTCGCTCGGCGCGCGTCGTTTCTCCATCGTCGGCCTCGTTGCTCCACGGCTTCCGCGGCTTCTTTGCCCACACGATGTCCACGTCGACGACTGCTCCCGCCGCGGCCGCGGCTGCGGCCGCCGAGGCGCCGAAGGGCACGCTCAAGCGTGACCAGCTCCGCACCATCGAGCACGACATGCAGGCTGTCTGGGACGCCGAGCACATCCACGAGATTGACGCCCCCCAGCCCGACGAGGAGCACATCGACAAGTGGATGACAACCTTCCCGTTCCCGTACATGAACGGGCGGCTCCACCTCGGCCACCTGTTCTCGCTCACCAAGTGCGATTTCATGACGGGCTACCAGCGCCTGAAGGGCAAGCGCGCCATCTTCCCCTTCGGCTTCCACGTGACGGGCATGCCCATCAAGGCCTGCGCCGACAAGCTCATCCGTGAGATTGAGCTCTTTGGCACTCAGTTTGAGCGCTACACGCCCGAGGAGGACAGCGTCGCCGAGGCCCCCGCGTCGGGCAGCGCCTCACCCGCGGCCCAGCAGGCTGGCGTGGCCGCGACGCCCGCGCCTAAGCTCAAGGCCAAGCAGGCCCAGAAGGGCACCGGTCTCAAGTACCAGTTCCAGATCATGGAGTCGATGGGCGTGCCCCGCGAAGAAATCCACAAGTTCGCGGACCCGAAGCACTGGATCTACTTCTTCCCACCGCTTGCGGAGATGGACCTGAAGGACTTCGGCGCCCGCATCGACTGGCGTCGCAAGTTCTTCACGACCGACAACAACCTGTACTATGACTCGTTTATCCGGTGGCAGTTCAACCAGCTGCGCGCGTCGCAGACGACCAAAATCGCGTTCGGGGACCGCTACACGATCTACTCGCCGAAGGACGGCCAGCCCTGCATGGACCACGACCGTAGCGCCGGCGAGGGCGTCGGCGTCCAGGAGTACACGGGCATCAAGATCCGCATCAAGGTCGACGCCATCCAGCCGCAGCAGGTCGGGCCCTACGAGGTCGGCAAGGCCCTGCTCGCGCTCGGCGACGTCGTCCAGAGCAAGCCAGTGTTCCTCATTGCCGCCACGCTCCGTCCGGAGACCATGTACGGCCAGACGTCGTGCTTTGTGGGCACTACGCTGACGTACGGCCTGTACGAGACGGCAAAGGGCGAGATCTACGTGTGCAGTGAGCGTGCGGCTCGCAACATGGCGTGGCAGGACGTGTTCGGCCTCGGGAAGGGCCAGATGAAGCAGGTCGCCACGCTGAAGGGCACGGAGCTCGTCGGCCTGCCGCTTTCGGCGCCGCTCAGCTGCTACGACACTGTCTACTCGCTGCCGATGGAAAACGTGCTCGCAACAAAGGGCACGGCCGTCGTGACCTCGGTCCCCTCCGACTCGCCTGACGACCACATCACCATGCAGGACTTGCGCAAGAAGTCGGCATACTACAACGTGCTGCCTGAGTGGGTGAACGACTTCGCGGCGACGCCGATCATCGACACGCCCGAGTACGGCAACCTCGTCGGCCCGAAGGTCTGCGAGATCCTCAAGATCCAGAGCCAGAAGGACAAGGCTCTGCTGGCCGAGGCGAAGGAGCGCGCATACAAGGCCGGCTTCTACAACGGCACGATGGTCGTCGGTGACCACAAAGGCCTGCCGGTCCAGGAAGCAAAGCCCCTCATCCGCCAGGAGCTCATTGACGCGGGCCACGCGTTCGTGTACTGCGAGCCCGAAGGGCTCGTCGTGTCGCGCTCCGGTGACGACTGCGTTGTCACGCTGACGGAGCAGTGGTACATGAACTACGGCGAAGCCGAGTGGAAGGCGCAGGCGGTCAAGTGCCTTAGCCAGATGGAGCTGTACATGCCTGAGACGCGCAACGCCTTTGAGAAGACGTTGGACTGGCTCCACCAGTGGGCCGTGTCGCGCACGTACGGCCTGGGCTCGAAGCTGCCATGGGACAAGGACTGGCTCATCGAGTCGCTCTCGGACTCGACCATCTACATGGCCTACTACACCGTGTCGCACTTCCTGCACCAGGGCTCGCTGGACGGCAGCACGCGCGGAAAGGCCAACATTGCGCCCGAGCAGATGACCGACGCGGTCTGGTCGTACATCTTCCGCACCGAGGCGCCGTTCCCGGCCGACACGACGATCCCGCGCGAAACGCTCGACATGATGAAGCGTGAGTTCAACTACCTATACCCGCTGGACCTGCGCTGCAGTGGCAAGGATCTGATCAACAACCACCTGACCTTCTCGATCTACAACCACGTGGCGCTCTTCCCCGAGAAGCACTGGCCGCGCGGATTCCGCTGCAACGGGCACCTGACGATTAACAACGAGAAGATGTCCAAGTCGACGGGCAACTTTATGACCGTCGAGCAGGCGATGGAGCGCTACGGTGCGGACGCCACGCGCTTGGCTCTTGCGGACGCGGGCGACTCGCTCGAGGACGCCAACTTCCTCGACAAGACGGCCGACGAGTCGATCCTCAAACTGCACGCGCTGATCGAGTTTACGACCGACGTCTCGGCAGGGCTCGACACCTACCGCACGGGCGAGCTCACGTGGCACGACCGCCTCTTCATGGCCCAGATGGCGGACCTCGTCGACCAGGCCGACAAGGCGTATGCCGCGATGGCGTTCCGCGAGGCGCTCAAGATCTCGTGGTTTGACCTCCAGAATGCCCGCAACGAGTACCGCAAGGTGACCACCGGTCACGGCTCCGCGATCCTGCAGGACCCTAACGAGCGCTTCGACGGCTACCACAAGGACGTCATCCTGCACTACCTGCGCACCCAGGTTCTGCTGCTCGCGCCCATCACGCCCCACGTCTGCGACTACCTGTGGCGCACGGTCCTGAAGCAGGAGGGCACCGTCATGGGCGGCATGGGCGTCACGAAGGCCTACTGGCCGGCGTTCGCGCCGACGGACAAGGACGCCGCGATCCTTGCGGCCGGCAACTTCCTCCTCAACTTCCTCGGCACCGTCCGCGCCACCGAGGACGCCAACGTCAAGAAGGCCAAGAAGAAGGGCGGCGCCGCGACGCCGGCCCCCGCGGCAAGCGCCAACGCAAATGCGATCACGATCTATGTCGCCAAGTCGTTCCCGCAGTGGCAGACCGACGCGCTCGCGATCCTCGAGTCCACTTACGACGTCGCCACGGGTGCTTTCAACGGGCAGGAAAAGCAGGCGATCGCGAAGGCCGGCCTGATGAAGGACAAGCGCGTGATGCCCTACGTCGCGACGATGAAGCAGGCCGTCATGCAGCGCGGGCCCGTCGTCTTCCGTCAGCAGATTCTCTTCGACGAGCACGCCATCTTCACCGAGAACCTCGAGTTCATTCGCCGCGACCTGGTGACCTCCAAGGTCGCCAAGGTCACGGTGCTCATCAAGGAAGACCTCGACATGGCTGCCCTTCCGGCCGCCGAGGCCCGCAAGGCGGACATGGCCATCCCGGGCACCCCGACTTACATTCTGCAGCCTCTGGAGGCGTAGATTCCTCCTCCTCCCCCCGGCATGATGCGCATGCTCCACACGATGCGCTTGTACCATGCGCATCGTATCACCTGGCATCGCATCGCATCGCATTACCTCGCTTCGCGTATCCCGTTTCATATGTCCCTCCTCATTTTCCTTTCCTTGTGGATGATCTCAATATATATCTCCTTTTCCGTCCCTTTTCACGCAGCGCATCGAACCAACCATCTGCGCGCGATCCGGCCTCTGACCAAATTGGTCAATCTAGTAGGAGAGGAGCCCGATCCCGAGAATGATCTGCTCGATCTGTTTCTGAAAGAGGAGGTCCAGCGGCTCCGGCAGGGCGGCGCGGCCGCCCAGCGGCTCGTTGAGCGGTGGTGGGGGCGGCATCGGCGTCGCGGGGCGCGGGATGTCCAGCAGGTCCGCACCCGCGGGCGCCTCTGCGCCTTCCATGGCCGCCGGCGCCGGCGCGGCCGGGTCGGCGGGACCCGCGGCGTCGCTGCCAGCGGCTACCAACGGCGCGACAGCGCTCTCGGGCTCCGGCGCCGTGGGCGTGGGCGTGGCCGGCGTCTCCGGCGCCGGCGTTGCGGGAGCGGCGGCGTCGACCGGCGTTGCGGTGGCGCTCTCGGCCGATGGCGCCGCGGCGGGAGCCGCGAGGTCGCCTGGCTGCGCGGCATAGAGGGCGCTGAGGTCCTTGGCGGGTGCGACGTCCGGGACGAGCGTCTCGCCGCCCGCGACGCTGCCCGGGTCCTCGAGCACGGCGTCGATCGCCGCCACGACTGTCGGGAACGCCGGCCACGCGAGCTTGATGCAGCGCTGCTTCTCGAGCGGAACCGGCTTCAGCGTCACCGCCGGCGTCGCGGGCGCCGCGGTCTCGGTGCCCGGCGTCGTGGGCGTCGGCGTCGGCATGGTGGCCGTGGCGGCCGACCCGTCGCGCGCGTCAGGAGCGGCCGGCGGGTCTGACGGGACCACGAACGTGTACGGCGCGGTGCGGCCCTCACCGACGTTCTGGCGCGACGCATGAACGAGCGTATGCCAGCCTTGGCCGGCGCGCGGCCGCACGCGCCACGCGGCGCGCTGCGAGATGAGCCGGCGATTCGCGCTGTGCCCGTGGAGGTCGGCGCGGTGCAGCCGCTCGGCGAGGCTGGCGACGAGCTGCGCGGTTAAGCCGGGCTCCTTGACGATCACGCCGACGCGGAGATTGTCGGCGTCCGTGAGCCGCATGAACGAGTAGCCGGCGCGCGCCAGCGCGGTCAGCATCTCGAGGAAGGGCACGTCGTCGCGGCCGCGGAGCGACGACGGCACGATGAGCGTGGTTTCGTCCTCGACGATGGCGCAGCCGCGCGGCGTCACGGTGAACGTGAGGTTGTGGATCTGCCCGCGGAGCCCGATCTCGACGGCGTCGGCGGCGTCGGCAGTGATGTACCAGTCGCGCAGCGGGAACTCGAGCGTCGCCGGCTGCATGAGCGCGATCGGATGGAAGTCCCGCAGCGTGGCTCGCACGAGGCGGCGCTCGAGGTCGACCATCACGTCCGCGATGCCCGTGTCCGACCAGAGCTGCGTGGAGGGATGATACTGCCAGATGTTCGCGGAGCCGTCGACGTACGTGTCCTCGGCCAGCGGGAACGTGACGGTGAACGCGAACTCGTTGCTGCTGTTGACGTCGTCGTCGGCGTTGTACGCCTCAGCGGCGGCGGCGGCGGCGGCGGCGTCCGGCGAGAGTGCCGCGTCGTCCTCTCCGGCGGACGCCGGCGGCGGCGGCGTGGCCGCTCCCTCGGCGCCGCGGACTTGGTAGCCCTTGGGCGGGTACGGCAGATGCGCGATCGTCGCTTCTTGGTCGCCCGTCGCGCACAGTGGCGTAATCGTCCAGTGGCCGGACATCGTCACAAGCTGCGGGACTTCGAGGAGGTCGAGCTGCAGGATGCCCGAGAGCAGCGTGAGGGCAGGCGGCAGGGCCATCTGGGACACGTCATGGCCCGCGGCGGCGATCCGGCTGAGCCACGGCAGCAGCGCCGTGTGCTGGTCGAACGCAAGGTCATGCGCCGTCCACAGCGCCCGGACCACGACGTCGCTCGCGATGAGGCACCGCGAGAGCTGGAGGTGGATGCCGACGTCTGGGAAGTCGATCTCACGGATGCGCGGGTTCTTGGTGAGATTCACCCAGAACGCGAGCCGAAACTCGTCCGGCGGCAGCAGCGCGCGCTGGAACGTCAGGTTCTCGACGCCCGGCTCCTGGAAGAGGTTCGGGCGCTGGCCCACGGTGTACGTGAGCTGGTCGAGCATCAGCCGGAACCGCGTCTGCAACGGCTGGAGACGGTCGCGCAGCTGAAGCATCGTCTGCTTCTGGTTCGTCAGATAGGTCATGTTCAGCTCGTCGCTCACGGTCCGCAGGATCGCGAGAAAGTCTTTGAGCTGGACCCCGAAAGCCGCGAGGCTGGTATCGTTCGCGTCAAGCGCATCCTGGACAGCCGTGCTGCTCTTCCATTCCTCGCAGAACGCATTGATGTCGCTCCAGTTGTAGACGAACGGCAGCCGCTCACAATTCTTGAAATGCTGCCACATCTTGTCCTCATGGATCGCCTCGAGCTGCTTGACCAGCGCCAGCGCGTTCATTTCCTCCGCCGTCCGGCGCTCTTGCCGTGCCAGTTCATGCTCCTCATATTGCTAGATCATGCCACAACAACGATCCTCAGAACACATCAAAAAACGCGGGTAAGTAGCTGCCGCGACAGTGTTTCATCCGATCAAGCTGCGGCCAAGGGGGGGTTGCGGACAAGCGTCTTACCTTGCTGAGTTTCTGGGCTAGGATCTCGGCATCGCGCGCTTCCTGGGCCTCGCGCTCCTGCTCGAGCCGGATCTCGAGGAGACGGGCCTCTTCCTCGGCTCGGGCGCGCGCAAGTGCCAGTTCACGCTCATTCTCCTTCTTTTTCTTCTTGGTGCCCTCGGGCTTCTTGGGCGGCATCACAGGCAGACGCGCCCGGACGGGCCTCGGGCTGACGACGGGGGAATGGACAGCAGCAGGCGAAGGGACCATGCAATGCCGCGGATCGAACACGCGAAGCGCATACGCAGGAGACGCGGACGCTACCGAATCCTGAGGCGGTCGCTGATGAATCTGTCTGGATCGGCCCCTGGGCCCACGTCGGGTACCAGCACGGTTGTCCTTAGCGGGGTTCGGGGGTGTGTGGCGGGCAGCCCGCGTCGGATCGTCACCGGGAAGGCCGCGGGCACGACGGACCGTGTGGCAGGGAGGTCGGGACGCAGGACCGCGTCTGGTGCGATTGAACGGGAAGTGTCGATGCGGGCAGGACGTATAACGACATCCTGGTTGCTGGATCCGATGCCGGCGATCGAGCTCGCTCAATGATCGGCGTTCCTGGTGGTCTGCGGCGCGGCGCCGGCGGCGCCCGCCTCAAGATCTCAGCCCAAGCAGGGAAAGGCGAGGCCCCCGCGCCGCTTCCGCCTCTTCTGCCTCTTCCGCCAACTGCTCGCCGCTTTCGTGCCTTTCTCGTCGGCGGATGCTTGAGGCGCGCGTTCCGCTATGTCTTGAGGCGCGTGGCGTGACGACGCCGGGGCTCCTGTGCGATGCGCCGACGACAACCGGAACTTCCGCCACGACGGCGGGTGGCCCGGCTCAGCGCGGCTCCCAGCGCCACTGGCCCAGGGCTCCAACGCTGGAAAAGCCGGCACTGCGTGGCGTTGCCGCGGTATAGGAGCACGTGTACGAGCCGCAGGCGGAGGGAAGCGCGGATCGTGCCGCGACGGCGGCCTGGCTGGGTGCAGCGCTCATCCCCGGTATCGCGCGCCATGGAGGCTGTCCGGGGGCTCGCTGGCCAGCAACAACGCGCATCCTCTCTATGACTCGTCTGAGCAGACGAGAATACCCTACTGAAGACCCGTCTTTTGACGACATCACGAGGGTCGAGTCCATTGAGTCCATTGAGCCGCTCGTGTCGAGCCATCTCCCCACGCGATCCAGACCCATCGACCTCGCCCTTGCCGTACCGCTGTTTCGGGCGTGGTCGCGCCGCATTCGCGGGCTTGAGCTCATCCTACGGCGACGGCGACGATAACGACGGCGACGATACCCGTCCCTTCCCGTCGCAGCAACCGCAGAGACTTTTGATAAGCGACGATCGGCGTTCTCCACGTGGACGCGCGACGTCTTAGGCCAGTCGGCGCCGACGCCGACGCCGACCCGCCGCCGCCGCCGCCGCCGCCGCCCCGCGCGAGGCCGGCGCCGACCCCTCGGCCGGGACCTGTGCTGGCCGCTCCGTCCTCGCGCCGCGTGAGCGCGTGTGCCCCGGTCGCTGCCGCACGCGAGGCTCGGGCTCCGCGGCGAGCGGCTGCGTTGTGGCTCTGGCATGCGCGTCGGCGCGGCTCCGATCGGCGTCGACGCGACGCGCGCGCACACGCGATCCCGCCGTCCATGCGAGCGCCGCCGCCATGTTCCACACCCAACATGAGAAGCGGCCGCCATCGGAACGGCTCGCGGCCGGGCTCGGGCTGGGGCTCGGGCTGGCCGGGCTCGCCGGCGCCGGCAGCGGCCATGCCGCGGGCTCAGGAGCGGGCGCCGTCGTGGGCACGACCAGCAGCGCCGGCCACGCTATGCCGACGGCGGTCGCCGCCGCGCAGACCGGCGGCGGCGGCGGCGGCGGCGGCCTGCACGCCCTGACGACGGCCGGCACACGGCCCAGCACTCTGCGCCGCACGCGCGGCTCGGCGTCCACCACCGACGTCCCCGCGAGCATGGAGGAGCTCGCCTGCTTCGACGTCTACCCGCAGGGCCCCCACCCGTCCGAAGACGTACTCGACAGCAGCACCGTCAAGCGCGGGTACATCCACATTCCGGACGTCCAGAACGAGATGCTTTCCGCCTACGATCTCGTGCATGACCGGCTCCGTGAGTCCACCGCGTTGCAAGAGCTGTCCGCCTTTCTCGAAACGGTGCCTGCGCCGCCGCCACCGCCACCGCGGCCATCATCCGCAGCATCATCCGCAACAACCTCGTATGAATCATACGGTCTCCATGCCCCCGACGGCAGCGGACGCAGCGGAGCGGCCGCCGCGGTGTCGGGCGCCGCCGCTCACGTTCACCCCGACGTGCCGCGGGAAGTCGCCGTCATGCCCGTGGTACCGCTGCGCATCGACGCGACGCCCGAGCAGCACGCCGCGTGGATTGACGGGCTCGAGGGTCCCGTTCGCGACGGGCTCGCGGCGCTCCGGGCACACTGCGCGGCCCTGCCGAGCCACGTGAGCTGGGCGGACCTGCTGCCGTGGCTTAGCCGGCATCGGCCGCCGTTCGTCACGGCCGTGGCGCTGCTGCGCGCCGTGGGCGCCGCCGCCGCCACCGCCGACGCCGCCGACGGGACGTGGGGCCCTGCCGTGGGCCACGATTCGGACGCGGCCACGCTCAACGCGACGGCGTGCCTGACCGCATGGCTGTCGGCGGAGTTCCATGTGTTCTTGGACAGCCACCGGCGCGCGCCGGCGGCGGCGACGGCGGCGGCGGCGGCCTCGAAGAAAGCCGCGCCCGTGCCGGTCCCGCCGGCGGCCGTGCCCGCCGACAGCGTCGCGCGGTGGAAGTACGCGATCGGGTTGGTCACGTGGCTGTGCCACGAGGGGCTGCTGCACACGGCGCACCTCGCCGACTGGTCGCTGGCGGTGCTCGAGTCGAGCCACGCTGTCCGCGCCGTCGGCGCGATGCTGTCGGTGGTCTGCCTCCTCATGGCCGACTACGTGCAGTGCCGCGTGTGGTCGCGGCGCCTAGCGCTCGTGCTGCTCGCGCGCATGACGGCGTTCGAGGCCCAAGCCGCCGCGGCGACGCCCGTCCAGTGGGACCTGCTGACCAAGCTCGCCAACCACCTGGCCATGCTCGCGGTCCGGCTCGTCCTCGCCGTGCCCGATGTGTTTGTCTCGGCGCGCCTCTGGCAAGCGTATCACACCACGTGGACGCGGCTGCTCGTCCTGCAGCCGCCGCCGCGCCATGCCGCCGCCTGCCGCGCCACTTTCGCGTTGATCGACCGGCGCGTGCGCCATCTGCTGCTGCTGCCGCTGCCGCCACGTGGTGTGCCACCGGGCACCGTTCCGCCGCCCGCCCACCCGAGGCGCGCGACCGACGATCGCCATGCCACCGCGGCCATCGAAGCGTCCTTCTGCTCGCCGCCGCCGCACCGTCCCGCGGCGCTGATCGCCCTCAAGGTGCTTGACCAGCTCGAGGCGCTGTCGCGCAACAGCGCCGTCCCCCTGTCGCAGTTGACTCTCCCGTCGTCCCTGTTCACCGCGCCGCACGTGACGGCCGATGTGCCCGAGACCCCCGTGACTGTCACGATCGACGGGCTGCTGCCCGCGCCGTCGCCGACCGCCGTCGAGCCGGCGGCTGCGCCGTCTCGTCCCCGCCCGGCGCATGGCCATTCGGCCGCGCCATCGACGTCAACGACCGCGCCGTCGGCATCAGCGGCGGCGGTGACGACGCCAACGGTCGGCGCGTGGATGCGCCATGCGGCGTATCTCTATGTGCATGGCGTCGCGATGGCCGTGCAGCGCGCGGCTTCGGAGGTCGACGCCGCGGCACCCGTGGCCTCCGCCCCGATGGTCCCGGCGCCGACGGCCCCGGTCCAGGGGCTGAGCCCTGCGCGACGGCGTCCCTCCGCGGTCGACTCCGCGCGGGCGGCCCCGGTTTCGCAGGCGCTGCTGTCCGAACTGGTCACGTCGGTGCTCGCCTGGAGTCATACCGCGCACCAATTGGGCCACCGCACGCTTTTCGCCGTGACGCTGATCGAGGCTCTGGCGGAGCAGCACCCGAGCTTCCATGCCGAATCGGCCCTGATGCAGCACTTCGGCGCCATTCTGTTTGGTCCTGCCCTCGCGCCGCGCGACCGGCGGATGCATGAACTCGTCTGGCTGGCACACCACCTGCTCAACCGCAAGCTCATGCGCGACCACGCGCTGCAGCACCGCGCCATCTCGCGCGGCCACAACACGAAACCCAACTTTGTCGCGTTTATCCGCGAGCTGCCCTACAAGCCGTTCATGAGCCAGCAGCTCTACCGCACGCGCCTGATCGGCGCGCATGGCTACTCGCATACCGACGACGCCCACCAGTACGAAAGCTTCCGCCAGCACATCGTCCAGGACTCGGTTTTGAGCGATGTGTTTCTCTCTCCGGATGAGGTCGACGACGCCGCCGACCGCCCCGCGTACATTGTCGACAATGTCGGGATGGAGGCGGTCGAGCCGACGCTCGAGCTCTTCGATGCGCTGCCCATCTACTGGCAGCAGCGTGCGGTTGCGTGGCTCGCCAAGTCGATGCTGGCCTTTGTGGTCCGCGAGATGGAGATCGGGCTCGCGAACTGGCGCACCGCCACGACGCCCGGCGTGTCCCTGCTCAATTCGCAGCAGTCTTATGCGTTCCTGACGCTGCTCACCCGGATCCCCGAGCCCGTGATGGTCGTCCGCCACGTGCTGTGGCTGCTGCGCAAGAGCCAGAACCCGCGGATCTGGCACCAGTGCATCGCGGTGCTGCATGCGCACGACGCGGTCTGGGTCGTCACGGGCCGCGTGGGCGAAGTCCTGAAAGCCTGCTACGCGCGCCATACGGAGCTCCGCACGCGCCGCATGATGAGCGAGCCGCTGCTCATGTACACCGCGCACCTGCATCGGATGGTGCAGGGCGTCCGCGGCGCCGATGCCGCCGTCCCGGCCGTCGCGTCCGCCGTCCCCAGCAAGCTGAGCGGCGCGGCCTTGTCGGCCCCCGCGAGCTTCCGCCACGAAGCCGCGCTGCTGGCCAAGGACGCGCTCTTTTTCCAGCGCCGATTCGCCCAAGCCACGTTTCTGCCGCCGCTCTACGCGGGCTGGCAGGCGTTCCAGCAGCAGGTCCGCAAGGATCTTGCCGAGGCGCGGCCGCAGACCGCCGACGTCCTCGCGCTCGCGCAGAGTGTGACCTACGCCGTCTCGGGCCGCCCCGACCGTATCCACGTGCTCATGGGCGAGATGTTCCACCACCTGACCGAAGTCGCCGCCACCGCAGCCCGGCCCCCCTCTGCCTCACCGGCCCCCGCGCCGAGCGTCCCGCCCGTCGTGGCGCAGCGACTGCGCCTCTGCGTCGACGTCCTCACCCACCTCCATCGCAGCAGCGGCGCCGTCACCGAAGCCCTGCTCGGGCTCTGCCACGAGGTCTATGTGAGCAGCTGGCGCCAGGCCGCCGCCATGGTCCCGCCCGCGACGACGGGCTCGGGGACCTCCGGATTCTCTGGCGGCGGGTTCTCGAAACGCGCGTCTACCACGGGCGGCGACGGCGGTGCGGCCGACGGCAACGGCGCGGCCGCCGCGCCGCTCGCGCTGTCCCTGTGTGCCCAAACGGCGCTTGGCGCACCGCCGGCGCTCCGCATTGCCTTCTGGGTCGCCATGGTCGGCTCCTGCATCCTCACGCCGTCGCGCCTCGTGACTTATGTGATCCACCCCTTCCTGGGCTTTCTCTCGCCCGTGTTCCGGCAGCACGCCGACGCCGCTCGCGCCGCAGCGTCGTCATCGTCGTCGTCGTCGTCGTCATCTTCGGCCGCCTCGCTCGTGCCCGTCCGGCCGACCATGATCGCATCGGTGCGCGAGCTCCTACTGTTGACCCGCATCGTGCTCTACGAAGGTGTCAATGCAAACGCCCCCGCCCCTGCCCCCGCGAGTCCCGCGGCCGCCGGCGCCCCCGCCCAGGCTGCGGCGCCGTCGCCATCACCGTCGTCCATGAACATGATGAGCCCCGGCGCGATGCCGCGGCTGTCGAATCCGCTCGTGCCGGTGGACGTCGAGGCCTCGCTGCGCGCCCAGCGCGCCCAGAGCCCCGACCTCGCGTGGTCCGTCTACCGCGCGCTCCACCGCGGCATGGCGATGGCGGCCGCCGTCCACGACGCCGCCGGCCTGACGCCGACGGCGCACGGCCCTTCGCTGGCGGTCTGGGAGCCCGTGCTTGCCGAGCTGCGCGCTCACCGGCGGCTCGCCCTGCAGTGCGGCTGGCTCCACGCCGCGACGGTGGCGACGCTCGGTCCGCTGCTCACGACCACGCTCATGCCCTTTGTGGAAACCGCGCTGCAGTCCGCCGCCGCGACGACGCCCAGCTTCCTCGCGCATCTGCCCGCGCCCGTGGCCGGATCCTCCGCCGCCGCGCCATCGTCCGCAGCGGCCGACGGCCGTCGCAAGCGGTCGTATGACGCGTCGATGGATCTTGACGGCGACCTCACGCCGGCGGCCGCGCTCGATCTGGCAACGGGCCCGGGCGACGCGCATCGCGTGGATGACACGGCCCTCGAGGCGACCGCCCACCTGATCGCGCGGCTCGGCCCGCTGCTCCCGCGGCGCTACAAGCCACGCATGCACCACCCGCACGGCGACACGGAGCGTGTCCCGCGCGACGAGGTCGCGACCCGCACCGCCGCCGCCGAGCTCGTGGACGCCATCGCCTGCGTCTACCTCGCCGGCGTCGGCGCCATCGAGCCCACGGCGCTCCCGCCCCCGCCGCTCCCAACGAGTCCTCCCGCCGCCGCTGCCGCGTTCTATAGCATCCTCATGCGCGCCGCGTGGTCGATCCTGGCGGCCGACGGCGCCGCCGCCGATGCCGCCTCGGATCCGCCGCAGGCCTCCCCGCCCGGAGGAGCCTCCCACCGGGCGCAGGTCACGACGGCCGCGACGGCGGTGCGGCTCGTGCTCGCGGCGACGGCGTTCCGCACGGCTCTCTTTGGCGCCGACGCGATGCCTGACATCAGCGTCCTCAGTGGCTGCCTCGTGGACGCGTGGCGCGCGTCGATCGTCAATGGCTCGCGCCCCGCCGCGCCGTACGATCCGCAGGCCGACATGTTCCTCATGCTCATCTACGAGATCCAGTGCGCAGACCTCGTGCGCGACACTATGGAAGCTCTTTTTGCGCAGACGAGCCACCGCGTCTGGACGTTGCTGCAGCCCCTGCCGGCATCCAGGCTTCCGTCCGGGGCGGACGATGTCGATGCGCCGCTGGTGGTCGCGGCGCCGTATGCCGGGATGCACCCGCACGCGCTGGCGCGGCTGGTCCAGCTATGCCGCCTCTACTGCCCGTCGCGGCTGCTTGCGTCGTTGTGCGAAAACGTGGCTCGCCTCGCGGATCTGCTTGAGCCGCCGCGCGGGATGCTTCCCCCAGTTGGGCACGAGACGGCGTCGCCGATCGCCGCGTGCTGCGCCGTCCATCGCACGCCCCGCTTCGTGGCCTCCCGCTGGGTGGCGCAGCAGGTCACCCTGCTCTGTGCCCTGGCCCCCCATGTGCTGCGCCGCGGTCCGAACTACATCCTGCCGGTGCTGCAGAACCTGCTGGCCCTCGTCACGCGCATCCCGACGGTGGAAGCCGACGCTGACGCTGATGCTCGCGCATCGACAACATCGGATGCCGGCGACCACGACATGACGAGGGTCGATCCGCCGCCGGTGTGTGTCGTTTGCACGGCGCTCCGCGACCGCCATACATCGCTGCGGCGCCAGGCCGCGGAGGATACCACCATGGCGGACTTCCCCATGGCTCGAGATAGCTTCGACAACGCCATGGACGCCGATGGCGCCGAAGGCGCCGATGGCGCCGGCGCCGATCCGGAGGGCCCGCTGCTGGCGGCCATTGATCTCACGGCGTGGCTGATTGACGCGATGCCCGCGTCCCACGAACCCGCTGTCGCTGGGTTGCTGCGCCAGATCGAGCCTCAGCGGCTCGCGGCGCTTGCCGCCGACCGGCCGCTGCCGTCCGCCGACCTCGCCCCGCACGAGGCGACGTATGGCGTCGGTGACGATGCGGGGCCCCGTGAGCGCGCCGCCCGGCTGCGGTCGCTCCTGCCGCCGGCGCGGCTCGCCTCGCTGCTGGATGTATTGACGCTGCCGCCGCTGCCGCCGACGTTGGCGTCCGCGTCGTCCACGGCGTCGCTCGCCGCAGGCGCTGCGGCCGCGGACGCGCCGTCACACGCACCGAACGGCGCCGCCACGAAGGCGTCCAACCCGCCGGCATCACGGCCCGTCCTGACGGATCACGCGCTGGCAGCCGCGCACTTGCTGCCGCTGCACGGCACGGGCCCGCTGCGCCTCGCCGAGGTGAGCGTGATGGCGCGGCCCGGCGCGGGCGGCGGCCTCGGCGGCGCGACGGCGCCCACGACGCCGCAGACCGTCTCCCTCGGCTCCGTGATGGCCGCGGCCGCCGCCGGCGCGAGCGGTCGCCTGCGCGCCCCGTCGCCGGCCCCCCTCGCGCGCTATGCGCTGCAGGCGATCCCGCCGCCGCCGCCGCCGCCGTCCGTGGCCCCCGTGCCCGGTGACCACGCCTTCCCCACGGCAGCGGCCACGGCGGCGGCGGCGGCGGCAGCGAGCCATCCCGGCCCGCCGCCGGCGCGGTCCGCGCTGTCTTCGCCCATCGCGGCCGCGGGGCCGGGGCCGGCGTCGGCGACGCTGACCGCGCTCGCGACGGCGCGTGCGCGGGCCGCCGCGGTGGCGAACCCGTGGCTGCAGCTGGAGTGCCTGACGGCGGCGCCCGTGGCGGTGCCGCCTGCGGCCGACCCGGGTCTCCCCGCCAGCGCCACGGGCGCGGACGGCGCGGAGGCGGCGGCAGGTGACCTGGCGTCGACGACGACGACGACGACGACGACGACGACGACGATCGCGACGGCAGCCCCCGCTGTCTCCCTGGCCACCGCGGCCGCCCCCACGCCGGCCGCGAGCGCCCCGCCCGCGGTGACGACGTGGCCGGCGCCCGTCGTGGCCGGCGACGCGCAAGTGAATTACTTGGTCTCCTTCTTTATCTGAATGCGACCCTTCCTGGTTCGGTGTGATGGATGTCTCCTGCGTGGTCGGCATGTCCATGTGGCATGTGACATGTGGCATGTCGGGATGTCGGGATGTTGATGGGAGGCGTCATGATTTCTTGGGTCGGGCTGAAGGCGTCCCAGGCCACCCAGCGCCACCTAACCCCGCAGGTGCAGGACGCGCCCATCGGCCATGATGCTGGATGGGTGCCTGGCCCGGCCCAGCATGGCGCGACCCCGCCGCAGCGCCCCTGGACGGGGGCCCCTCTAGCTCGGACGATACTTGTCCGCGGCCACGACGATCCTCCCTCAGAAAGGGGACACTCCGTTGAGGCGCCGGCGACGTCCCACTCGCCACCCACGGCAGGGCGGGACGCGTCCGTTGATAGGGTCGTCATCGCCGCTGCCTGCCTCCCGAAAAGCCGAGGGCCGGCGGCGAGGTGCCGAAGCGGATGCAGGTCCCGACGCGGGCGGGAGGCCGGAGAGACAGAGAGAGAGAGAGAGAGAGAGAGAGAGGGGGTTAAGGGGCGAGTATGATAAGCGAGACGCGATGGTCGCGGCGTTGTCGGGTCCACGGCAGACAACCCGACGCCGACTCGGGAGGCGGCGTCTGGGCACATGACCTGCGCGAAGGCGGTCCCCGCGCCTTCCACACGGAGGACTCGGGGAAGGCTGGGCAGGCAAGGGGCGGTCCCGCCGCTCGACCTGCGGTGCATCCGCAGCAGCCGCCTCGGCCGCGTCGACGTGGGCGGCGCGCTGCCTGAAGCCGAGCGCGGCAGCAGTTCCCGGGCGTTGGCGACGCTCGCGACGGGCACACCAACGGCGGAGCATCCACACGCCCGCGCCGACGGCAGGCGCGCTGCTCCCCCACACACCGTCTCACGTCCGCGAAGCGTGAGTCACGGGCTGGCGAGGGCGTGACCGTGGCGCTGCGTTGCGGGGCGTTGCGTGGCGCGGCCGGTGCGCTGCGTGGCGTATGCCCGGGCCATCCCGGCGGCGCCGCCATGCCGCGCGATCAGCTCGCCGAGACCCGAGGGAGGCGCGGTGGTGAGCGTGGCATGATGGAGCGCCGATGGTGGCGCGCACGTTCGGCCGCGCGAACCGGAAGGAGCGTGGACGTCGCACCCGTCGGGCAGCCCAGGCGACCGCGACGGGGCGCCCGAGTCGAGAACACTATCGAGCATGCCGCCGCCCCCGCCACCCTCACCCGGCAGAGAGCGCGGCATCGCCGGCGGCGCCGACGACAGCCCAGCGACGCCGTGTTTCAGGCGCCTGCGCTGCCGCGCCGCATCAGGGCGTCGGGGGTGCGTACCGACACGCGCGACCGTCAGCGCGTCCCTCCGGCTCTTGGCCTTCGGGTCGGTGTGATGGTTGGGAGTGCCTGTGTCGTGGAGAAACCGCGCGTGCTGGCGCTGTGCCTTCGCGCTGCATGCCGCGGCGCAGGCAACGCCGAGGACGCGAGTGGCGCCACGATCCCGCTGGGACGACGGATGCGCGAAGGCGCGACGGCGCTGCCTGTCGACGTGATGGCAGGCGTCGACGGTGGGATGGCGCCCCCGGATCCGGATGCATCCGGATGCGACGGGGCGTGGCCCGATGGGGATCCTGGATCCGCCTCTGGGCTCTCGCGCCGGGCGGCCGAGCCCGAGCGGCCAGCCGCCTGCCCTGCCACCGGGTGCTGGACAACCGGGTGATCGCCTCCCGAGGGGGAGGAACGGCCGTGGACCGGCGGCGCCATGGCCCCCTGGCCTGCGGCTCCGCCGCGAGGGTGTGGGCTGCCTGCTGCAGCGCATGCATGCGCGCGTCGTGAGGATCGGCCGCGCGCTCCTCCGGGTGTGGCCGACGCCTGCCATGGACGGGCGACGCGGACGCGTTTCCGGAACCGGACACGACAGGGTATCTCGGCCAGGCCAGGGGCAGCCAGGGGCACGCGTCGTAGCACGCGGCCGCGACGGGGCCCGCGATGCGCCGGCGTCCTCCGCTCGTCGGTCCGGAAAGGGTCACGGCGCCCATCACGCCGGGCGCCGCGCTGACGCGCCAGCGCCATCCTTAAAGTGCGCGCGCGCTCGCGGGTCCGCAGCTGACCCGCGGCTGGCCCGCGGCTGATACCCCGCGGTGGCGCGCCGTCCGCGTTCTGCCGCCGACCGCCGCCTCTCGGAGGCGTCCCGCCCGGCGCTGGCCACATGGCAGCGGCCGCGGCGCTGCCGGCCGCGCCGGCGTCCCGGACGGCGGCCTCAGCGCTTTGAGCGAAGGCGCCACCGCCACCGCCGCCGGTCGCCGCCGGTCGCCGCGGGTCGGGGCCTAAAAAGAGAAGACGCGTGCGCGCGGGCGGAAGGCCGCCGGCGTCGGGCGGCGCGGTCCCGCCGCGGGCGGGTCGGCGCCGGCGGCGTGGGAGTCCGTCGGTTCCCGCGGGCGGACCACGGACCACGGACGACGGCTGGCGGACTCGGTCGGACTCGGCGGCCATGGGCGGCGAGGGGAGGGCCCCGTCCGGGCGACCGCGCGCCGCGTCGGTGGTCGGCTTTCCCGGCGCTCGATGCCGCGCGTGGGCGCGGGGCCGGTCGCGTTGGCCCCGAAGGGTGCTGCTGCGCGATGCCGACCACGCCGCCGCCGCCGACGTGGCGGCGGTCAGCGGGATGATGGTCGTCGTGGGCGGCCCCGTGCCATCCGCAGCACGCAGCTTCCAGCTCGCAGCTTCCAGCTCGCAGCTCGCACGAGGCCAGCATCGGCTGGGATGAGGCGCCGCCCGTGCCGCGGCCTTCCGCATCCGGTCCGCATGCTCGTCCCGCCTCGCCGCGTTCCGGGTCCCGTGCAGGCGTCCCCGGCATGAACAGTGGAACAAGCAGGAGCCGCCCAACACGGGCTGACGAAGGCGAGCGCCGGCGCATGGATGCGGTCAGGCCGGCGTGATCGACTCATCACGCGTCCAGGTCCAGCCTGGCCCGTCCCCGTCCGCCGAACGGCGCGGCCTCGGACACGGCAGAGCGCCGGCGAGAGAGCGCGCGCGAGCATGATACCTCGTCGCGTCTCGCATGGCATGGCATGGCATGGCATGGCATGGCATCGCATCGCATCGCTATCGCCATCGCCATCGCCATCGAGCACGCGTCCGCGCTTCGTCAGGGCCGTGCCGGGCAGCAAGAAAGACGACGGGTGGAGGGCCGCCGAGGCACCGCGCCCGTCCGGCCCGTCCGGCGCCCGCGGAAGGAGACGCGGACACGGGCTGCGGCCGACGCCGCGGGCCGCGGCTTCTCGGGGCCCGGCGCCGTCCCTGGCGTCGGCCACGGCGCGCGCGCGCGCGCCGTGGCCGACGCCGGCCGTGGCACGCGCCGCGGGGGCCTGCCCATGAGCCCATGCGCCACGAGTCGCCGTCGTCGCCGCCGCCGTCGCCGCCGTCGTCGCCGTCGCCGCCGCCGCCGTCGCCGCCGCCGCCGCCCCGCTCGCTCGCGCTGTCGGCGGGCGCACGCCGCCACGGGCCCGGGTATCCGCACAACTCGCAAGCGCAGCGTGCGCCGACGCAGGGAGCGCCCGGGCATCCGCCGCGACCGCCGCCGCCGCATCCGCATCGGCAGGGTCGAGCAGCCGCCGCAGAGGCCGCCCGCGAGCGCCGTCCGTGCCCGGGTGGACCTCGCGCACGTTGCAGGATCGAGGCCACGGCGGCGCGGCGGCGAAGCGGCAGCCCGCACACCCACGACGGCGGCGGCGGCGGCGGGCCATTGCCCTCCGCGTCCGCATCCAGGCGCTCAAGGCAGGGGACAGCGGCACCGCCGGGGATACCGAGGGACCGACAGCGCGGCGGCCGGCGACCTCAGACGCACCACGCGGCACGCTGATGGCGGATGCAGCGGCTCCCCGCAAGGACTCATGTGCGCTGCTCCACACTCCCGCCCCACGGCTTTCCATCAACCTTGACCCGACCCGTCACCCGCTGACCCTTCTATTTTTCTTTTTGCTTCACGCTTCGGACGACTCGGTATCCCAGCCCGCCACCGCCGGTATCCCCTCGCGCCTCCTCGCCGCACGCGGGGAGTGTTGTGAGGACCGCCTGGCGTGTCCATCCCGTGCGGCGATTGCCGACATCCGTCGGTGCCGCCGACGTCTCCTGGACCACCTCGCCTTCCGTGCCGTATCCCCGTCCCGCGCATCGAGCCACGTCCCCTTCCTCTCCCACGTGCCGGCCCTGCGTCGTCCACGTGCCCGCCGCCCGCCGCCGGGCTGCCCGCGGATCCTCCGCGCGCCTGATCCCTCCCGCGCGAGACAGACTTCGCTGCGCGCGCGTGATCGGCGGCGCCGGTGCTCGAGCAGCGTGCCCCGCGGCGCCTCGCCGGCCGCCCCGCGACCCCGGAGATCGCCACGGCGACGGCGTCCCTGAGCGCGACGGACGCCCCGCCGCCGGCGTCGTCGGCATCGCGGCGCGTGGCCCGGCCGCGTCGGCCCCCTCTCCGCAGGTCGCTCCAGCGCGGCGGCGCCTCCACCCCGCCGGCGACCCGACCTCCCGGCGGCCGCGCGATCTCTCGGGCTTCCGCCGCCGCCGACGGCGTCGCGTGGCACGCCCCTGGGTCGGCCCGAGCATCCCGTCGCTGCTCGCGCGCGTTGGCTGCTGCTGCTGCTGCTGCTGCGCCGCCGCCTGCGGCGTTGCGGACCGGACCCCCCGCCCGCGGAACCCGAGCGGCGACGCCGCCAGCCCCGACAAAGACCCGTTCGGCCGAGACCCGACGTGCCGCCCCGCCGCTCCTGAACGGCCGACTCGCCGAGAGAATGGGACCTCTGCCGTGCTGGCGCCATGCTCGGAGATGCTCGCCTGATACGCCGCCGACGCCCATGCGCGCCCACCCCGTAAAGCCCGCGGCCCCGGCTCCCCCGGGTCAGCCGACCTCCAGATCGACATCGACATCGACATTGACATCGACATCGGCCTTGACACCAGCATCATCGTGTTCGTCGACACGAATCGCGACATCAAGATCGGCCTCAGGTTCGGCGCCCAGGCCGGCGATGGCGGCCGCTCGCCCATCAGCCGCGCGAGGCCGCGGCCGCAGCGCCGTCGCTGCAACTCTGGCGGCGGCGCCGCCCGCCGCCGCGCCGCACGCGCACCGGCCCTCCTGGTCGCTGCTGCTTCTCCTCGTCGCCGGCTGTCTCATGCTGCTCCGACCCGCCTCCGGGTGGTCGGCCGCCGCCGAGCCCGCGTGCGCCGCCGCGGCCCAGGACACGTTGAATCAGTCGCGCCACCCGTCGCCGCCCGACGCGTGGCAGCAAGCCGCTGGCGCCGAGGCGGCACCCCATGCCGCGTCGCCCGGACGGCGGCCGCTGGTGCGCGGCCGCCGCGGCGCGTACCTCGACGCGGACGCGAGCGTCAAGCCGTCGTTCTGGAGCTTGAGCGGCGCCTCGGCCCAGCAGGTCTCCCAGGGCCCGCACGGCGGGCACTACATGACCCGCCAGGGCGAGCTCGTCTTCTATGTCTACCTGCCCGCCGGTCGCGGTCTGGCGGCCGCGGACGCCCGCTCCCACAAGCTCTCGCCCCACCGCCGCTCGACCGACGAGATGCCTGTCGACCACGATGCGCCGCAGGAGCAGCGGGAGCCGCTTGAACCTGATCGGTCGTCGTCGTCGCTGTCGTCGTCGTCGTCATCATCATCATCATCAACGCCATCGCCATCGCCGCAACAGCCGCATCGCCAATGGCGGCGCGAGCCGATGCGGGCTATGGAGCCAGGCGATATGTGGCTGATCATGGACGACCACCGGTATGCGATGTGGCCGGTCACGGCGCAGTCCGCGGTGGGCGCGGCCTCCCACATCTTCCAGCTCAACCCGTCTATGGATGATGCGACCGTGCTGATCCGCTCGTTCCCCATGGGCAGCGAGTGCCGCGAGTACTACTTCGAAAGCAGCAGCCGCAGCCGCTCCCACCGCGAGCATCTCCGCTGGCCCTACCGCGGCACGCTCTACACCTACGAAGGCGGGTCCTGCTCGGTCCCGTCGGGCCAGCTCGCGCGCATCTCCAGCCTGGCGGACATCCTCATCGCCCTGGCCTACTTTGCGCTGCCGATCGAGCTGCTCTACTTTATCTACAAGAGCCCGCACTTCCCGTTCCCGAGCGTCTTTTTTCTCTTTGGCGCGTTCATCTGCCTCTGCGGGCTCACACACTTGATTGGCGGCTGGATGCCGTGGTTCCCGACGCACCATATCGCCGTCGTTGTCAAGTTCCTCACGGCGCTCGTCAGCCTCCTCACCGCATCGATTCTGATCTTTGTCATTCCGAAGGCCTTCGAGCTCCCCATGTATGCGGCGGCCATGGAGTTCGAGATCTGCGAGCGCCTCGTCTCGGAGCGCATGCTCCGCTCCGAGTTCCAGGCGATGGCCGCGTTCCGCAATATGACCCAGAAGGTCCGCCAGACCCTCGACAAAGAAACGATTCTCGACACGGCCGCGGTCGAGTTCTGCCATACCTTGCACGCGGAGCGGTGCTTGATCTACCTGCCGCTGTATGACTCCTTCCGCTGTACGCGCGAAGTCCAGCGCTGGCAGCTCTACCAATCGATGGACAGCGGCCCCGGCGTGGCGTTCGCGCCTGTCGCGACGCCCGGCGGCCAGGGCGACGTGTCGGCCGACACGTCGCATACCGCGCTGCTCTCCTCGATTGACGGCGCGACCGACGGCATCGCCCGCATGTCCCACCTCCCGTCCCACGGCACCGCCGCGGGCACGCTGCCGCAGGATTCCTTGCGGCACATCGCCATGCCGATCCGCGACTCGTTTGTCCGCCGCGTGCTCAGCTCGCCGAAGCCCGTGCGCATGATGGCGAACGACCCCGAGATCGTCCAGATCTTTGGCGCCTCGCTGAAGAGCCGCAACATCTCGGCGCTCGTCGCGCAGCGCATCCGGCTCAACGAGTGGCCCGCGCACCACCCGACGGCCGCGGCCGCCGCCCCCGGCACGAGCGCCTCCGACGACGACTTCATGCACTTTGGTTCGGCGGACGACGCCGACGCGGCCGACGCGGCGTCGCCCTACCGGGACTCGTTGGAGGAAGCCTCGCCCCGAGGCGAGAACAGCCAGACGTACGGCATCGTGCTGCTGACGTCCACGGACGACGCGGTCGACGCGATGGAGTGGTCCGTGGACACAGCGCGGCTGATGGTCGATCTCTCGGAGCAGATCCAGATCGCGCTGCAGCAGGCGCGCAGCCTGGCGGAGGAGCAGCTGCGCATCCAGCAGCTGGCGGCCAAGAACGAGGCCCTGGTGCAGGCGCGGCGCGAAGTCCAGGTCGCGTCCGCGGAGCGCGACTGGCTGAACGTGCTTAACCACGAGCTGCGCTCCCCGGCGCACGCGATCTACGCCCTGACAAGTATGATTCTCGACATGCCCTTGTTCCAAGAATCCACGCCCCTCGGTATGCACCAGGTTGTCCTCAACCGCACGGATCTCGAAGAGGTCGCCGAGATGGTCAGCGTGGTGCAGCGGTCCGGCGACATGCTCTTCGGCATCATCAACAACGTGCTGGACTTCAGTCTGCTCGAGGAGAACAAGTTCAAGCTCATTAACCAGCCCTTCAACCTGCGCCACACTCTCGAGACTTCGCTCGAGATCGTGTGCACCCAGGACGAAAACTCGTCGTATCCGGCGATCGCGCCGTACTTTGATGCCGACACGCTGCCGGAGCTCGCCGTCGGCGACATGAACCGCCTGCGCCAAATCATTTGCAACCTCGCCAATAATGCGTGCAAGTTCACCCCGGCCACGGGTATGGTGACCGTCCGGCTGAGCGGCAAGCCGGTCGATGTGGCGCACCCCGACCAGCCAGCGACGCAGGATCACGAGGACTCGGACGACTCGGTCTCGCCGCACTGTCGGCCCTCGGACGTGCCGTCGCCAGAGCTGCTGGCGCGCTTCAAGAAACCGCTGTACGTCTACGGGACCGTCACCGACACGGGCTGTGGCATCTCGCGTGACATGATCCCCAAACTCTTCCAGAAGTTCTATCAGGGCGACAGCTCGTTCACGCGCAAGCACGGCGGCACGGGTCTCGGCCTCGCCATCGTCAAGCGGCTCTGCAACCTCATGGGCGGCGATGTGTGGGTCGAGTCCAAAGCTGCTACCGCAGTCGCCGCGGCCGCGGCCGCCGCCCCGGCGGTCGTGTCGGCCGACCCCTCGCCGCCCACGCCCGTTGCCCCGGGCGACCGCCGCGCTTCCTCGGCTTCCGCCAGCCAGCCTCCACTGCCCTCGTCGCAGCCTGCTGCTGGCACGGCCATGCCCGCGGACGCCGCCGCCGCGCCGTTCGACGCGGCGCGCGACCCGGCCTTGACGCGGTCGGGCGCGTCCTCGCCGTCCGGCGGCTCGGCCGGCGGCTCGGCCGACGGCGAATCGATCCCGACGGCGCACCCCACGCCCGTGACATCGACGGCCGCCGCAGCGTCGGCGTCGTCGTCGGCATCGGCGTCGGCGTCGGCCAGGGCGCCGCCCGTCGGCACCGTGTTCCATTTCCGCGTGCTCGTCGACACCTACATGCCGCCGTCGTCGCGGCCCAGCGCGTCCAAGCAGCGTCTCAAAAAGGCGGCGCACACGCGCATGGCCGCCGTGCACCCCGTCACGCAGACGCAGCTCCTGCCGTACACGATCCCCGAGCTGCGGTATGCGACGCTGCGCATCGCGGTGATCGACGGCTGCCACGAGACGTTCGATGCCCTGCAGGTGCTGCTCAGGCAGTGCGGCGTCACCCACCACCCAGTCACGCACTTTGCGAGCCTGACTCAGTTCAGCGCGCGGCTGCGGGAAGCGCCGCTGCAGTTCGACGGCGTCCTCATCGACTTCGCCACCGTCATGGCGTGCAACGAGAGCTTCCTCGTGCGCGCGTTCATCGGCATGGCCGGCCGCCGCGCCCTGCTCATGTGCAACCCGACGCAGATCATCACGTGTCGCAAGCAGATGAACGCGGACCACACCTCCTACTTTCAGAAACCCATCAAGCTCCAGCACACGCTGCGGTTTCTGGGCATCGTGGCCGACGAGAGTGGCGTGCCCTATCCTGAATCGCCGCTCTCCTCCGTCAGTGGCAGCGTCAGCCATGCCCAGACCCCCGTCGTCGTCACGACGGGCGGCCCCCTAGCCGCCGGGCTCGAACCGACCGTGGTGACGGTCACCTCGCCGCCAGCTCCGACCGCCGGCGCCGGCGCCGGCACGACCGCCGCTGGCACGAACCCCTTGGCGGCCGCGGGGGCGCAACCGCACGACACACCGGCGTCCTCCCTCGCAGGCGTCGGTGAAAGCACGCTCGGCGGCACGCCTGCGCCAGATCGCTGCACGGCAGGGCTCTCGGCGCGCATCACGACCAGCATGTTCGGCAACGTCCCGCCCTTTGATCCGGCGCGCCCCCCCACGTACCTCACCAGCCCCGTCATGGGGGCCTCCACGACGGGCAACGGCAGCAGCAGCATGGACACCCATGGCTGCCCCTCCCGTGCCGCGGCGGACGCCGCCCCGGGCACGGCGCTTGCGTCGGCCTCGCTGCTCGCGAGCATGGGCACACCCTCCTACCCGGACCTCGACCCGGTGACGGGCCGCATGCCTGACGCCGCGACGTTCGTCTCCTCGCCGGCGCGCGAGCACCCGGGCTTTGCGCTCATGCACTCACCCGACTCCCCGAACGATCTCGTCGTCCAGGCGATGCCATCGTTCCCGCATATGCCGCCGGGCGAGAACGCCATGCGCCTGCAGCCGCTCGACGCATCGAATAGTGGCTACTTTGCCCAGCGCACGCGGCGCGGTCCCGCCGGCAGCCCCGGCGTGGCGGCGCCGTCGGCCGCCGTCGCCGCCGCCGCCGGCTTCGCCGCCGCCGCCCCGGCGCTCACGCGGCAGCTCTCGCATCTCCGCGGCGCGCGCTCCACGCCCGCGGGCCTCGGACCCGTGTCGCCCCACGCCGCCGACGACACTCACGCCTCGCCCAGTATGGCCGGCAGCCCGCACTCCCAGTGCTCGCTCGTGTTCCCGTCGCCCGTCGGCGAGATGCCGCCCGTGGCCTCCTCCGCCACGCTCGCCGAGCACGCCGCCCACGACGCCTCGATCATCTCGGCCGCCGAGGACCTGCTGGGTCTCCAGGGCACCGGCCCGCCTCCCGCAATCACGAGCCATGGCGCCGCGCCACTGCGTCCTTCCATCGCCGCCGCGGGTGCCGCTGCGGGCGCCGCCGGCTCGCCGGCCCCGGCGTCCTTCCAACCGCGGTCCTTGCCTGTCTCTCCGGGCCACGCCGACGCCAGCTCGATTCACTCAGTTCACTCGGTCCACTCGGTCCACTCGCTGCACCCCAATGACGCTACCGCCGCGGCGCACCCATCGGCGGCGTCCGCGGGGCCGCGCGGACCGCTGCTCTCGCCGTGCACGAGCAACACCTCGTCGCCGACACGCTCGGCCACCGGTGGGTCGCCGAGTCCAGGCGGCGACGGCGTCCCGGCTCTCAGTCTCGCCGTCGCAGGTCCCCGCGGCCTGCCGGGCGCGGGCGCCGCGCTCGCCGCGGGCAGCATGGTCCCGCACCCGCCGGCACCGCTGCCCAAGGCGCCCATCACGGCGAGCGTGTCGGCGCCGCCGACGCAGCCGCTGCCATCGGCGTCGCTGTCGACCGCGGCGCCGCTGCCGTCGCTGCGCATTCTTATCGTCGAGGACAACAAGATCAACCAGATGGTGCTCGCCAAGATTCTCACCAAGCTGGGCCAGTCCTATGCGATCGCGGACGACGGGCAGTATGCGCTCGAGATGCTTTCCGTGGACACGCACCCGTACGACATGGTGATGATGGATCTCGCGATGCCGCGGATGAACGGGCTCGAGGCGACCAAGGCCGTGCGCGCGCTCGCGGGCCGCACCCTCATGCGGCCGTGGGTCGTCGCGGTCACGGCCAACGCGTTCTGGGACGACCGCGTCCGCTGCATCGAAGCCGGTTTCAACGACTTCCTCGCTAAGCCCACCAAGCTCCGCGACATCCGCTCCGCGATCGACCGCTTCCTCGACGTGACCGGCGGCCCCGTCTCCACATAGCGCGTCCAGCGTCGGAGACTCTCCACGAAACCCCTCGATACTTGTTCTCTTCTTATGTGTGATGTATGCTCAGGGTCTCATGTTTCCTAGAGTCTCTGTGTGGTTTTGACCCTGGCGGAGCCTCGAATATCGTAGCGAGAGGACGACGCTACGCGTCGCTTTGGCGGGATGAACGGCGCGGGCGGTGGCGCAGCCCTGAGGGAGGGACCTCGGCGGGACCTAGCGACGCACCCGCCTCGCCTCGGGCCTCGGCTCGGGCCGGCCTCCGCGGCACCGAGCGACCGGCGATCCGCCGTTCGGCGGCGAGGCGCCCACCGCACGTGGAAGTCGCGAGCATCCACATCATCGCCGGTCCACGTGGCGACGACGCCGTGACCGAGCATGCGCAGTCGGCCTTCTGGTGGCCCTTTGACCAGCGCCGCTACCGCATCTGCATGATTCGATCGCGACGTCGCGTTCGCGTTGGACTCGGCGCTGTCATTGCTCGTCGGAACCTTCCTACTCGGCGGCCGCTGACTCTGCTTATCCCTCCCCACGGGCCTTGCTCTAACTTATTTTATTTCCAGCAGACCGCGCCGTGCTGGCTTCGGACCTGTGGACACCGCCGCCCCTCGATACCTCCTAAGCTCTCAGCATGGTAAACTCCGACGAACCCGGCGCCACACCGACCTGCGGCGGTTCTCTCACCCACCGTCGTGCTAAGATCGTTGACCGGCTGATGCCTCTGTCAGTGGATGGGCGCCCACGTCAAGCTGCTGGTGGTCGCTTCCATGACGGTCGTGCGTCGTCTCGGTGAAGCGTCACGAGCCTTGCTGGTACTTGGTGATCGTGGGTGATCCACGACATGCGAACGTCGGTCTGTGACTCACCTGTGTTGTGCTGTGACGATGCGTGGTAATGATGGCCAACGGATCATGCTAGTCGTCATCCGACGGCGACGCCCATGAGCGGGTGCCGCGGCCGGCGCGGAAAGCGAACCTTTCGAAGCGGGCGGGCCTCCAGCTGCCCGTGATGCGGATCCACCGCGAGCTGCGGCGGTATGTGAACCACCAGCTGCGCGTCTCGAAGCAAGCGAGCATTTATCTAGCGGCCGCGATCGAATACATGCTGGCCGAGCTGTTTGAAATCACGGACATCCAGCGTCTACGCCTTGACAAGCACAAGCGCATCTACCCGAAGCATATCGCGGCCGCCATTGCGGCGGACCCGGCGTTCCTCGAGCTACTGCCGCTCGACCGCGTCCACCTGCGCGAAGGCCGCGGCTTCCTCAAGCCGCAGCACAAGGTGCTGCTGCAGCACAGCGGCAAGCGTGACTGGGCGACGAACGAGAAGCAGTATCCGACGTCGCCGAATGACTTGTCCACGCTCAACTTTGTGTACGGTATGACGCCTGCTCCGTTCTAGTGCGTCCCTCTTTTTCTGTCGATCCCGCTACCGTGTGCCTCGGGCGAATGTACCTTGTGACCCCAAAGCGGTTGATCACGCTCAATGCATCGTATTTTTGTGGGGATACCCTCCGTAGCTTGTGTATACCCCCTGGGTCGGGCCGCGTGGCCTCGTCAGCGCGTTCCAGCCAGATGGAAGGATGGGTCGCGTGCCGTTGAAAGGGTCGGTCCCGCGTCTCACCGGCAAGGATGAAGATGGCGTCGCTCGTCCTCGATCGACTGCCCGCAAGATCACGGAATCCCTAAACAAGCAATCACAGGATCGTGAGGACGACGGCGGGCGGCCTCACGCGGCGGCGTCTCTCGAGCACCGCGCTGGCACCGCGTATGGCCCGCGGCCGCCACCTCCTGGCCGATGCCCTTCGTTGGGAGCTGCATGGCCTGGCATGGCCCCCGCGGTCGCCCAATCGCGGCGCAGCGCAGCGTGACCGACGCTAAAACGTCGATTGGCGCGCCGCCGGCCCCTCTTTGTCTCCGCCGCGGCCGCGGCCGCCGCCGTCGTCGTCGTCGCCGGCTTGGCTGCTTGTCCGTGGCGGCTGGCAAGGGGCACGCCCGAGCACAGATGATCGTCCCGGTGCCGCATCACGCGGCTGGACCTGCGGCCGCGACCGTCGCCGTGTCCGGCACCGCTGGTCCTGCATGGCGGCGGCCGGCCGCTGAGAAGGTGAGGCCATGCCCGCGCGGCGGGTCATGCCGGCCGTGGAGACAGGGATCGCGCGTCGGATACGGCTCTGGCTCTGGCTCTGGCCCTGGCCCTGGACACTGGACACTGGACACCGGGCATCGCGCCGCCCTGGCCGCCGTCTCCCGTCTCGCGCGGTCGCCCATGGTCCATTCACGCCTCGCCTGGCGCGATGGATGATGCGGCGTCGGCCCATGGCGGCCACGGCGCGATACTGCGCGGTGCTGCGCGTTATCGTTGGCGCCATCATCGTCGTCGTCGTCGTCGTGAAGCCCCGCAAAGTCAAGTAAAAAAGAAGGCTCCCAGCGCACCGACCGCGCGCCATCGCTGGCTCTGCGCGATTTCGCCCTTTTCTCTATCGTGGGGCGTGGGTGGCTTCCCCAGGCACCGGCAGCACGGGCACCAGCGACGTCGGACGACGGCGCGACGGACACGATCCCTCGGTACCCCTCTTCCCCTTTTCATTTGTGGTTTCGGCCGGTCGGTCGGTCTGTCTCCCTGCCTGCGCCACCGCTTGGCAGGACATCGTCACGGCAGGACTTTGGCCATCGCGGGTTGTGGGCGGCTCGACGAGTATCGGACACGCGACGCGTGGGTGTTGGTGATCTTCGGCACACTCGTCTTCATCTCGCGCCATGGCTCTGACGATGGGCGTCGCGCGCGCGATGGTCGCATCGCATCTCACATGTAGCCGTCGCGGCTTGGCCTCCATCTCCATCTCCATCTCCGCCACTGCTTCCGCCGCTGCCGCCTGCTCCGCCGCCGCAGCTGAGGCTCGATCATCCGGACCCGTGTCCCTGAAAGTGTTCCCTCGTGCCACGTGCGTGCCCTGCTTCCCCGCCCGCCTGGCCGCCCGCCTCACGCCGCGCCGCACCTGGACCGCCACCCCGCGCCACGTGCCCATCATGACGCAGCTCGAGTACCAGTACCCCAAGATCGACGCAACGAAGCTCGTCGTCGAAAAGACGACTGAGCCGCGCTCGCTACCGCCCAAGGAGCAGCTCGGGTTCGGCAAGGTCTTCACGGACCACATGCTCACGCTGGACTGGGACCTCGAGAAGGGCTGGACCGCGCCGCGGATCCATCCGTATGCCAAGATCGCCCTCGACCCGAGCGCGATTGTGTTCCACTATGCGGTGGAGTGCTTCGAGGGCATGAAGGCCTACAAGGACGCGGACGGCGAGATCCGCCTCTTCCGCCCGGAGCTCAACATCACGCGCTTCCGCCTCTCGATGGAGCGGCTGGCGCTGCCGGCGCCGAGCGAGGCGGATCTGCTCGCGTGCATCAAGGAACTCGTCAAGATCGAGAGCCGCTGGATCCCCGAGAACGCCCGCGGCTACTCGCTCTACATCCGCCCAACGGCCATCGCGACCCAGGAGACGCTCGGCGTCTCGCCCTCCTCGCGCTGCAAAGTGTTCGTGATCTGCTCGCCTGTCGGGCCGTACTACAAGACCGGGTTCTCGAGCGTGTCGCTGTTCGCCACTGAGAAGCACGTGCGCGCGTGGCCCGGCGGCACCGGCGACGCCAAGCTCGGCAGCAACTACGCGCCGGGCATCCTCATCCAGACGCAGGTCGCCAAGCAGGGGTATGCCCAGAACCTGTGGATCCTCAACGGCATGGTCACCGAAGTCGGCACGATGAACTTCTTTGTCTATTGGATCAACAAGGACGGCGAGAAGGAGCTGCGCACGCCGCACCTGGACGGGACCATCCTGCCGGGCATCACGCGCCGCTCCATCCTCGAGCTGTCGCGCGAGTGGGGCGAGTTCAAGGTGACGGAGGGCCCGATCGCGATGGACGACATCAAGGTGGCCGCCGAGGAGGGTCGTCTGCTCGAGGTCTTTGGCTCGGGCACGGCCGCCATCGTGAGCCCCGTGCACCTCATCCGCTGGCGTGATGCCGACGTCAAGGTCCCCTTGGACCCGACGAACCCGGACGCCCAGGCTGGGCCCTTAACGTCGCGCTTGGCCGACACCATCATGAAGATCCAGTATGGCGAGATGGAGCACCCGTGGTCCGTGAAGTTGTGAACGACGCACACCCGCGCTCGTGCATCGGTCTTCAAGACATGGATACGTGATGCCGACGGTGGGCCATTCAGGTTGGGTTCAACGTATATTAATTTCTATGAAGCGACGCTTGGAGGGCCTCGGGATCGCCCGATGTCTGACTAAAACAGCGGTGTGGCCGGCACTTTGTCGCGCAAGGGCCGCGGCAGATCGGTGATCGGCTCGAGAAGATGCGCGCGCAGGTAGGAGAAGCTCCGTGTATGCGAGCGGCTGTCCATCGTCATGGTCGTCGGGATCGGCAGCGGATGCGCGACGCACGCCGCCCCGCGCCCGCCGCCGACGGCCGCGGACGGCGGCGCCGTTACCATCACGCCGGACGCCCCGGGCACCTGCATCGCATACTTGCGCGTCCGGATCGGTTTCCGCGTAAGCTGCGCCCGCGCTTGCCGCAGGTAGAGGCTGTCCGCAAACGGGGACGTCGCGTCGTGCCGCATCATCGCCAGCTGCGCCGTCATGCGGCCCTCCGTCTCGTCGCTCCGCGTCTTGGCCGCCACGGGCGGGGGTGGTGCCGCGAGCCGCGGGCCGCGGGCGGAGCGGACGATCGTCGTGCCGCCGTGACGGGTGCCCAGCCGCGAAGCCGCCGTCGCGGCGTTCGACACCAGGTGGCGCACGGCCGTGGCGTCGTCGTTGTCGTCGGATGGGTTCGCACGGGCGTCGGCGAGCAGCACGTCATCGTCCACGGAGGCCGCGCTGTCCTCGGCATCCTCGCGAGGATGCTGGGCAAACGGATCGTCGTTGCCAAAGGTCATGCGGTCCACGCGGCGCATCACCTCCGCTTCCGTCTCGTCCTCGCCCGCATCGCCGCCACACGGTTGCGCGGCCACCGGCGCCAGCATCCGCCGGAACGTCTCGGTGACCATGTCCTCGGTCAAATCGCCGGGCGTAATGGGCGGCATGTCCGGGTGCGAGCACACGCTCGAGCGGTTCGTCGCCGTGCTCGCCTCGTCGCTCACAGTCGCGAACAGATCGTCGTCGCTGGCGGCCGCCCCTGGCGTCGCGGCGGCTGGCGCGGTCGCAGGGAGCCCCCCGGCAGCCGCGGATGCCAGCGCCTGCTCCTCGACCGCGGCGGCCGCGAGCCGTTTTTCTTTCTGGAAGCGCTCCGCTTCGTGCGCCATGGCCGCCATCAGGAAGAGCGGCTGCACGGCGCCCCCTTCGTCGCAGACCGCATACCGGCCGTCGACGCTGGCGGTGACAATCAGACGATCGCGCTCGAGCCACTCCACGTGTACGATCGTGTCGGCATGCGCGTCGAAGTGGCGCAGCAGTTTGGGCTCGATCTGCGCTTCGTCGAGCGACACCTCCTGGGACGGCAGCGCCGGCGCGGCCTCGCCGGCAGCGTCGAGCAAGGCGGTGATATCCCAGATCTCGATTTGTCCGAGCCCGTTCGCGAGCACCAGCTTGGTGTCGCGATCGTACGAGCACATGGCGGTCACGCCGACGGGATGCGCCATCGTCGTGGTCGCGCTCGCAAAGTGGGCGACGCACTGCGCAGTCTCGATGTTCCAGAAGCGGACGACGCCGTCGATGCCCGACGAGACGAACTGGAAGGGGGCTGCTTTTGTCTGCGACCTGAGCAGATGAAGGCAGTCGACGCTGAACAGCGACCGACCCTCGCCCTCGGCGTCGCTGGGCGGCCGTGAGGCCGGCCCGGCTGGGAGTGCCTGGGCCAGCGTGACTTTGTGCACCGCACGCAGATTCACGGCGTTGGTCCAGATCAGTTCGCCCGAATCGCTGCCGGTGACCAGCGTCGTGCCCATCGCGATGAGGCACAGGATGTCAGAGGTATGCCATCCGACGGGGCCGCCGGGGTCGCCGTCCTCACTGGGAGTGGTGGGAGATGACCCGCGCGCTGCGGACGGCGTCGTGGGCGTGCATGCCGACAGCGTCGACGGGGCCGACGGCGTTGCTGCGGACACGGCTGGCGCGGCCGGCGCGGCGATGCTCTTGCGGGCGCGGGAGGCGCGGCGCGCGGGAGTCGCCGTTGGCGCTGTTGGCATTGTTGTTGCCGCCGTCGTCGCTGGCGCTGCGTACGGTCCGCGGGATGGAACAGCCTTCGGGCCCGCGAGCGGATCGCCGGTCAGAACGGCGTGGAGGACGGACTCGGGCCCGATGCGCTCCGGGTGCCAGACGGCCTCGGCGCCCTGCTCGCGGAAGAAGGTCAGCCGACGGTCCCATGTGGTGACGACGTACCAGGGGACCGCGTCGAGGGTGACGAAGGCGACGGCCGTGACCTCGGCGCGAGTGCCCATGTGCAGACGGTGGAGGCACTCGCCCGTGTAGAGGTTTGAGATGGTCAGCTCGCCGCGGGAGCCCGTGACGAGTCGGCGGTGCTCGGGATCGAACCGCGCGACCGTTGTCTCGCTGCTGGGGTGGAGCCCCGCGTACCGAAAGACCTGCTGGCCCGCGCGGTCATACACGCCAAAGGTGCCCGTGGCGGTGACGACGACGAGCACATCGAAGAGGCGGTTATACAGGGCGGCAATGACGGACGTTTTCTCGTCGGGATGCCGGCGGTCGGCGCTGGACGAGGCTTTCTGAGCGGCGCCAAAGACCGTGATCTGGGTGCTGCCGAAGACGAGCTGGTCCCGCGAGAGGATCATGGCCGTCAGCCGGTCTTCGGGGCGGTGCTGGACGGGGTCGGTGAGGATCTGGTGCAGGGCCTGCTGGCGGATGTCCCAGACGCGGATCGTTTTGTCGAGGCACAGCGTCACGCACTGTCCGCGGTCGCTCATGGGCACGATGTGGGTGATGGGCGAGTGGCCGGATTCCAGCACGCAGAGCGGGTGGCTCAGCTGGAACGGGTTCCAGAACCGGATCTTGCCGTCCAAGGAGCCGGTGATCAGCGTCGGCGGCGAGGCGCAGTAGCCGAAGGCCGAGACGCCCGCGGGACACGAGAGACTCACTTTGGTCCGGCCATACCCCGTCAGGTCGGTGAACAGCATGAGCGAATGCTCGGGCACGGAGGCGCACAGCGCCAGCGCGTGCAGCTCGGGGATGTAACTGACCTGGTTGACCCAGCCGTTGTACAGCGCGTGGTGCGTGGCCGCGACGCTGTCGTTGGGGCCCAGCTGGGGGGGCAGACGCTCGAGCTGGATCATGCCTTCGTCGGGCCGCGAGAGGGTCATCCCGAGGAAATCACTCTTCATGTGGATCGTGCCGAGGTGCCCGTTCTCGGTGCCGTAGCTCAGATGCCCGCCGTTGACGTGGTCGGGCACATAGGTCAGCGTCAGCGCGATGGCGTTGCGCAGCTTGAGCCGGATATGGCAGTTGAGCATGTTGAAATCGTAGAAGCTGATCATCTGGTCGTCGGTCGAGACGACGAGGCGCTGGTACGCTTCGATGAAGAGGCAGTCCAAGATCCAGCGCTGACAGCGGCCCTTCCGCGGCGGCACGCCGCCTGGCGCGGCGCTGGACCCGGAACCCGCGGAATCGGCGATATCGAACATCTTCTTGAGCTTGAAGGTCTCGGTCCAGATGCAGATGCGGCCGTCGCGGCCGCACGTGAGGATGCGGTGCATCGTGTCGAGCCGGATGATCTTGATGATGGGATCCTTGTGCGGCGTGGCGCGGACGTGCTCCAGGGGCGTGCCGCCCTCGCCGCACAGAAACGTGGTCGGCTTGCCCTCGTCGTGCGGGCCCTCGGACTGCAGCATGATGAACGTGCTCAGGTCGGACCAGAAGATGCGGTCGTCGCCGTCGGCATCGATCTGACAGAACCGCCGGCGCAGCGCTTCCTCTTCCTGGGACGGGCACATGAGCGGCCCGAAGTGCGTCCGGAACGCTTCGAAGTCGATCCAGTCGCCGTTCGGCGAGGCGAGCTCGAAGAGGCGCATCAGCTCGCGGAAGTGCTCTAGCTCCAGCTCGCGGTCGGAGCGGTAGGCCGCGACCTCTTTGCGCACGATCTTGTCGCTGCCCTTGGAGACATACTTGAGGCTCGCTTCTTCGGTCTTGAGCGACACCGGCTCGTGCGAGGGGCTCGCGCCGCCGGCGCCATGGGGTAGACCCGTCCCGTTGGCGAACGCCACCGACCGCAGCGGCAGCGGGCCCGTCATGGCCAGCGTGGACCGCAGGCGTCGGACAGACCGGGGGATGCTGTATCACGGAATCCTGTTTTGCGGGATACCGTCTTCTTGGGTGCCGTAGCACAATGACGGTGGGTGGGTCGAGCGCGGTCGAGGGATGTGGGAGGCGATGCGAAGACCAGGCAGGCAAGGCCCCAGCTGTCAGTATGGCCGGCCAGAGACGGTCAAGGGCCGAGGGGGCGATCGGCCATGGGGTCGGGAAGCCGGAACTCAGCAGGCCACCGACGTGGCAGGCGATGCCGCACGCCTTCTTGTAAGTATGATGCGATGATCAATAGGAACCTCACTGATTGCCAGTGCCATGCTGGCTGGGTGCTTTCGCACCACTCAAGGATCATGAGCTAGCTCATGGGAGTCGAGGGCGAACGTGCGGCGCATCCAAGGTCTTCCGAAGCCTTCCCAGGCAGGCACGACCAAAGGCATCTTTGGGAATCTTCTCCTCGGCGCGCTCCGCGCCGGCCGACAACACGCCGAAGGCCGCTATTTTCACCGGCGGCCCATGCGCTCATTATTTACTATAAAGCCTCGGAGCGTCTTGGGGAGAAAGGACCCTTTTCGTGGCCCACCCCTGTCAATAGCTAGTCGCCCAGATGTCTGGGACACGTATGATATTCAAACTGTCCTGATGGCAAATGCACTGACCATATGCTGCAAGGTAGGTACCATGGTCGGTATCATGCGAGTCTTTTTCGGCATGAGAAAGCCATGAACTGATCGGCCCCTTTCGAAATAATGAGCATGGGCGCCATCAAGGATGTCCGTGCTCTAGTTAATGTGACCCAATGCGACACAAGCGATGGTATGATGGAATGGTCGGATGGAATCTGGTCCGGAGATCCAAGCATCCGTGTCAACATCAGGATAACGCTCAGACGCGGTCAATGTAGGATCGGCGTGTGGGTCGGGGGTGTGAGCCGCGTCGCTTTCACCCCGCCGATGATCCTTGCGTCACTCCGGTCGATGCGGCCCGAAACGGGTCCACCGTTGTTTTGCATTGATCGAATACGAGCAAGTCATGTGGCAACTGCTAGATAGCGTGAGTTGAGCCCCTCGGGCGGCCAACGCGTGAAGAGATATCATGATGTTGAGTTGCCTGTTTGACGCTCGTATTCCTTTAATACTCTTGCTGCAACTCAGTCTACAAGCTTTGGCCGATTGGAATAGGCTCACTCTTCCTTGGCTTGAGCACGATATCAGCGCCACATCCGAATTGGACACCGTCAGCGACCCCCCCCCGGCCCTTGTCGCGCGCCGTGTTGGGGCCGCATCCAAGACCACTGCTGGGCGGACGCTTTCCCTCCGAAAAGCAAGAAGGGGCCAAGCCATACGTTGTCTCCACGGGCGCTCGGCAGCCTCGAGGATCCGCGCGAACAACCGGAACGCGTCTGCAGAAATGTCGTCGCCATGTTGTGTGGTGATCCTGATTTCCACGTGGCGCGAGAGCAGATGCGCATGGCGATACACTTTGAACCGACGCCGAGACGCCACAGCTCGCCATCCGCCAAACACCGCGTCCCGTGATTTGCTGCCCCTCTCTGATCTGGACTCACGACTCTCCATTGTCCAGCCGTTGCTGAGGCAAACGCCGCTCGTCTTCTGCAACTCCGCACGGCCACCGCGTTGACCCGCTCGTTCTACATACGCGGTTGTTGATCGCCTGATCGCCTGATCGCCTCCACCTGGTCTGTTGGTGTGCTGACCGCCCAGCGGCCGATCGCACGATGTACCGTGGCGCGCCTCAGGGTGGCTATCCCGGCTATGCCGAGGTCTCTGGCCGCGGCGCGGCGACGCCGCCCGTGAGCGGCCGCGGCGACTACCACGGCGTCAGTGGCGGCGGCGGCGGCGGCGGCGGCGGCTACCCCGCGGGCTACCCGGACAGCGGCAGCGGCTACCCGGTCTCCGCGGGCGGGGCGGGCGGCAGCCGTCCGGCGTCCACGATGCGCGTCAGCAAGTCGCCGTCGGAGGCCCTGGCGCTGACCAACTGCGTCACGGTGAATCCGCGCGACTTCGACCCGTCCACCAAGTACATCCTGGTCGAGGAGACGTATGCGTTCACGATCAAGCCCGTGGACAGCTTCCCGATCAACGAGCTGGGCACGTCGCTGTTCCACCGGCGCTTTGCGCAGCTCTCGCTCAACCAGGAGGTGCGCGTCCGGCCCTTCGACCCGGCGCGCGAGAGCCCCAACTGCTACCTGGGCACGATGAACCTGCAGCTCTCGTTCCTGCGGCCGCGCCAGAACCAGGAGACCGAGGTCTTCGACACGACCGAGCTGACGAACGTGTTCCTCACGTCGTTCAGCGGGCAGGTGTTCACGGTCGGCCAGAACTGTTTGTTCGACTTCCACGGCATCAACCTGCTGGCGGAGATCGTCTCGATGGAGACGGTCGACATGGACGGGATCGGCACGCAGGGCCAGGGTGCGCCGGGCAACGCCACGAGCCGCGGGATCCTGCTCTCGCAGACGTTCCTCAACTTCTCCAAGTCGAGCGACGCTCCGATCCGGCTGAAGGGCGCGCGCTCGGGCCCCGCGAACGTGATTGTGCAGCCTAACTTCCGGTTCGAGGACATGGGGATCGGCGGCTTGGACAACGAGTTCTCGGGCATCTTCCGTCGCGCCTTCGCGTCGCGCATCTTTCCGCCATCCATCGTCGAGAAGCTCGGGATCCAGCACGTCAAGGGCATCCTGCTGTATGGTCCGCCGGGCACGGGCAAGACGCTGATGGCGCGTCAGATCGGCAAGATGCTGAACGCCCGCGAGCCGATTATCGTCAACGGCCCCGAGATTCTGAACAAGTATGTCGGCCAGTCGGAGGAGAACGTGCGCAAGCTGTTTGCGGCAGCCGAGGCCGAGTACAAGTCGAAGGGCGACGAGTCCGGACTGCACATCATCATCTTTGACGAGCTGGACGCGATCTGCAAGCAGCGCGGCGGCAAGAACGACGGCACGGGCGTCGGCGACTCGGTGGTCAACCAGTTGCTGTCGAAGATGGACGGTGTCGAGCAGCTCAACAACATTCTGATTATCGGCATGACGAACCGTCTCGACATGATTGACGAGGCGCTGCTGCGCCCGGGCCGTCTCGAAATCCACATGGAAATCTCGCTGCCGGATGAAAAGGGCCGCGTGCAGATCCTCAACGTGCATACCGCGAACATGAAGAAGAACGGCATGCTCGACCACGACGTCGACCTTAGCGAGCTGGCGGCGCTGACCAAGAACTTTTCGGGAGCCGAGATTGCGGGCCTGATCAAGTCGGCGTCGAGTTTCGCGTTCAACCGCCACGTGAAGGTGGGCACGCTGGCCTCGGTCGACGACACCTACGACCACATGAAGGTGAACCGCGATGACTTTCTGCACGCGCTGGACGAGGTCCACCCGGCGTACGGCGTCTCGGAGACGGAGATCAAGTCATGCTTTGCGAACGGCGTCATCAACTACGCGCCCGCAATCGAGCGTATCCTCAAGGATGGCTCGCTGTACATCCAGCAGGTGCGCCACTCGGACCGCACGCGGCTCGTCTCCGTCCTGCTGCACGGGCCGTCCAACAGCGGCAAAACCGCGCTGGCGGCGACGATCGCGATGGCGAGCGACTACCCCTTCATCAAACTCATCTCGCCCGAGACGATGATCGGCATGACGGAGACCGCCAAGATCACGCACATCCACCGCGTCTTCAACGACGCGTACAAGTCCCCGACGAGCGTGATCATCATCGACTCGATCGAGCGGATCCTCGACTGGGTCGCGATCGGCCCGCGCTTCTCCAACAGCGTGCTGCAGGCGCTGCTCGTGCTGCTCAAGAAGACGCCGCCGAAGGACAAGCGCTTGCTCGTGCTCGGCACGACGAGCCAGCGCAATGTGCTGTCGCAGATGGAAGTCACCGATGCCTTCAACGCGGATCTATACGTGCCCAACATCACGGATCTCGCGTCGGTGGCGATGGTGCTGACCAAGCTCGAGCTCTTTACGCCCGAGGAGCAGCAGCGCGCTCTCATGCTGTTCCAGCAGAGCGGCATGGACCGCCGCCTCAGCATCGGCATCAAGAAGCTGCTCATGATCATCGAGATGGCCCGCCAGGATATGGACCGCGTCGACAAGTTTGTCAGCAGTCTGACCGAGCTGGGCACCCTCGACACGGCGATGTAAACCAGTCTATATTTTTAAGAACACCCAGGTTCTCCCTGGTGACGACCTCACCCGAACGCCATGCTCTCTCCCTCTCTCCCTCGTGCACCCCAGGTGTCCCAGGTGTCCTTCACGCCGCTATCGGTAACCATCCCCACCACAAAGATCGGCATCGCCACCGTCAAGTTGAAGGACGGTGCCCCCTTTATAACGCTCACGGCAAAAATCGAGCGAAGTCGGTGCGAGGCGACCGGAGGTCTGGCCATGAAGCGCCACACGCGGAGGTCGGACCTGCCGGGGCCACGCCGTCTGTCTGCGCGCGTCCCCGTGGCACCACGGGATGCAAATAGACTCGAGCCGCCTCTGGCCAGTCCCGACATCCGCCGAGGGGCACTTGTCGATGGCGATCGGCGCATGCCGGCGGCTTGAGGGTCCACCGCTGCCGCATGTCCTGCCTATGGGCGTTGTCTCGCCCTGGCCCATCCCGCCGTCGCCGCCGTCGCCGCCGTCGCCGCCGCCGCCGCCGCCGCCGCCGCCGCCACCGGCGAGTGCCAACCATGGGCTCGATCCACCACACACTGCGCCCGAGCGTGGAACCAGCCTCGCGGCGGCGGCACCGGCGGCGGCAGCCGCGGCGGCGGCCCACGCGCCTAGGCCCGCCATCGCCGTTCATGAGGCACTTGACCGCCGCGCTTGCGGCCGACTCCCATCGGCATCGTCCACGCGAACGTCGCTTCCTCCGTGTCCACGACGCGAAGGCCGCTCGTGGCGAGTCAAGTCAAGTCAGCTCTCACCCGCCACGTGCGCGAAGGTCTGCGTGTGTGTGCCGCCGCATCCCATACCCTCCTCCGCGTCGGGTTCTGTCCGGTGGATTCGCGTTTGACTGGATACCTTTTCACGGAGACCGTTGACCCCCCATCGCCCTCCGATCCCGCCGGTCCGTGACCGTGACCGCTCGCCTTCTCCGATCCCCTTCGCGCGGCTGCTCCTGATCGCCCTCGCGTCGTATCGGCCGCGATGGCGCAGTATCAGTACGACGAGAGCGGCTCGACGTTCAACTACTTCCTGCTGTCGTTCCTCATCCTCGTCTTGGTCCCGTGGACCATCTACGAGACCCGCGCCACGTTCGGCAACCCGCATGCCGCCGCCGATAAGGCGCTCGCGAGCTGTCCTTGCGATGCATGCGCCCACAAGGCGCGCTACCTGCGCGCGCGCCGCCGCAAGGGCCCGCTCATCTCCTTGAGGTAAGCAGCCTGGGATGTCCCGCCTTGATCACGCGAATTGTGCGCGATGTGACTGCTGAAAAAGCTCTGGCCAGGCACGGCGATGACGATGCACGTGGACATGTTCGCTCATACTCGGATGATCTATTTTGGTCTCTGTTCTGCTGGATGTGTAGTAAACTGTGGCTGCTCGTGCTGTGGGGCTTTGCCGGGTTCGTGGCGTACCAAGCGGCCACGTTCCACCCAGAGGAGACCGGCCTCTGGGATCCATACCGTATCCTCGATCTGGACGACGGCGCCTCCTCGTCGACCATCAAGAAAGCCTTCAAGAAGCTGTCGCTCATCTACCATCCCGATAAGGTCACGACTGCCGGCAAGGAAGAAGCCGCGGAGCGGTTCGTGGACATCTCCAAGGCGTACAAGGTCCTGACCGACGAGGATGCGCGCAAGAACTGGGAAGAGTTCGGCCACCCGGACGGCAAGCAAGCCTTCTCGCTCGGGATCGCGCTGCCGTCCTACCTCGTAAACGAGGACAACACGAAGTGGGTGCTCATCGTATACGGGCTCGTGTTCGGCGTGCTGCTGCCGTACCATGTGGCGCGCTGGTGGACCAAGGCCAAGGGCGTCACGCGCGACAAGATCGACCACCAGACCACGGGCCGCTTCTACCGCGAGCTGCGCGAGACGATGCGCGTCCGCGACCTCATGGCCGTGCTCACGTGCGCACACGAGTTCGAGGGCGAGTTGCAGGTGACGCAGGCCGAGCTCGTGGACCTGCGGGACCTGACGCAGCGCGTCACGAAGGCGCTGCATGCGAGCGTCGGCGTCGCGTTCGTCGACAAGTTCAAGCCGGGCCGCTCGGCGCCTGCACAGCAGGCACAGCTCGTCCAGGCGAAGGCCTGGCTGCTCCTGCACAGCCACCTGCTACGCGTCGCGCCTGCGTCCGCGCTGCTCCGCGATCAGCAGTGCCTCGTCGCCGAGACGTCGATGCGCCTGCTTGGCAGCATTCTGCAGATCTCGGCGAGCCGCAACTGGCTCAGCATGTGTGTCGCCGCTATCAACCTCGCCCAGCAGATCAGCCAGGGCATGCTGATTGGCGAGTCGCCCCTGCGCCAGCTGCCCGGCGTGACGCCTGAGATTGCGAAGCGCATGGCCGCAGCCGGCTGCGAGAGCGTGTATGCGCTAATCGCGTCCGAGGCCTTCATGGAGAAGCTCCGCGCGCAGCTGCCCAGCGCGGCTGCAGACCAGATCGTGCCAGTCGCGGCCAAGATCCCCGCGATGCGCATCGGCCACATCAAGTTCGGTGTCATTGGCGAGCCCGCCATCGTGCCCAGCGCGCTGGTGACCGTCGAGGTCTCGCTCAACACGTGGCCGACTACGCGGGACTGCCCGGACCTGCACACGTGGCAGACGCAGACCCACAACGACGAGGACGGTGTGATTTTGCAGGAGGAGGCGAAGGAAGAGTGGTTCCGCAAGGGCCTGCACGCGCACCCGGAGCCGCCGGCGCACGCGCCGTACTTCACGGGCGAGAAGCGGCCGTCGTGGTGGATCGTGTTGGCCGACATCGTGAACAACCGCATGATCTGCATCGGCAAGGTCACCGACACGGGCGACATCAAGAAGGCGCGGCTGCTCTTCCAGGCCCCGCGCGACGCGGGTCGCTACAAGTTCCAGGTGCTCGCCATGTCCGACATGTACTGCGGCATCGACCACATCGTGGACACGGTGCTGGTCGTGCAGGACGCGTCCGTCGCGCCCGAGATCGAGAGCGAGGACGACATCTCGGAGCCCGACGAGGACGACGTGATGGGGCAGTTGCAGGCCATGCGCAGCGGCGGGCTCGGCGGCGCCGGCGGCGGCGACAAGCACGAGCCGCGCCGCGCCATCAAGCCGAAGGCCGAGCGCGCCGAATTTGACGATTCCTCGGACAGCGATGATGTTGAGGAAGATGAAGACGACGTCGAAGAAGACGATGACGACGAAGGCTCCGGCGACGAGTAGATCGCTTCCATCTGCCGGTCAATGACGCGTGACGTGTCCTTGACGGCGCTGCGGCGCGTTGACGCTGTTCGCTGATGCCCGTCGTCCTCTGATCTTCTTCTGTCGAACCTTCTCTCGCTCCTCTTTTTTTTCTTTTTCCACTCTTTTTGTTAACACAGGCTCCCGTTTTTCCACTCGCGACGCATGGTCGTCGAGCCAGGGTCCGACCTGGCGGACGGTTCAAGGATGCGGCGGAGTCTTGAGGATGCGCCGACCCGTGAGCATGATGTCGTGCACCTGGCCCCACGGCGACGCGTGCAGCATCTGCTCCTGGGCGAACACCAGCCCGTGGATCAAGTGCCCGTGCAGCTCCGCCGCCGCGGTGCGGGACAGCGTCGGTCTCCGGTCGTGTCCGAACGAGATCTGCAGCCCGCGCACGCGGCGCGGCCCGCGCTCCGAGCGGCGGCGCGACGGCCACGTGGCCGGGAACAGGGCCCGCCCGCGCAGGCCCGGCGCGTAGCGGCTCCCGGGAGCGCCCGTGCCGCCGCCACCGCCGCCGGCGCCACGCGACTTCAGCAGGTACTCGTGCAACGTGCGCCGCCCGTCTCCGCGCGCAAAGTACCGCTGGCCCCAGTAGTGCGCGTCGCCGTGCTCATTGAACCGCGTGGCGGCGCGGCGGTGGTCCTGCCGCATGCCGACGGCCTGGACTTGCAGGAATTCCGCGTAGGGCTGGTTGTCGCGCGGCTGCACGATAGCGCGGTCGTGGTGGAAGAGGTCTGCGTTGTGCACGTGCCGCTCCGGCGGGAGGTAGGCGTGCAGGGGCATGTGATCGATCTGCTGCATCGCCTCGAGGTCCGCATTGAGGTACTGGTACCGCTGCCCGCGCAGCGCGAACCCGAGCCGGCCATTGTCGTCGTCCTCGTCGGACGATGCGTCGAGGTCGTCGTCGGCGAAGGTCCACTCGCGGCCGCGGTGCTGCGTGCGATAGTGCTGCCGCTGCTGCTGGTGGTGCGCGTAGCGCGTCGCATACGCGCCGCGCACCAAGTCGACCGCGCGCTTACTCAGATGGCCCAGGGTATGGAAGTGCTCGAGCTCGATGGGACGGAAGCCCTTCTGGTGCATGAACGCGGTGATGGGCACGCGGGCCCGGATCGCGGCGAGAAACTGGACGTCCTGGGTGCGGTGGCTCGCGAGCGCTTCCTGGATCGCGGCCAGCGTGTCCCGCGGGTGGTACGGCGCATGGACAAACAGCCGCAGCACGTCTTTGGTCGAGAGGTCGTGCGTGCGGAGCTGCGCCACAAAGTCCGCCGCGTCGCGGATGCTCGGGCACTCGTCGATAAACGCGTTCAGCACGGCCGCCGGCACATCCGCCTGCATGAGGAATGCATGCAGCAGCTCGGTGGTCGTCATGTTCTCTGGCGCCGTGGGGTCGTCCGCGCCGTCGCGCGCCTCGTCCGCGGCCGCCATCCCCGCGCGGATGAGGCGGCCGGCCGGGTCGTCATCATGCATCGCGCCATCGCCGAGCAGCTCCGAGCGCTCGCCAGCGAGCTGCCCGCCAAACCCGGCGGCGGCCACGCCGTCCGGCATGAGGTGCGCCGGCATCGCCGTGCTCAGGTGGGCCTGCGGGATGCCGTCCTCGTTCAGGACGGGGCGCTCGGCCACGAGGGGCGTCTTGATGTTGAATATCAGCAGCCGGTCCTCGCACGTCGTGATAAGCTGGTTGTTCCCGAGCAGGCGGACTTGGGTCGGACGGCTGGGCAGCGAGATCTGGAACATCATGCTCCCGCGGACGGCGGACCAGATGCGCAGCGTACAGTCGCTCGACGCCGTCACGAGGAAGTCGGAGCCCGCGCTGTAAACGACGTCCGTAACGGGGCCCTCGTGGCGTAGCACAAACATGGGCGTCGACGTATACTGCTGGCCGAAGGCGACCTGCCCGATCTCGAGGGTGCGCACGGCGTGGTGGGGGTGCTTGGCGTGGTCGAGGATGATTTCCTCGTGCAGCACGTCGTCCGCGTCGAGCACATTGATCCGGCGATCGAGTGCATTCAACGACTCCGCCTCGGCCGCTTGCGACAGCATGATCTCGGTTTCGTTCTTCATGTAGGACGCGACGTAGGCCACGTGGCACCGGCCGGAGATGGTGCCGAGCGCCGCATACTGACGGTTGGGCGAGAAGGCCGCCGCCAGGTATGCGTCGGGGGCCATCGCGATTGCCGGCCCGTCCGCGGCGGCGAGACGGTCGATGGATTGCTTGGTTTGCTGAGACCACGCGGTCGCATGGCCATCGCTCGTGGCGGTCAGGATCGTGACGGGCGTGACGGCCAGCGCGTGCACGCCGCCCGCCTGCACGAGCCGCGCGACCGACCGCGGCGTCTTGCCGCTCAAGTCCCACGCGTGCACCTCGCCGTCCTCGCCCGTCGACCAGAGCACGTGCGGACTCGCGAAGTGCAGCGCGTGGATCATGTGGCTGTGCGCGGGGAACGCCGTATGCACGCGCCGCTGGGCGATGTCCCAGACGGTGATGCGCGGGTCGCCGCTGCAGACGGCGACATAGCGGCCGCTGGGGTCGATGGCCAGCACGCGGATCTCGTTCTTGGCGCTGGCCATGCCCTTCTTGAGCAGCGCCGTGATGCTCAGCGACGCGAGGTCGAGGACCGCAATCGCATGGCTCTGCGCGACGGCGACGGTGCCGGCGGCGTGGCAGACGTCGAAGCACGCGATCCCGGCCTCGAACCGCAGTGTGTTCTGCAGATAGACGCTGATTGACCGCCGCCCGCCGACACGAACGTTCGGGCCGTGCAGCGACGCGTCCTGCATCCGCAGACCCAGTGGGTCGATGCCGCTCCGCGCCGCCGCACGGGCTGGGCCGCCGTCATACCCGGCGCCGCCGCCGTTCATGGACGCGTGCGGGCTGAACGGGTTCGAGGCCGCCGCCATGGACGACGCCGCGGCGGCCTGGCGCTGGGCCTGGAGCGCGCGCGTGGGCGAGCCCCGCTGCACGGCGCGCGGGCCGGGACGCGGCGGCTGCAGCCCGTGGGGCGGATGTGGCGTCAGCGGCATGGCGGCGACGCCACCGACGGCACGTGGACGGCACGTGGACGGCACGTGGACGGCACGTGGGGAGGGGGACGTCAGGCGCCGGAGATCACGTGGGCCGGACGGGGTGCACCGAAGGAAGCGAGGTTGCACCGAGCGCGGCTTAGCGATGGATGCGTCTGCTCCTGGATGGCCACCGCGTTCGTGAACAGGATCCTTTCGGATGAGCAGGATCCATCGGCGCGGCAGTATCCTTCATTTAGACTTTGCTTGAGGGCGGTACATGCACCGGCGGATCTGCCGTCAACGGCCGGATGCCGGATCTGCAGACAGGCGGCGAGCCGTGCGCCGGGTCGCACCATGGCACGAAGCCTGCGGTGCGACCAAGGGATCGGCTGTGCCCCCCGCAGTCGGTTCGGACTCTGGCGGTACGCAGCACCGTTTCAGATTCCGACGGCCGTGGGCCCGCATGCTGGCGGAGTAAGCGATCGTGGGGGCGACGGACGGACGCACCCGCCGCGCATGGCATCGCATCTCATCCGCTGCGCGATAGCGATCGGCACCGACGTATGACAGCCTCCCAGACATCAGTCCGCTGATCCACGTGGTCTACCACGCGGGCTGGGAAGGCGGAGGGCCGACGGCCGCGCTCGGCCGATGACCCCCGACACGGTCTGCGGTGCATGGCGACGGATCATCAAAGCGGCCGTCTCCGCGACGACCCGTCCGCTGCGATGGCCATCCGCCAGTCTGCGGCCTTTCCCCCACTTCCTCGGCATCCATCGCACCGCCTTTTCGTCGGTCGATTTCGAATTCCCTGCGCCGTCGCGCCGCCGATCTCGCTTGATTTGATTTGATTTGATTTCATTTCATTTGACCCGATCCGATCAGGAGACGCCCATCAGCCCATTGTCGGCCGCTTCATCTTGCCGACGGACGGAACAGCCGAGTCCGGCGGGCGGCGGCCAACGCCGTCACACGGGCGCTGTGGGCGGCGCGGCTGGCCTCGCCATGGACAAGGCAGAGTCCTCGCTGCTGCAGCAGCTGCTGCTGGAGAACAACCAGCTGAAGAGCCAGCTCCATACTGCGCGCCGCGAAAACTACAACATCACGCTGCGCATCGAGAACCTTGAGGAGGAGCTCGTCGAGGTCAAGTCGCAGAGCCCGTATACCACCGCCACGAAGGTCGCGCTCCATGCCGCACAGCGCAAAGCGTCGGTGAGCGCCGGCGAGGGACCGCACCCGCCACTGTTCTCGGGCAGCGCCGGGGGCGGGAGCGAGGCGGCCGAGCAGAGCAGCCTGATGCAGGACCTGCAGGCGGCGCTGTTCATCAACGAGAAGCAGAACGAGGAGATCCACCAGCTGCAGGCGAACGCGTCGCAGATGCAACTGAGCTTCGAGGCGACGTCGCATCAGCTGCAGGAGGTCATGACGAGCTACCGGCACCTGCAGGAGGAGTCGCAGGAGTCGCGTCACGCGCTGAGACTGCTCGAGGACCGGTACCAGCGCGAGTTGGCGCGGATGGTCACTGACACGAACCACGACCCGGCCGCGTGGGCGCACCAGCAGCAGGCGCTCGCCGCGAGCCAGGCGCTGATCCAGAACCTGGAGGTCCAGATCACGACGATCAGCAACACCCAGAACGAGACGATCCACAAGCTCCAGGCCGAGCTGCAGGGCACTGAGGCGCTCGTGAGCCAGATGCAGAAGGAGTATGAAGAGTTTATGGACCTTGCGCACGTCGACCACGAGGCCGCACGGCAGCAGCTGCTCCAGGAGAACCAGCGCATCCGCGACGAGTTTGAGCAGATCAAGACGCTGTACGTGGACACCGTGAAGCGCAACAGTATCGAGCACGGCAGCCTCCTGCAGGCGATGCAGGCCCAGTTCGACGAGTACCGCCTCACCGCCGAGTATCTCTACAACGTCGAGATGGAGCGCATGGAGGGCGAGCTGATCCGCCAGACGCAGCGGTTCCAGCAAGAGATGGTCTGCATGGTGCAGGCCAAGGACAAGTTTTGCTCGGATCTGCTCGTCGTGAAGGACGCCAAGATTATGGCGCTGATCGACGGGTCCGACCTGCGCGCCGTACTGCAGAAGCACGAGTGGGAGTTCGAGATGATGCGCAAGGAGCACCAGCAAGAAATTGAGCGCATCAAGCACGAGCAGGAAGGCGAGCAGCAGGCTTTGATCCAGCTGCTGCAGCGGCAGAATCAGTCGCTCGAGTCGAAGGCCGAGAAGCTCCAGGCGCATATCCGGAGCGCCGAGCAGCGCAACCGCGAGCTGGCCGCGATCATTGAAAAGAAGACGGCGCTCATGACTGAGCGTGACGAGCAGCGCGCGCTGCTCGAGAACAGCCATGCCCAGGCCGTCGAGCAGCTCAACCAGCAGATTGCGGCGCTGCGCCATGAGAAGCAGCACCTGCGCCACAAGGTCATCCGCCTGAGCATGTATGCGAAGGGCCAGGGCAGCAACACGATCGACAGCATGCTGAAGCGCGTCACGCGCGAGACCGCGGCGCTCGAAGGTCAGATGGAGAGCATGACGCAGAAGCATGAGGCGCACTTCGCCGAGCTCAGCCGCGTCCAGCGCCAGCTGCGCGACCGCGAGGGCATGATCCGCATCCTCGAGAGCGAGATCGACCGCCGCTCCACCGAATTCGTCAACCTGACGCGCACCTTCGAGACCTTCCTTGCGTCCAAGCAGCGTGCCCAGCGCCAGGCGCAGGCCAGCCGTCTAACGCGCCTCGCGGCCATGGCCCCGTCAGCGTCGCCGACCGCCAGCCCCACGTCGCCCGCACTCGAGCTCGTCGGCATCGGCAGCGACCATGCCGCGGCGCGCCGCGACCCCGCGGGGCCGGCGCCGGCCGCCGCCAAGGGCCACGTGGTCAAAGCGCACGTGCCGACCGCCGACGCGGGCAGCGTCTTCCACAAGACGAACTTTGCCTCGGCGACCGAGACCGAGCCCGCGACCCGCGAGATGGCGGAGCTGCGGCGGTTCAAGGCGCTCTCGCACGCATTTGCCGCGCAGCCCAACTTCCAACAGCGCCTCGACGCCATGCTCGCCAACCCGCTGATGCTGCCGTCGGGCAAGCTGATGCAGGCGCCTGGCCAGGACGCCGCCGGCGCGGCCGGCAAGGACCGGCTCGACGGCGGGCCGCGGCCCCTCGACGGGTCCGACGACGTCGATGCGCCCGCCGTGTATGGCGCCGCGCCCGAGAAGGGTGGGCCTGCGCTGCCGCGGCTCACGAAGCCGATGCTCTATGCGCCGAGCGCCGACGACCCGACGCAGGCGGCGTCGGCGTCAGCGACGGCCCCGGCGCTGGAGGGCAAAGCGGCGACGCCGCTGTATCGGCCCAAGCCAGTCAGTGCTGTGCCACCGCCGGTCGCCGAAAAGAAAGCCTTCCTCCTGATCAACAATCGGGGGGTCGCTTGATTCATTCCGAACGAATGGCGTCAGATGGGTCGCCCCGCGGACAGCACGCCCACGTGGCGATTTGCGATCCGTTCGTGAGTGGTGTATGATAGTTAAAAAGGGGATCAGGCATTGGACATCACAGTAAATCGTCGGGACGGAAGATGCGCGTCTCGTAGCCGGCCTGCTGCACGGCGGCCTTGACGTCGTTGATGGACACTTCTTTGCGGTGGAAGATGCCCGCGGCGAGGGCCGCGTCGCTCTGGCTCTTCTGGAAGGCGTCGATGAAGTGCTGCGGCGCGCCGGCGCCGCTGCTCGCGATGATCGGGATGCTCACGCTCTGCCGCGCGGCGCGCAAGAGATCGAGGTCATACCCGGCGTTCTGGCCGTCGTGGTCGATGCAGTTGAGCATGATCTCGCCGGCGCCGAGGGCCTGGCACGCGACGAGGAGCTGCTGGACATCCAGGTCGCGGAACTCGCGACCGCCCTTGACGGAGCACTGATACCACGCGAACGCCTCGCCGTTCGGGCCGCGGGTGTGCTGCAGTGCGACGACGGCATGGCCGTTGGGCACGGCGTCCGCGGCCGCTAGGAAGTGGCGCTTCGCATCGACCGAGATGACGACGGCTTGGACGCCGTATGCGCCCGCGATCTGCTCAATCGCGGTCGGAGCCGCGGGGTTCTTGCCGTGTTGCAGGTAGCGCATGGCCGCATCGACGGCGTCGCTGCCGATGGCGACCTTGTCGCAGCCAGCTCGGAAGTACGCGCCGGCGACCTCGAGCGCGGTCATGCCGGTCTGTTCGGCGGTGGCCGCGACGTCTTTGATGCCGCCGCCGACGGTGAGCGGCACAAAAATGTGTTTGCTAGCTTCCTCGAGCACGGCGAGCATCGGCAGGTCGCGAAGCGGGCAGTGGCGGAACGCGGTGATGTTCAGGAAGACGATCTCATCGGCGCCGCTGCGGTAGTACTCTTGGGCGAGCTGAACGGGCTTGCCTAGGTTGCGGACGTCGGCACGGTCGCCCGCCGCGCGGACCTGGTACTGGTCGCCCTTGGTCACGACCAGATCGCCCGCGTCGTTTTCTCGGACGTCCAGGCACGCGAGGATCCGCTTGCCGAGCCGATGCTCGATCGCCATCCGGTCAATGTCCGCGAGCGTCACGGCCGGGAGCCCCGCGTCGAGCTCCGGCACGGGCTGGTAGGCGAGGAACTGCGCGAGGAGCTGCAGGCCATCCGGTCCGGATTTCTCGGGGTGGAACTGCGTGCCGAAGACGTTGCCGTGGCGGACGTATGCGATGAAGATCTCGTCCTCGTATCGCGCCATGCCGCCGACCCATGCCGCATTCTGCGCTGTGGCGCGCGCAGCATACGAGTGCACAAAGTAGTAACGCGACGCGGCGCCGCGGGTGTTTATGAGGTCTGGCACGGCGGGCGCATGCGGCACGTGGACGGCGTTCCACCCCATGTGCGGCACCGATTTGCCGCCGCCCGAGGTCGCATCGAAGCGCGTCACGTGGCCTGGGACCAGGCCCAGGCCGGGGGTCTCGGGGGCCTCGTCAGAGGACTCGAAAAGGACTTGGTGGCCCACGCAGATGCCCAGGAAGGGCCGGTTCGCCTGGACGTAAGCCTTCAGCGCGTCGATCACGCCCATGCTGCGCAGCCGCGAGATGGCGAGGCTGAATTGGCCGACGCCCGGGAAGATGAGTTTCTATCCAATGGGCACCATGGGCGTCATGCGGCATCAGCCATCAGCCCAACCATCGAAAAAAGGAAGACGGTCGTGTAAGTCGATTTGAACGACAGATCGTGCTGCCGTAGTCACACGCTGATTATACGAGCGAGCGAGCGAGCGAGCGAGCGAGCGGGCCGCTCGGCGATGAAGCGGGTCTTACGTCAGCTTGGTGAATGTCTTCGGGGGAGGCGACCATTTTGATGTCTGTATACCCGAGATGCGCGAGCGCATTGGTCAGCGACCGGACGTTGCCGGCGCCATAGTCGAGGATGGTGAGGCGGCCGCCGGGGACTGTCATGGCGGCGATCGATAGCGATGGCACGAGTGGGGCGAGCTAAGCGGCGAGAGGATTGCGTATCAGCAAATGGCGAGGCTCCACGATCTGATCAATATGCAGCTGCACCGACAACCGCAAGATCAAGGAATGGATCGATGAAAATGAAGACGACTCGTATGAGGACCGGCGATGGCGAAGGCTCGGAGGAGAGCAGCGGTCGGGGTCTGCCAGATACGAGCGAAGCAACGATCAACGGCAGGCCGCAGCAACGCGGTACATGGCGGATCCGGCGATCGCCAACGATCTGGTTCATCCCACCGTTCCGCTGGGCCATTCACGGCGTCGCTCTTTGCTCGGCCGAGCCTATTCTTCAATCGTGCCTAACCTTCGATCGTAGATGACTGCGGTGATAAGCGCTTGGGCGGGACCGGCGCCAGTCGACACGGGTGGGGTTGTCTTCAGAGCCACTGGACCCCTGCTGCCCCCCTCTTCTGCTTGGTCCGTCTCGGCTCAGCTCGGCTCGGCTCCACTCGGCTCGGCAAGACCCCCTGCAGTCCCTGCCCGCCGGCCCCATGCCTGCACGGGCCCAGTCACTGGGCCGTCCCCACTGATAAGAAACATTATAAAAAAGGGACGCCGAGGTTTTCAGCGAGCACCAACGATGACGTGGTCGCGCGGGGTTTCTCCCGCATCGCGGGATGCTTGTTATGTTACATACACACCCTCACGAAGCGGTACGCTCGGCATCGTGGAAGTGATAGCAGAACGCGCAGTAGCCGTCGCGGTTCGAGCGCGACTGGTAGAACTCGGAGCACCCACAGGACTTGCAGTTGTTGATGCCGCTGACGTCGACCAGCGTGCCTTTGCCCTGGAGCGCCGCGGCGATCGCCGACTGCGTCGCGGCGCGTTGCATGTCCGACCGTGAGCGCGCATAGTCGAGCTGCGACGTCTCGACGAGCTGGCCGTTCACGCCGTTGAACGACAGCAGCGGCTTGGGCGGCGCGTGGGTCGAGAGCTTGGCGACGCCGTCCGCGAGGTGCGCCACGGGGTCGCGGACTTTGGCCTTCGTGTCGCGGCGCACGAGCCCGCCCTTGACGGCGGACGCCGGCGGCGACTCGGGCAGCTTCAGCAGCGGCTCGCCCGCCGGGCGGCTCGCGCCGGCCGAGACGGCCCCCGGGCCGAGCTTCGTCTTGCGCGCGTGCGGACTCGGGGGCGGCAGCAGGTCCGCATACTCCTCGAACATCTCAGGGAAGTGGCGGTAGGTCTTGATGCTCTTGGCGATGCGGATGCTGAGGACCCAGTCGTAGAGGCGCTCCTGCTTCTCGACGCCGACCCAGCGGCAGTAGTCGCCCTTGTTCTCGAACATGTCCAGGCGGTCGGTCGACCGCAGCGCGAACCCGAAGGGCGTGGGCCACTGCGGCTTGCGCTTCTTGTCCTCGCCCGAGCCGAGCCAGGTATAGATATCAAAGTTGGCCAGGCCGCAGTGGACCACAAACTGCGAGCTCTTGGTGTCCGGGTGGTAGCACAGGTTGCCGTCCTTGAGCATGCAGAACCGGCGCGAGAACTTACCTGGGCGCAGCTCGAGGTACAGCCAGCCCTGCGGCTTGGGCATCTGCGTATGGATGCGGAGCGAGTTGATGTTGAGCGTGTCACGGAACGCCGGATACCGCTTCACAAATAGCGCGTTGTGGCGCGCTTGGACGCCGCTCCATGCCGACAGGATGTCGGTCACGATCTCCCAGTCGCGCAAGGGGCGCTCGATATTGAGGTCGTGGCACAGCTCGAACAGCGTCCAGGTCCCGTCGTTCTCGATGCCCTGCGTGGCGAGGATATCGCCGATGACCTGCGTCGTCGACATGAGCGAGGTCAGCACTGCGGTGGCGTAGGTATGAATGTCGCCAATGTAGATGCGGGCCGTGATCTTTTTGACGTTGGCCTCGTGCAAGCGGTTGAGCACGAGATCCATTTTCTTGTCGCGCGACGATGACGAGGTCGCCGCGGGCGTCGGGTTGACACTGGTCGGGGGCGCCGCCGCCGTCGCCGTCAGCGTCACGGGCGATGCCGTCGCCGGCGTGGTCCGCTCGCTGCCCCGGCCGTCCTGGCTGGCCCCTAATGCGCGGGACATGCGGTTCTTGCGGATATACACATCGAGGACGTCCAGCAGCCCGTCCCAGTCCTCGTAGTCGTCGAGCGTGACGTCCTCCATGACGCCGACGTCGCTCGTGCCCTTGGGCTTCACGGGCACGTGGTGGACCCGCGACATCTTGTTCATCTTCTCGACGTCCGGGCCGAGGTGAGTGCTGCGCGCGACGGCCTCTGCGGGCGGCCGCCGCTGCTTCGCCAGCAAGTACAGCGGCTGATCCTGCGTCGGGTCGGTCGTCTCGTCGGGGTCCGCGTCCGCATCGGCATCCGCGCGGAGGCCGGCGTAGTGCGTTGCCGAGCGCGGCTGCGAGAGATCGGTGGTCATCTTGATGTATCGCCGCTCCTTGCGCGAGTCGCTGTGCGGGGTGCGGTGCTTCGACGCGGCCGATGCGCCCGGGGCCGCGGCGTCCTCGGGGCGAGCGTGGGCGAGTGCATGCGGCTTCAGGTCGCGGTGCGCGCGGGACGACGTGCGGACCGCCGGCTGGATGCCCGGCGCGCCGACGGCGGCGGCGGTGGACGAGGGGACCGCCAGGGCGTCGCCGGCGATGGGCGTCGTGCTCGTGGTCGCGGCCGACCGGGACGCGGCGCGGGTCGCCGGCGACGGGTAGGTGGACGAGGCGACGTGGCGGTGGGCAGCGGTGGGCGGCGGCGGTGATCGCACGTGGCTCGCGCGGGGCGTGGTCGGCAGGCCGTCGCGGCGGACTGTCGCGTGGTGCTGCAGCGGCCGGTTTTCGCTCTCGCTTTCGCTTTCGCTCTCGCTGTTACTGTTGCTGCCGATTTCACCCGGGCGATGGGGGTCGCGACGCTCAAGTGCCGCCCGATGGGAGGAACGGTATACTTTGGCAGCGGCCGGCGGATCGTCCGATGCCGAGTCCGATGCCGAGTCGGACTCGGACTCGGAGGCATCCGAGTCCTCTGACGCGCTCGTTGCCGTCTCGTCCTGGTCTGCGGAAGCCGACGCATCCGACTGGGAGCCCTCTTCGCTGTCGAGCGCGGCAAAGCAGGCGAGATGGGCATCGCCGTCGTCGTCCTCGGCGTCCGACCCGAACTCGGAGCCCATGTAGGGCGCGTACATGGCCTCGGCGGGAGGGTCGGGAGGCGCCGGCTTGAGGATCCCGCCATTCCGCGGGGCGGGCACGACGGCCGCCGGCGGCAGCACCGCGAGCGCCTCCGACTCGTCGATAATTTGCACGGGCACCGCGTCCGCCAGCGCTCCGAACGCGACCCGGCCGCGGCCCGGCGGGCGCGTCGACGTCGCCGTCGTGGCCGCGGCGGAGGCGGGCGCCGACAGGGACGCCGACAAGGGCGGCTCGGGCGAGGACACGGGCCCCGGCGGGTCGCCCAGGTGGGGCAGCGACGAGGCCTTCGACGAGGGCGCCGAGTCGGGCGCCGTCAGGAGCGCCGAGTCCAGATCGGCGAGCAGGCTGCCGAACTCGATGCGCTGCGTCTTGCGCCGCGGCAGCGCGGCTTGGCCCGCGGCCGGCGGGAGCGGCGACCCGGACGCCGCCGCGGCCGGCGTCGGGCTGCGGGTGGCTTGGGAGGACGCCGGCTCGGCACCGCGGGTGGCCGACGTCGCGGCCGGGACGCTCGGACTCGCCGTATGGCCCGCGGGCACAGTGATCTGCGAGCCGAGGCTCACGACGGACCGCGGCGAGGGCGGCCGCGGCGAGCGGGTGGCAGACGGCCGTCCGGCGGCCGGGAGGGGGCTCGCATGCGGCGCCACGGACGCCCCGCCGCCCAAGGACGCCACCGAGCCGGAGCCGGAGCCGGAGCCAGAGCCCATCGCCGACCCCGAGCCCATCATGGATGCCACGTTCATGCCCGAGCCCATGCTGGCGTGCAGACTGGCGCCGGTCATACTGGCGGCGGGCTTCGCGTAGGACGGCATCCCGGTAATGACGGGCATGCCGCCGAAGAACGCGTGGGTCGCGGGCGGCGAGAGGGGCTGCGGCAGCTGGTTGGGCGGGGGCTTGAAGCCGTTCGGGGTGGGCGAGAGACCGACGACGTCGTTGGGCGGCCCGCGTCTCGAGGACGCTGGCGCCGGCGGCGGCGCGGGGGGGCCCGGCACAGCGGCATCGCCGCCGGCGGGAAGCGTCATAGCGCCCGGCGCGAGACGCAAACAGCAAACGGAAGCGAGGGCGGACGACCGGCCGCGTGATGAGATCGGTGGGATCGGCCGTCCCGACGGGTCGCGAGGAAGGTAAGGTCGCCAGCAGCCGTAGCAGCAGCAGCAGCAGTAGTAGTAGTAGTAGTAGTAGTAGTAGTAGTAGTAGTAGCCGTGTCGGCAATCGAGCAACGGTCAATGCGCCACGGCGCCACGAACCGGCCACGGGCCAATCGCGCGCGCGCGCACTCGAGACGTCGAACAGATCACGGGCCCCGCCGATCGTGTCAGGAGATCCACCGGCAGCAGCGGGACGACGTCGGCCTTGGAGCAGGCCAGCGCGCAGGCGGGGGCGACTCCACCCGGAACGTGGGCCGTGTCACAGCGTCCAGCGCTCGTATGAACGCCGGCGGGAACGAGAGCGGCGAGTCGTCGGTGATCGTCCTGATGCGCCGACGGCGACGGCGGGCTTGTCTGAACGGGAGCGGCGGCGAGGGATGGGACCCCGAGAAGGCTCTGCGCCAGCGCGAGAGCAGCGCCAGGGAACGTGTATCCCGTGGATAAGGAGCGGCGGCCGACGGCGGAAGGAGCGGGACGGGAGCAGCAGCGGTCGGGGCGCGCCGTCGCGTCAGGTTTCATGCGGCTCCGCCGTCCAGGCGACGGGAAGGCGACCGAGGCCGCTCGCCGGCGCGTCAGCGGTGCCCGACGACGGGTGAGACAACGGCGCCGCGCGGCGCACGTGGACGCCGCTGTTTCAGATACCGTGACCGGGCAACGTATGCCCGCCCACGACGACGACGACGACGACGACGACGACGACGGCGGCGACGGCGGCGACGGCGGCGACGGCGGCGTCTGCGACGGCGGCGCGCATGCCCGGATACCCGCCTCCCCGCCGTCCATCACCGCTCATCGCCGGCCGCTAGACAACCCACCGTCCTCGCGGCCGCCGCCCGCCGCCGTCTGATCCCCCAGCCGCCTCGGGGGGTCGCCGGGGCGCGACAGACGGCTGTCATGGCGTGGGGTCGGCCTCCTTCGCGCCTGTCGAAGTGCGCTGACGGTGCCGGCATCGGGCGGGGCGTCCGTGCGTCGGCAGCCGACGACGGCGTCCGCGGCGCAGACAGCTATGGTATCGTTTGGTCGAGTATGGCACCATGCTGGCGCCGAGGCCCTGGCTCATGCCGCATCCGCGCCTTGACGAGCGTCTGCGCGTTGGTCGTTGTCGTCGTTGTCGTCGTTTTCTCCGATGCGGCACGGCGCAGCGTGTGCCAGAGTCCGGGCGCGAGAGTGCCAGAGAGTCGTCCATCGAAGCCAAACAAAGGAGGGGTATGAAGTCATGCGAAGGCGGCTGCGCCCACGCAGAGGAGGTCGCGACCGCGCCCTGCAACGGCGACATCGCATGCTACTCGATGCCGTCCATATCACGGAACCATGGGTGCGGACGGGTGAAACATTCATCACGGCGCTGTGGCGATGTCCATCGCCGCCGTCTGCATGCCTCTTGGCATCAGTCAGTCAGTCCAATGACCCAACCTACCCATGAAGCGGCAGGCCCCTTTCTCTCAAGAACGCGCCGCTTGCTCAATCGGTCGTCCCAGGAACCCGATCAGCGCGCCGACGGCCAGAAAGGGCCGATCGGATCGACGTATGCTGCCCATCACGGGGTGAATGAAGAAGGGCTGTCGGATGAACTCGCGCCTCGCGCCCAGCCCAGAGCGCGCATCGACTGGCCAGCAATGAGACCGCACCGCGCACGCCGCCGCTGGCCCCGCTGTGCGACGTGTGGTCTTGCCACCAGGTTTCGCGGGCCGCGGGCCAGGAAAAGATCGGCGGTCGCTCGGGGGCCCATAACAACCCCATCACAGACGCATCGGCAGGCCGCGCATACCCCGCAGCTCGCCTGGCCCCGCCGCAGTCCAACGAGCTCGAGCGCGGCTTCATGGCGCCGTGTTCTCTGCTCATCTCCGCTTACCCCCGCTGGGCCACGCGCGGTTCACGTGGCGGGCCTGGCGAGCATAGCGAGCCAGGATGCAGGGCGTGGGTATGGGCAAGGGCAAGGGCAAGGGCATGGGCATAGGGATGGGCAAGGGCATGGGCATAGGGATGGGCATGGGCATGGGCATAGGGATGGGCATGGGCATGGGCATGGGCATGGAAGGACGTCGAGCCTCCCCCTCAGAGATCGCGCATGCGGGGTGGCGCGATTCTCCTCTCGTGCTGGTCGGCGCGGCTTCGCTTCGGACAGATTCGCTGAGCTCCGCTGAGCGAAGATCTCGCAGGGGCTGCGTATACCCTCGCCGCTCGCCTGCCGTCTCTGTCGTCTCTGTCCTCGATCGTCGCTCAGTCTCATTAGCCGCTGTCTCCTACGCGCCGAGCCCCAGCAGGGCCTTCTGTTTCCGGCTGTCGCGGCAGCGTCGCCGACGCCCAGCCCCGCTCCCTCCTCCTTTCTTGCTGCATCGACGCGCCATGGGCCGGCACCTGGTGGACGCGGCCGCCGTGCAGACGCGGCACTGTCTCGAGGCGCTGCATCAGCTCGAGCCCGCGGACCTGAAGGGCGTCCTCGAGCAGCTCTTCTCCCGGATGACCGTCTCGAACAAAGAAGGCGTGCTCGCGCTCCTGTGGAGTTCGCTGTCGCCGCGCGAGCAGGCCGCGTTCGACTTCACGACTCTGTCGGACACGAAGTGGAACGACGCCGCCGTGATCCGCGCGCTCTCCCCTGCGCTGACACCCGCCGACGGCGCCGCCGACGGCGTCGACCTCGCGGGCATGGACGGCGCGGCCGGATTCGCACGACTGCCCGAGTCCGCATTCCGCCCGCCTCGCTTCTCGCCGCGCGTCCTCGAGAGCGAGATCCTCAATGTGCTGTTGACCTCGCTCGGCCGCGGTCTGACGCGGCGCCAGCAGGCCCAGCAGCAGGCCCAGCAGCAGCAGCAGCAGCAGCAGCGAGAAGGATCGACCGGCAGTACGACCAACGAGTCGCCGATCTCGTTCGCCCGCCAAGGCCTGTAGTGGTCGACCACGAAGGTGGCTTGCGCACGCACGTCACACCGACGGGGCCGGTGAGGGGGGTGCCGCGCATCGAGATGCATCGATCGGCTGGGCCCCGTGATCGGCGAGGCCACACCCATGACCATCCCCGAGAAAAAAAAAATGAAGATACTTGGCAATACACTATGAACGGCATCAAAGATGGGCATTGAAATCTCATTGGGAAGGGCGCTTCGGAGGAGGGCATCGGAGCCCCCTCGCAATGCCATGTCTTTCCGTTGGCGAGACGGCCCGCGCTGGTGGGCGATGGTCAAAGCAAGCTCTTGGCAATCGCGTTGCTGCAGGGCTGGCAGAGCCGGCCGAGACGCGGGTCGACGCCCGGGAAGAGGCAGGTGGCGCAGAACTGCGCGCCGCAGCAGCGGCAGTTGCTGCGGCGCTCGAGCACGGCGAACGGCGTCTTGCAGAACTGGCACGCGTCGCTCGTGATGTGGTGGACCTCCGTGCTGCTCCCGTCCGGCATCACCCATGCGTACACGCGGCCCTGCGAGTCGCCCGAGAGCAGGTAGCGCTGGCTCGCGGGGACCATAAGGTGCGTGATCGCGGCGACGACGCCGCCCGAGGTGAACGACGCCAGCGTCTTGACGATCGCCGTGTCGTAGTGCGCCGGCAGATTGTGCATGAGCAGACTCTCGCCCGCGGTAGGCGCCTCCGGCTCCTCGGCCGTGGCCGCGCGCGCCGGCGTTTGGACGCCCACCTTGCGCAAGAAATGGATGTCACCGCGCCGCGTCCCAATCACGATCAGACCAAAGTCAAAGACCTCGGACGCGGCGCCTTCGCAGAAGACGCACGCCGTGATCAGTCCGCCCGCCACAGGCGCCGCGCCCGCCGCCGCCGCTGTGGCGGCCGCCGCTGCGGCCGCCGCCACCGTCGAACCCGAGACAGGCACGATGGGCGGCACGGTGAGCTGCACGGCGGCCAGGAGGTCGCCGTTGATCGAGTACACGTTGACCTGGTCGTCGCAGACGGCTAGGAAATCGCCCGTGTTGTCGTTGACAGCCATGCACGCGATGCCGCCGTGCATGGGCGGGAGCTTGCGCGAGAGCTCGCGGCGGTTGAGGTCCCAGACGCCCATGTCGCCGTGCTCGTCGCCGCTGACGAGCAGATTGAACGAGCGCGACGCCGCCAGCGCGAGCACCTTCCCGGCGTGCGCGCGCAGCACCGCGAGCGGCTTGAAGGTCGGCTTGCGGCCATGGGTATACCGCCAGATGGTGATGATGCGGTCGCTGCCGCCCGAGATAAAGAGGTCGCCGTCGACCCAGATCCCACAGACGATGCGGCCCGCGTGCATACCTTCGATGACCGCGAGGCAGCGGTTGTGCTCGAGCACAACCATGCGGCAGCTGTGGTCGAGATAGTCCCAGTCGGCGACCTTGTGGAAGTTGGGCGGGTGTAGCGCCTTAGACCCATCGACGGCCACGACGCCCTCTCGGTTAACGCGGATCTCGCCGACAGCGCTGCCGATGTGCGCCACGGGCTGCGAGCTGCGAACCAGCGCCTCCGGGTGCTCCCACAGCCGGCCCTGGCTGAATCCTGCCTCGGCCTTCCGCGCCGTGCGGCCCGGATGCGGCCGCTTGAACAGATGGCGCGGCGTTTGGCCAAAATTGTATATGATGCCGACGGTCGCCTGCTTCTCGAGCGGATCGTCCATTTTGTCGAGGTCGACGGCGCCCTCGTAGGAGAGCCAGTGGAAGACGTTAGCCGCGTCGATCGCCTCCTGACCCTGCTGCTTGTAGCCAAAGATGAGATCGATCCACAGATGCAGGCGTTCGGACACGTAGTCGCACTCCAGCGCCTCGCGGTGCTTCTCGATAAAGGTGCGCGGGTTGTCGTGCGCCCACGGCGGGAGCACGATGTCGTTGATGACATCGCCGGTCTGCTTCGTGCCAAAGTTGAAGTGATTGCTGTTCACGAGAAACTCGGGCAGGTAAAAGAACTCAGGGATGAGCTCCTTGACGTCGGTTGTATTGAGCTTGGCGGCAGACTCGTAGGCATACTGCATGCTGTGGAACAGGCGGTCCGGGTGGTCGAAGTGGCCGCCCTGCAACTGCAAATACTGCCGCGTAAAGGGCTCCATGCGGATCAGATACGAGCAGACAATCATCGCCGATGAATAGTGGGTCCCGTAGTGGCACGCGGGCAAGCTCGGGTCCTCCCAGGTCTTGAACCGCGACACAAACTTCTCGAGGCGCGTCGGGTCCTGGGCGCCCATCGGCTTCGAGAGATCGCGGAAGCTCGCAGGATTGGTAAGATCGAGCTCTGCCGACGTCCAGTCGGCAATCACCCACGGGAACACAGGATACTGCGTCACGTCATTATAGGACCGCCCCGCCAGCGTGTTGAGGTGCATCAGGTAAGTGAAGTTGGAAATTTCGCGGTGAAGCCACTTCTGCGTCAGCTCATCAAGCCCGCTGCCGGTGAGGTTCATCACCACGTTGCTCAGCAGCTTGCCGCCGTAGTCTGTGCCGACCACGTTCATCATCGGATTGCGCGCCGCAATGCCTGCCACCGACTCGGACCCCGTGATGTTAACCGACTGGTTCAGGTGGTAGTACACTGAGTCGCGGACCTTCGTCGTTGCGAACGACAACAGGCAGCTGCGGCCGTCGGCCAAAAAGACTTCAAAGGCGACGTCGCGGAACAAAAACGTGCGTTTGTGCACTTCGCGGATATCCAGAATGCCGAACTGGCGCGACGCAAACTTGTCGTGCTCGCTCATTTCCTGGAAGAGCGGCGACGACTTGTCGTTACTGCGGTTCTGCTCGAGCAGCAGGGTATGCAGCATGTTGCGCTCGGTGGCCGGCATGTGGTCAACATCTACCAGCTCGCCGTTCTCGCGGCGGAAGTAATTGTCGATGATAATGACCTTGTCCTTCGTCACAATCATCACGCCTTCGAACAGATCCAGCCCGACGACGCGGGCGATGTTGTGCGCTTCATACTTGGACTCAGTGCCTAACAGCCGCGCGAGCCGCCGGTTCGGCTGGTCGAGCAGCGAGATGCCGTCGGGGCCGAGGCCGTCTTCTCTCGACAGATCGCCGAGCGAGGTGGCGTCTGCTGACATCAGGTTACCCGCCGCGTCAGCAGCGTCATGCGCGACTGTCGCTGGGGTTTCGGACAAGCGGTGGTCAGACGGCTTTGACGCATCAAGCCCATCGTGCGGCGTAATCGGCGCGCCGCCGCTGGCCGAGACGACTGAGGCATCGCGGTGGAACGCGCCGGCGCTCACCGTCGCGGGTGTCGTCGACGTCGACGTCGCCATTGCCGCGGACTCCATAAGAAGCCGCGACGCGCTGTGCTCGACCTGCTCGGTCTTGTTCAGGTAAGCGATGTGCGGGTCGGCGTTGCGACGCAGTCGCTTGCGCATGCGGGCCTTGCCCTCCATGAAATCGAGCTTCCAGCGCTCGCCTGCCGGGTCGGCGTGGAGGGCGCGGCGCAGCCCCTGCTCCTGGGCCAGTCGGTCGCGGCACATCTTCCAGTCGGCCGAGATCAGCACCTGCGAGGCCTCATAGTCGTTCGAGAGCTTGCGCAGCGACTCGAGCTCAGCATCCTTGATGTTGGCGATCCAGTCGTTCGTTTCCTTGCCGTACCGGGCCAGCAAGTCTTCCTGCTCCGCGTGCATCTGCGAGAGCCGGCGCAGACGCCCGATTCGGCGCAGCCGATGCTGCCGCTGGGTCTCGCGTCCCGCTCGCAGCTCCAGTTGGTTGAACTGCGCTATGAACCGGTTCGTGTTCTCGTAGATGAGGCCACCCAGCTCGACGTTCTTGCTGTTGAACCACGACAGGAACGCGCTGATATCCATTTCAAGGATCTTGGAGAACCCATTGATTAACTCAGGTTGATCCACGCCGCGGCTGTTCTTCAGCACCGCGGTGACGTGCTGCGGCCGCTGCAGGATCAGGCACTTGAAGACATTGATGCACGCCGTGCGCACGGCCGCGTTGTTCGAGCTGAGGCACTCGAAGAGCTGGCTAATGATGAGGCGGTAGAACTCACTGTCGTTGTTGTACGCGCTGAACAGGACTTTCTGGTAAAAGACCATCTTGGTGAGCACCACCAGCAACTGGTCGTCCGGCAAGGACGGTTTGGCGGTCTGGCCCGTCGACGACGTCACAGCCGTGATGAACCCGATATTCGCCAGCGCACAGCGGTTCATCTGCTTGAGGATGGCCTGCGTGACGGACTCGTTCATCCAGCGCTCGTTGTCTGCGTTGGTGATCATCTCGACCAGCGTCAGGATAAACTCGAAGGCGTCCGACGTGATCGTGCTTTCCACCAGTCCCACATACAGGGCATCGTTGATGAGCGTGCAGAGTCGCAGCAGGTTCGATCGGACCTTCGCGTCCTGGTAGAGCCCCTTCTGGCGCTGCAGCACATTGATGACCATCGGGAACAGCCGCGCCCACAGATCTTCCGTGAGCCTTTTCTGGATGCGCGGATGCGTCGGCGGGATCGACCGCAGCACCGTCTCAAAGCACACGAACGGCTTGCTCGTGCTTAGTACCGACTCGAGACAAATTGCCACAATCAGCTTCGAAACGACCTGCTGCAGCACGTCCCACACATTAGGCGTCTTTGGACCCGAGACCTGGAGATCCGCGATATCGCCGCTCGGCGCAGATGCCGTGGGCACGGCGGTCGTAGCGCCGTCCGACGGCGCCTTCCCGCCGTGCATCGAACCGGACGCCAGACTGCCCAACCCGATCAGCGGGATACTCGCGAGGCTCTCCTGAACTGACAGCATCGGATGCGTGTCCGGCAGGGGCATACCGGAGCGCGCCCCGGGCCGCATGTCTAGCGGCCCCCCACCCATCGTGTCGTGGGCATGCGCCACGTGCACATCGGGAACATCGCTCGAGGCCGGGTACGCGCCGGCGATGTCCTCGGCGGACGGCACGCGGCTGCGGTGGAGGGCGGGTGAGTCGATCCCCGACATCTGGATCCACCCCTCGCGGTCGTCGAGATCGCTGTTCGCGCTCATCTCCGCGACGAGCCGCGCACCCGACGGCGCCGGCTCGGCGTCGGCAGTCCTCTCGTTCTCCCAGAGCTTGAGTTCAAAGTCGGCGTGCTTCGGGTGCTGATCCAGCATGACCAGCATCACGATCTCCATCAGATCCTCCACAAACATGGGATTCTGCATCGCCTCACGCATGTCCTCGTTCCCGATGTAGCCCTCCGTGAGGAAGGTGAAGAATATCTCCAAAAATTGTGCAAGCTCCATCGGGGAGTATGGCTGGGCGCGGGGATCCCATCCGGCGAGAATACTCTCGGAGTTTGAGTTGGACTTCGAGGGGATCGTCAGGTCCATAATGTCAGAGGCGGGCGGCGAAGGCAGCGTGCGGTCGCGGGACAGGAACTCGATGCCCGTCTTCGCGAGACTGAGCAGCGCGCGGGTGGCATCTGGAAACTTGGCGCGGCGCCGGCGGCCCGGCGTCAGATCCGGTCGGAACATGGCCAGCAGCCCGGACACCGAGATCGGGCCGTCGAAAGGGATACCCACGGGGTCTGTGCCGAAGGCCAGACTCATGAGTGACTTGTAGATCGCAGGCAGGTCGAAATGCGTCCGAATGTTGCTCACCAGGATTGTGTAGCCGTCATTGAAGGAGCCAGTGATGGACGCCTCGGTCTCGACCCAGAGCCGGGCGAACATGCGGACCGCCAGCGTCGTCGTGACCTCGTCCAGAGCCGAGTTGCAGAACAGCAGAATCCAGCGCGGCGACACGGTCTGCGCAAAGATGGACACGTACTTGGAGTTCGGCTCCTGCAGGATGTCGTGAAGCATCGCCAAGATATAGATCCGCATCTGGGTCATCCATACCGCGCGGGCGCTCAGCGACATGGAGCTGCGGGCCGCAGACCCGTGAGGATTGCCGACAGCGCTCACGGTGGGCGAGCTGCTCTGCTGCGGCGAGAGCGCGGCTGCCGGGTCGGCCGCGGTCGTTGTCGCAGTCGTCGCTGTCGTCGTGGCCGCGGGGGTGCTGGGCGGGAGCACCCGAGAGCGCTGAGATTTGTCGCCGGCACGCGGCGAGGTCGGCAAGGTCGACACGAGGAAGGTGCAGAGGGTCCGGATGGTTTCTAGATTGAACTGGAATTTGCAGCAAATCTTGAGCAAATTGATAAACTCAGGGATCAGGGCTTTGTGGAAGACCTGGAGCTTGATGAAAGTGATGAGGCGCTTGATGATGGAGATCTGGAAGAGCCGTGAGAGGTTCTCGTCGGCGAACTTGCTGTGGCTCACCAGATCATACATGACCGCGAACCAGCACTGCTGGATCTCCTGCCGGGCCTGCCACAGATCGAAGTCCAAAAAGATCTGGATAAACGCGGCCGAGTTGGTGATCAGCGCATGCGGGATGTTGTCGACCGACCGCCCGATCATGGTCATCAGCACATCCACGATCGCGACCGTCATCAGGTGCTTGCGCGACTTAAGAATCTGGGCCAAAATTTCATAGAAGTGCTCACGCTCCATCTCCTCGCGCAACCGCCAGTCGTTGTTGACGCATGTGGCGAGAATCGACACCGCCTTGAACAGCGAATGCGACGTGTTGGCGTTGCTCACGAGGCCAATGAGCACCGCGGACCCGCCGATCTTGTGGATGCCCTCGGCGGTATGAGACGTAATCATGGTCGTCACATCGCCGCGGATCTGGAGCAGGTTGAGCCGCGACCCCGCCTCGGGTCGGAGTTTGGCAGGCGCGCCATTGAGCAACATGTGTCCCGTGACGCCAATCCCCGCTGTCCATGCCGCGACCGAGTTACCCGCCTCGTTGCGGTGCTTCAGCCGCAGGTTGCCGAGCTCCAGGTCCGGGATCATCGAGAACAGAATCTTGTCTTCGGGAATCGCCACCAGCGACACACTCTTATCAGCCGCGCGCTGGGTCAGCGTGTTGCTTCGCGCCAGCATCTCGCCGATCGTCGGCAAATTGCTCGGCTTGGCCTTGATGGCCGTCAGCTGGCTGAGCACGTCCATCAGATGCTGGTTCTGCAGCTTGGCCAGGTCGCCCTGGAACAGTCCTTTGTACTGCGGTCCGACACTGTGGATGGCGCTCACTTCGCCAGCATCCAGCACGACTTCCTCGACGAAGTGGGTCGGCCCCAGGTTCCATGCACACAGATGCAAAAATTCAGAGCTGGAGGGCAAGTGGCCGAGCACGGTGCGCGTGCGCGTGGCGCTGCCCGGGTGGCCCAGGTAGCCGCACTTCACATGGTGCACGAGCTGTCCATCGAGGTAGAGATTGGCCGTGCTGTTCGTGAGGCGCGGTTTTTGGTGGGTGATGACGATGTGGTGCCAGGCCTGGGTGGCGAAATCGACCGTGAACGCGACCGACTGCTTGTACGTATGGAGCTTGATCTGCGTCGGGGTCAGCGTGACAGCGAGGCGGACGGCGTTTTCGTCGTCGAGCACGGTCATGATCGGGATTGCAAAGTCGTCGGCGAAGCGGTCGACGCGGATCCACGTGGTCAGCGTGTAGCCGTTCATGGGCGGGAAAGGCCTTCCGTAGTCGCCCAAAACGATGGCCGCGCGCGTCGTGATGGCGTGGTCGAAGTGCAGGTAGTTAGGCGAGTTGCCGCGCTCCACGCCCTCGAGGATCAGATCGTACGCTGCGAGCTGCTGCGCCTCGGACTCGGGAATCTCCAGACAGGCCTGGGCCATGATGTGGTGCAAATTCTTGTCCGAGAGCCCGACTTCGAGCAGCGAGGCGAGGAGGTGCTGCGCCTGATACTCGACAAAGGGGGCCCAGCTGGGCACGCCGGCGACGATGGCGTCGGGGGTCCACCAGCGCGTGGGCGTCAGCATCCACGAAAGCAGCGCGTTCTGCACGTCGAACTGGTTGGCGCGCACGATATTGAATTTGTGGTACGGCGAGATGAGCGCGTTGAGGACCGCGAGGATGGAATGCACGAGCACAAGCTGCTCGCGCGCCGCGGGCAGCACGTCGAGGATCGCGGCGATCATGATCGGGTGGTGCACTTTCTTGCCGGCGAAGTGCTGCGCGGCGCGTCGCGCATTGCGTCGCGCCTGCGAGCGGACGGCTTCAACCGTTGTCGGGCTCGACCCGCCGCCGGTGCCGGCGCTGGGCCCCGCGCCGAGATGGAGCGTGGCCTCGAGCGACGGCGTGGCGGCCAGCTGCTCCACGGACGCCGTCGGCGACGCGTCCGAGGGCCCTGTGAACGTGTCGATGACTTGGGGCTTGCCGATAGCGCAGCCCAGCAGGCATGCGAACGCGACGCTTGCCGAGCTGCTCTCCATGATACCGGACGTCTTGAACAGCGCTTGGACGCGCGGGATCTCCAGGCTCGCGACAAAGCGCGCCTTTTCGGGGCTCTCGATGGCGGCGAGCATCAGCTTGAACGTCGACTTGAGCAGGGCCTCGAGGGCGGAGCGGTCGCCGTCGGACATGCCCGGCACGAAGGCCGCATCGAGCGCCTGGAGGCCGTCCAGGAGAGCGTCGATGCCGTGGCACTGCAAGAAGTAGGCCTGCGCCTGGACCGACGTGGGCAGGAGCTGCATCAGCAGCATATGGATGTCGAGCTTCAGACCCAGATCGTGCTTCTCGGAGCGCTGCAGCGCCACAATGAGAGACTGAATCTCGGCATAGTAGGGCGCGCTGCCATCTTCAGCGACCGCGAGGGACTGGTGCTGCAGCGCCTTCGACAGGTTCTCGAGGTGGTCCGAGGCGAGTTTGTGGATGACGCGCATCAGCCCGGGCCGCAGCTTCGATTGGTGCAACAGCGCGAACATGGCGTCCTTACTGACGAGCCGGAAGACGGCGGCGTTTTCGGGGTCTTCGACGAGCACGCTCACGAGATGCATCACGTCGTCGAACGAGGCAAGCAGAGCCGGGAACTGGTGGACGCCGTCGGTCTGGATCATGATCAGATCGCGGCCCAGGATATCGAGCAGGCCCACCTCGCGCATCGCGGTATGCATGTGCGGAATGGATTCGAGAAAATCGAGGAACGTGGCGCAGACGATGCTGAGCGACTGTTTGTCGGACTTGCCTTCGAACAACGAACACGCCGACGCAATCTCTCGGAACGGAAAGTACTTGAGGGTCGTGAGCGCGTACGTGACCATCTCCATGACGACGCCCTGCACGGCGCCGCCCTGGAACTCCATATGCTGCACGAGCGTCAGCAGCAAGCGGTGTGCCTCGCCCAAGAAGAAGTTGATCGGGTTGCTCTGAATCACGCGGAACAGCGTCTGGGTGATGCCGACGCTCACGAGCTCGGATACGACGGGCGGCAGCAGCGACTCGTCCACGACGACGCGCTTCTCCGGCGCGGGGGCCGGATCGGAGCCCTCGGACGCCTCCCGCGCGGCAAGCGCGCCGCACGCGAGATGGCGCTGCCGCGCCTCATAGCCATGGAGCATCGCCTTCAGCAGCCGGTCGTTCGCCGCGAGCGGGTTCGCCGTCGGCACCGGCATCCGAAACTCGGGAAACTGGTACGGCGAGACCTGCGCCGGGCCCTCCGGCAGCGCGGCGGCGTCGCCCAAGTAGAGGAACTCCTCGACGAACGTCCAGAAGAGCATCAGCGACTCTTCGGTCCGGAGCAGCGTCTGGATGGCCTGAACGCGGGCGGAGCTTGGCGGGGCCGGGCGCACGATGGCCGAGCCGGAGGACGGGGAGCGGCGGTGCGAGCCGGAGCGCGAAGCCGCCAGCGGCTCGGGGCACGACCATGCCGTGCTGTCGGGCGCAAACAGCGGATCAGTCTCGTCCGCGCGCAGCCGCGTACGCACGACGTGGTGCGTCACGACGACCGCCAGGTCGCAGACTTTCTCGGACCCGCCGACCGCATGGAACTGCCGCAGAAACTCCGCTTTCAACGCGCCGCTGCGCTGTATCGCTTCGAGGATCAGGGAAAACAGCAGGATGCCCGTCGTGCCGGCGCCCTGCGCCAGGATGGCGTCCCAGATGCCGGTGAGGTCGGCGATATAGGTGTTGACCGACTCGCCGGCGCCGAACGGCTGCGACTGCGTCTGGCAGATGGTGCGCAGCACGCCGAAGACCGGCGTCAGCCACTCGCAGTGCATCACGACGAGAGCCGGCATGACGCGGCGCCACGCCTCGGCGTTGTTGATCTCGCTGTGGCGACGCAGGCGGCCCTCGATGACCTTGAACCACGGCGTGAGGCTCGTCACCGTCGCGCCGACGAGCGCCGCGTCCGTGCATCCGGCGAGCTTCACGAGGTACGCTGCCACAAAATCGTGCTGCACGAGCGTCTTGCCGACCGCCATGCTGTCCGTGGACCCGCAGTGCGCCACGAGGCCCACGAGGGCCGAGAGCGTCGCCGCGGCGGCCACGTGGCTCGAGTCCTCGAACACGGACACGACGACGCGCGTGAAGATGAGCACACCCGAGCGGTCCGACTGCGCATACTCGGCAAACACATCGGGCGTGAACGCCCAAGCAACCTTGGCCCACTCAGTCATCAGCAAGACCTGGGCGGCGTGCCGGCCGTGCGAGGCGTCCTCCAGGCTGAGGCGCGCCACGAGCTGCTTCACGACCGTCCGCGGCGGCTCCTGCTTGACCGGCGCGGCCGGCGCCGGCGTGGGTGCGGGCGTCGACATCGTTCCGGGCTGCGGCGAGGCGAGACGGGCCCGGGCGGCGTCTGGCGCCGCCGTCGTCTCCCCGACCGCGCGGCCAGCGCCCGTATTCGGCGCGAGGGCCGGCGCGAGCGGTGACCCGCCACGGGGGTTCGCGGCCGCGGCCGACGCCGCCGACGCCGTCGCCGTCACCGCCGCCGCCGGCTTGCCCATCCGCGAGGGCAGCACGAACTCGATCACGGCTGGCGGCGGCGCGCGGCGCGCCTCGAGCGGCGTCTCGGGCGCCGCGCCCTCCGGATACGGAATGGCCTGGCCGCCGCCCATGGGGCCCCGGACGGTGGCGGGGCTGGCGACGGCGCTCACGACGGCGGAGGCTGCCTCGCCCTCGCGGCCACCGGGCGGCTTGCCGCCCTGGTAGGGGATGCCCAGGCGGCGCCCGAGCCAATCCATCCCGGCAGACGCTTCGCTGCGCCGACGACGCGGGGAGCAACGTCGCGGGGGATGGTGCAGAGATCGGGGCGAGATCCGATGCGGCTAACCAACGAGGGCACGACGAATGGATGCAAGACGGATTCAGCAGACGGCGACCATGACGCAGCCGGTCGGTGTGCGCTTGGTGTGGGGCGATCAGCCACGTGGGGTGCGCACGTGGGCCAGCACGGGGGCCAGCACGTGGGCAAAAAAAAGCGCGCGGGCGTGGCGAGCTGGTTGAATCGGGACGCTGCGGAGCAGACAACAGGGATGGTCTGGCCGCAGGAAGGGCGCTCCGTCGCGTCGCCGTCAGTAGACGAGTTCGGCCGTCCGATCATCGACGACGGTGGCGAGGACGAGGCGCTGGGGGATGATCGGCCTGCCCCGCCTGATGCGTCCCTCCTGATGCAGATCCGATCGCCGCGTACGTCGTGATGTCCAGAACACTCCCTCCGATGGCGATGGCGATGGCCACGACCACGACCACGACCACGACCACGACCACGACCACGGCGTCAAAGCGATCGGACGCTTGCCTCACGTGCGCCATACCCGGTGACACGGGCGACCGGTGCGATGCCCAGCCGCCGGCCGGGGAAACCGCCGGCGGGGGTGATAGTGGTGGTGGGGGGCCTTGGGAGAGGCTTTCCCCGGCCATGCCCGCGGTACCGGCGGCGGCGCTCCCGGCGGCATCGACGGGGACCACAGCGCAACGAGTGAGATCGGCTTGGTGCGGCGGTCGAGTGCCATCGCCGCGGCGAAGCGACTTCGGGGGGCTGCGGCGGTCTCTGCCGCCGAGAGCTTCTTTCTCTTTTCCCGGTCGCCGACGGCGCGGCGGCGAGGTCGGCGGCGGCGGCCGGCGGCGTGGACGGCGGCGTGGACGGCGGCGTGGACGGCGGCGTGGACGGCGGCGTGGACGGCGGCGGCGACGGCGGCGGCGCCCGTCTTCGGCTCGTCTCGACGGGCCGTACGCGGCCACGACGGCTCCCGTCGGGCATCAGCACACGGCGGTGGCGCCGCCGCCGATCGCTCGGTCGGTCGGTCGCCGGAAACGACGGCTGGACGCCGATGCCTCGGCCATCGCCGCCGCGGCCGGACCGGCGCCCGCGCGGCTCGGGAAGGTGGCGCAGTCGGTCGCTGGTGCCGCCGCCGCCGCCGCCGGGCCCTGGCGGTGCCCTGATGCGGGTGCGGCGTCGCTCTCGCTTGGGCGTCGCTCTTGCTTGGGCGTCGCTCTCGCTGGGGCGTCGCTCTCGCTGGGCGGCGACGACGCGCACCTGCGGTGGAGCATGAAAGCCACGTGGTCGTCGTCCTACAGACTCCGCTGTGGCGCGCGGCCGCCGGAGGTCGCCCACGCCGCGGCATCGTGATCGAGGGGACGCGCCGGTCTGCCTCGGCCACCCCAGACCGGCCTCGGTCCGCGATATCTCCCGCAGCGACCGCATCCCGTCCCCAGTCCCGCACCGTCACTGGCGTTCCGCCACGCGTGTCAGCGAGTGGCGCCGTGCTCGTCCGACCGACTCCACGGGCGTCGGAGATCGCGCCATGGCCGACACGCCGCCGCCGCCGCCGCCGCCGCCGCCCGCAGCAGCTGCGGCACCACCACCACCACCGCCGCCACCATCCGCCGCGGCAACTCCAGCGCCCGCATTGATACCAACAGTACCCACCATCCCGGCCGCCGTGGCGACGGCGGCTCCCTCTCGAGATCCGTCTGCGGCTTCGAGGACGGCTCCAGTGACGGCTCCGGTGACGGCTCCGGTGACGCCTCCGGTGATGCCTCAGGTCGCAGTAGCTCCGGCTCACACGGCCGCCACGGCCATGGCGATGCCGCCCATGAGCCAGGCTACCCTCCCCCCCTCGGCGCCGTCGAGACCCGGCCACGACCGGACCGCAGGTCCGCCGAAACGGATCGACCCGGGCCCGCCGGCCGCCAACGCGCCCGCTGGCCCGCCGCCCAAGTATGTCGCCGTGGCCGCACCGGCCACCGCCCTCGGCATCGCCATGGACCCGCAGCGCGTGCCACTGCGCCATGACCCTCCTCGGTCGGCCGCGGTAACGAACGTGGCGATGACGGCGGCCGCGCCGCCCAGACCGCGGCCCGCGCCGCCGCCGCCGCCGCCATCATCATTGCCCGATAGACCGTCAGCTCCCGCGCCGTCAGCTCCCGCGGCGCCCGCGGCGCCACGGATGGGCGCGAGCCCGCCAAGACCTTCGCTCAACAGCGTCCCGCCACGGCCCGCCGCGATGCCGACGCCCCCTCCCGCTCCCGGGCCAGGCGCCGCTCGAGGGCCGACGATGCCGCCGCCGGGGCTCCCGCCGGGCCACCCGCAAGCGCCGCGGCCGCCCCTGCCGGGGGTCCCATCGCCGGTGCCGCCGTCGTCAGCGCCCGCCGCGCGACGCGTGCGCTCGCACGCCAAGCGGCCGCCCGTCTACAGCCAGCCGCCGCCGTCACGCGCGCTGCCGCCGCCGCGCCCCGACGCGCGGCAGCTCTACGCGCTGCGGATCCGGGACACGGTGCTCGCGGCGCACCGCAGCGACCAGCTCGTCCTGCAGCGCGAGCGCGCGCAGCCCTTCGCGTCGGCCGCGGACGTCGGGCCGCGGCTCATGGCCTGGCACCTCTACGCGCGCCAGCCCCTCAGCGAAGCCGAGCTGCAGGCGTCGGTCCTGCCGTCGCCGTCGCCCTGGCCCGTCGCGCCCGCCGCGCCGTCGGCCGAGCCGGCCGCCGACCCACCACCCCGCGACGTGGCGTCGGCCGCGCCGTCGGCCGCGCCGTCGGCGGCGCTCGCCTCGGCCGTGCCGACGGCGCCCCGCCGCGCGCTGAGCCTCGCTGAAATGCAGACCGGCGCCGCCGCCATGTTCCGCGCCTTCGAGGCTCGCATGGTCCCCACGGCCACGTCCACGCCGGCGGCCGGGCCGCCCATGGGGGTCCGCTTCCTCGACCACGTGCTCGCCATGTGCGATGCCGCGGACGACGGTGCGGTGGCGCATGCGGCGGCCACCCACAGGGCGATAGCGGCGACGACACCGATGGCTGTGGACACGGCAGCGATTGCGGCGCCAGCAGCCGCGACGACGATGCCCGTCCCACCGGGACCGTTGGCGCATGCGCCAGCCATACCGCCGGGTCTGCCTGCGGCGCCGGTGGCCGTCATGGCCCCGCGACCGCCACCGGTCGCCGGTCCCGTCGGGCCCACCGCGCCGTCATCGAGCGGCGGCACTCGTGGTCAAGCAGAGACGGCGAGGATCTATTGATATTAAAAAGGAATGGCGTCAAGCGAGCCGCACTCGCGTCTGCGCCACATCCGCGTCGTTGACCCTTCTCAGTGGCGCAGGGAGGACTCGCACGAGTAGGGAGTGCGGACCAATCTCTCAAGGGGACGATGCGGGAAGCGTGCAGGGGCGAGGGGCGGGCATTGACTCTGTACAAGGAGGGCTTCCGGGGGCAGGGCCATCGTCGGACCGCGACGGGTCGAAGGCCGCGTGTCCGATGGGGCTCCGCCGACACGGCGATCATGCTTATGAGACCAGCTTTTCGGCATCGCGTTTCTTGAGGTACTCTGCAGAAGAGGGCAGGAGAGGTACAGCCAAGGGTATCAACTCCGATGCAACCAGCCATAACCAAGGGTGAGTTTTCATCTGTCTGTTGCTGTTTTTTCTGCTGCGCACGGCGCCGTCGCTTGGGTGGACATCGCAGCGCGTTACCTTGATAGTCCTCGAGGAAGAGCGGCGTCTGGATGCGGTTAAAGACCTGGCGCACGAAGCGGCCGTCCTGCAGGTAGAGCAGACGGTCGGCATAGCACTCGACATCCGGGTTGTGGGTCACCATCACGCACGTGGTCTGGTTCTCCTGGTTGATCTTGAGCAGCAGATTCATAATGTCGATCGTGTTGACGGTGTCCAGGTCGCCGGTCGGCTCGTCGAGCAGCAAGATATCGGGGTTGTTGGCCAGCGCGCGCGCGATGGTAGCGCGCTGCTGCTCGCCACCCGACAGCTCGGAGGGCAGATGGGTCAATCGGTCGGCAAGACCGACGGTCTCGAGCAACTGCATCGCGCGCTCGCGGCGCTCGCCGACACTCAGCTTGCCGGCGATCGCCATCGGCAGCTCGACGTTCTCAAACGCCGACATGGTCGCCAGCAAGTTGAAGGTTTGGAAGACGAAGCCGATGCGGCGCAGTCGGAGGTCCGACAGAAAGACATCATTGGCATTGTGCTTGATGACCTCGTCCAGGATCTCGATGTGGCCCTCGCTGCAGGTGTCAATGGTGCCGAGGATGTTGAGCAGCGAGGTCTTGCCGCCGCCCGACGGGCCGCGCAGAATGACGAACTCGCCTTTGCGGATCGGCAGAAACTCGGAATCCGAGGCCAGATGGATATCCTTCAACGCGGTGATCCGCTCATTGGACCCGGGAATCACATAGGCTAGTTCATGGCCCGTATCGCCACAGTAAGCGTATAGCAGGTTCGCAGAAACATACAAGGCAAGCAGAGCCGTGAGTGGCGTGCACGTCGTCCTGGAAGCGTTTCCAACGTTCCGTTCGTATCAGGAATCCGTCGCGCAGATCAGCGAAAGCATAGCGCTGATCCGCGTGGATGGCGGAAGCCGCGAGGTCGTTACATTTGCCCAAGTGCCGGATCTGAATCACCGGCTCGCCAAGCGGCTTGACGATGCCTTCGTGGCCTGCCATCGGCGCGGTCGCAGCAGCCGCGTCCGGAGCGAGATCTCAGAAATCAGCCGCGGCCGCGGGGGCGGAGGGGCGCCGGGACACGGGATGGCGCAACACGATGCTGCGTGGCGTCGCAGGGAAGAGACGGCCAGTGCGCCAAGGATGGGCGAGCGGGTGCGTCAACGTCTACGGTAATGAGGTGCAGGTGGCGGCGGTATGATCCTCCGCTTCGTCGGCTTCGATGCAGCCGCGGTCTCCTGGTAAGAGGGTGATAGAGATCGACGCGACGCCCCCGCGGGTTCATTCGACGCGGGTGATCCCCTCTTACGCATCGGCGAGGGCCTTCCGTTTTGTGGACGTGAGCCGCCGGCACGGCAATCGTGGGTCGCGGCATGTACGAGCGGAGGCAGCGTCGCCGTCGTGGATGGACGCTCTCGCATCGCATGCGCTGAAGGATCGGTCTCGTGCGGATGTTTGTTGTGACCGCCCTTTTGCGTGTTCCCTTGTTTTGAGCCGCCGCCGCCGCCGCCGCCGTCGTCGTCGTCACAGCGGCTGCCAGCGGAAGGCTTCCCGGGTCATCGAGGGTCTGACCCTTATGCCGCCACCACGCCCATCGATGTTTCAGGTTCGTCTCGTGGGAAAGGTTGAAATGAAAGACAGAACCATCGGCCACCCTGTTGGCTGAGCTCCAGCTTCGCGACCCTCCATCGCATCCGGCATCCGGCATCCGGCAGCGATCGGCAGCGGATGGTCTCGTGCGTACCAGGCCTCGATGGGCCTGGTACGCACGAGACCATCCACATCGGCCCCGCGCTGGGAGCCGGCGGCGGCCGCCATGGCCCGAGAGTCCGACGCCATGCTTGGCGACGCCACGGCGGGGCTCCGCCACACCGAGCTCGACGGCGAAGCGGCCCGTCTCGTCGTTCCGTCGGCCTGGCGGCCGGTCCAAGGGCCCGCGCGTGGCCCCGGACACTGGTCACCCCGTCTGCCGGTCTCCCGTCGCGCACGCCCGCACCCGCGCCGGCTCTGCGCATACGTATCGCCGCAAGGCCGCCTGTGCGCCACATCAGGATGCGGTCAGTATCTTCCGCATCGCGGCCAAGCGGCGGCCGGCATCACGGGCCTCATCGGCAGCCGCGACGCCACGTCGCATGGACGGACGTCCCGCCGGTGGCGGCGCATGCAGCGGCGTTCGATGCAGCCAGCACACCGGCCGGCCATCGCATCGCATCGCATCGCATCGCATCGTCAGAAGCCGATTCTTTGTCCCGAGTGACTCTGACGTCCAGCTCCACGTTCATCGCTTGACTTTCCTCACTCGATCCACGCAGACGTGGTCTGAGCTGCCCTTGTCCATAACTCCGACGCCGGAGTTCGCCATGTTTCCGCTTGCTGCGCGTGGCCTCGCGGCCTGCATGGGCCTCGCGGCTCGCCTGCCGTGGTCGCTGCCGCGCGCGCCCCCGATGCTGCGCTCGCCCCTGTCGGCGCCGTACACCGTCGGCGTCAGCGAACTGAAGCGTGGCCAGGTCATCATTCTGCGCGACAAACTCTATGTCATCCAGCTCTTGACCCACCAGACCTATGGCCGCGGCAACAGCACGTACAAGCTCGACTTGAAGGAGCTGCGCACGAGCGCGAAGGCCTCGGAGCGGTTCCCGACGATGGCGACCGTCGAAGTGGCGGAGCTGGAGAGCAAGACGCTGCAATTCATGTATGCCGATGCCGAGGGCCTGCACCTGCTCGACCCAGAGACCTACGAGGAGACGATCGCGGGCCCGCACCTGCTGCAGGGCGGCCACAACGTCGCGCCCTTCCTCGTGGGCGATATGGAGCTGCAGGTCCAGACGAAGGACGGCATACCGGTCATGATTAAGCATGCGGACCGCGTGAATGCCGTGGTCGCGTCAACCGCCGAGCCCTCGGGCGCTTCGGGCTCGGAGCGCAGCGTACTCTACAAGGAAGCGACACTGGAATCAGGGGCCATGATCCAGGTCCCTGACTTCATTGCTACGGGCGAGAAGGTCATCGTCGACCTGTCCTCGAAGAAGTACGTCAGCCGGGTCAAGTCCTAAATCTCCGGCTCTCTCGCGCCGTCATCTCCCTTATTTAAGATCATCGCATGCTTCACCCAGGACGTAAAAGGGCGTGAAGAAATCTTATGGAAAACAAAAGAGGACGCGGAAGCCGCGTCGGTCAAGAAAAAAGGAGAACGTGTGAAGAGAGAGAGAAACAAAAGAAGGGCCCTGATCGAGGGTGGGTACTAAGGAAACAGTCATCGATCGGTCCATCACGATGTTCGATCAGCGATGGACCCTGCCGAGCGAGTGCGCGCAGCAGCAGCAGCAGCAGCAGCAGCAGCAGCAGCAGCAGCAGCAGCAGCAGCAGCAGCCGACGAACGTGCGCCACGACGTCAACGCGGAATCTAGCTGCTGCTACCACCATTCTGCATGGGCGGCGACATTCTCCGTCGGCTGGCCTTGGTGAAGAGCGCGCGCGGGCCTGCCGGCTGCAAGATCTCGAAGCTGCACAGCAGCTCCTCGTTAACGGCCATGACGGCCCCCTTGTTGTCGAACTGGCCGCAGTAGTTGGGCGCCGAAAAGACAGTCACGAGGGTCCGGTCGTTGAAGAACTCATAGCCTTCCTCGACGACCATGTGCGCGCGGCAGACGAGATCGAAGTCGTGACGCTGCAGGAACTCGGTCACGATCTGGCGCGAGAAGCAGTAGCTGACGCCACGCTCGTTGTCCTCCCAGTCGGTCGCGGCCTCGGACGGGTCCGACCAGAGCAGGTCGTTGAGAATGCCGTAGTCCGGCACGTCCACGGGCCGCTGTATAGCACGCACGTCGTCCATACTATACAAGCTGGGGCTCAGCCCGCCGTGGACGCAGAAGATCTTATTCGCGACCAACGCCGCGATGGGCAGGCAATTGAAGCAGTCGGTGAACGTCTTCCATACTTTGATATTGCACCGCCGTTTGCACTCGTCATAGAAGCCGTAGACGCGATTGACGGATGCGCATTCGTGGTTGCCGCGCAGGATAAAGAAATTCTCGGGGTACTTGATCTTGTAGCACAGCAGTAAGCAGATCGTCTCGAGCGACTGCTTGCCGCGGTCGACATAGTCGCCCAGAAACAAGTAGTTGCTGTCCGGCGGATTGCCGCACAGATCAAACAAGCGCAGCAGATCCTCGTACTGGCCATGAATATCACCCACAATGTTGACCGGCGGGTTCAGTTCCAGAAGAATCGGCTGGTCGAGCAGCACCTCGCGGGCACGGTGGCAAATGTAGAAAATTTCGTTGTTCTTGAGGCAGAAGTGGCGCGTGCTCGCCTTGTGCCCGCGCAGCGCGAGCAAGCGGTTGACGCAGTCGTCCAGATCGATGTCCTTCGATTTTTCGGCTTCGTTGGCGCTCTGGCTGAACGTGCGGAACATGGGCAGACCGAACACGCTCGAAATCGTCGACTGCGTCTGCGGGTGCTCCACCACCGCAGGCGGCACCGCCGACGGCGGATGCGATCCGCTCGTCCCTGCCAAGATGGCGTGACTCGAACCACTCCCACTGCTCGTGGTATGAGCGTGACCGTGGCCGTGGCCACTCACCAGCGAGCGGTCGCTCGGCGACCGATCGGGCGGCGCGCTGCTCTCGTTGCCGGTGCCGGTGCCGGTGCCGGCGCCGCCGCTGCGAGCGGCGTGCGACGGCGACGGCGACGGCGACGGCGGGAGCCGGCCGTTCGAAAGCACCGGCGTCTCCATCAGCAGGCTGCCGCCGCCGCGGCCGTCAGCGCCGGGGATAGGCTGTCCGTGGGTGACCGGATGGGAGCCGCCACCACCGGCGGCAGCGACGATCGGCACCGATGAGGGGGCCGGCGTGATGGCGGCTGGCATGGCCGCCCCTGCGGAGGGGGCTGGAGGGCGCACGGCGGGCGAGGGCGGCGCGGATGCCGGGCGGGCGGCCGAGTAGGCCGGAGAGGAGGTCGCCGCACCGCTCGAGGCGACCGCGCCCGTGTCGGTCAGCGAGGCGACGAGCCCAGGTCCGACCCCGGCGCCGGCGCCGGGGTCGAGCGGCGGGCCATGTGAGGCGTCGCGGTCGCCCTTGGTCTTTTTAGAGCGCGAGGCGTTGGCGCCCATCCTCGCACGCGACGGGGTCGAGCGCGTCGACCTGAGCAAGCAAGGTGAACGCGAGTCGGAGTTTCGCTGTCCGTCGTGGGGAGGCCCGTCCCGTTGCGAGCGGCGGGGAACAGGGGGCGGCCCGCACCGCAGAAGGGACGGAGGGTGCCTGGACCGGCCGACAAATCGCGATTGGCAGGGAAAGACAGTCGATCGCTCGCTGGCGCTGATGTCACAACGATCGGGGCGGAAACGGGGAACGACAACAGGCAAGCCGAATGGGGCAAGGGGGTATATCCAAGACGATCCAAGCAAGATGGAAGGGCAATCAGGAATGTCGGCGCAATTTACGAATACCGATACGATCGAACGAGGCCAATCCAATCGAACAGGTTGGTTTTCTATCGTATCCAGGCAGCTGCGGCATCTACGAACTAGCAAGAGACCGAGAGACAAGCCGACAAACGGCTTCGATGAGACAGGAGCGAATCGTGAAGCAAAGACGGTCAGAAGCGGGGTAGGACCGGCGCGGAAAGGGCAGGGGCCCGTGGCACGCGTCCAGCTCCGTGAGCAACAGGGATCGGAGACTCAGATCAGGCACAGCGATGTGCGGGATGCAGGATCCGGGATCCGGGATCCGGGATGCCGATGGAAGGTTGCGGTCAACGATCCGCCAGGCTCGATCGAATTACAGGCCGAATACGGGACTCAGAGCGGCACTGGCGGCCCATGGGGCTGGAGGAGGAGCGATGGGCGGGGGTAGCGGGTGGCGGCCGGCCCGTGGAAGGCGTCGGTGTTGCTGTCGTTGTCGCTCGAACGAAGGAGGATGGCGGGCGGAGCGAAGGGGGGAGACGGGGGGGGCAGGCTAAGCCAGCGGGCACGCCCGTGGGCTTGCGAGACCGGTCCGGGTATGCTTGACAAGCACAGGGCGCCGATAAGCGGTCTGCTGCGGTTCGTTCGATGCTGACAGAACCTACAAGAAAATACAGGGATAGGGACGATTCGCGACGGCTCAATTACGGATGTCTCCCCACGTCGCATGGAGTCGAGACTCTTCGGAGGCGCCCTCGTGAGGATGCGTCAGCGCGACAGCGTCGTTGTCATCTCACGATGGACGGGATGCGGCACACCAGCTACAGCAGACGACGGCCGATACCGCCGATACCGCCGATACAGCAGCGCCACCCAGGCATGCGCTTCGCCCAACGCCGTGAATTCGCGATGAGTTACGGGCGAGGACCGATGACGCAGCGCGGCGCGGAACGCGCTCTAGGACGAAGCGCACGTGGGGGAGCAAGACAAGCGGCGGCGCGGCGGGGAACGCCCGGAGGCAGGAGCGCGTCAGGGACGTGGTCGACGTGGCGGTCGTGAGCGTCCGGCGCTGGCGGGCGATACCGCGCCGCGGCACGAGCGTCCGAACGCTCGAGGACGACGCTTGCTACGGGCTTGGCGTGGGCTTGGCAGGCACGACCCGCTCGCCTTCGCCGCTGGGACGGGCGCGTGGTGATGGGTCGTTCTTGGTCTTTCCGACGCGAGCCGCCGGCCGCACCTCGCACAGAGGGAAGCCCCGGAGCCCCAGGCGGCGCCAGCGGCGCCACGGCCGCCCAAAAGCGGCAAGCCACACGCATCATCTCGCCCCTGGCGGCCCCGGCGTCCCCCTGGACACTCAAGACAGGCGCCCGATGAGAACGAGAACATGGCGCTGGAAGCCATGCATCCGGCCATGCATCAGGGGCGTGCATCAGGGATCCGCCCTGTCCTGGCCTGGTCCCTGCATGTCCCATATCACACGACTGTATCCCCGCAACGTTGTCTGTGGCTTCTGCATCTCTGATGAGAGGATGCCATTGCGTGATGAGTCAGTGGTCTCGCCGTCGGGCGGATCGGTCGCGCTCTGCCGGCGACGGCCATACCTGCGGCCTTCGGCACGGAGAGGATAGGAAACGCGGAATGTCGTCGCCGAGTCGTGTCAGTGTCGGCGGGCGGGCGATCCGAGGGACTGGCAGGCACGAGGTTGTGGAGCCGCCCGTATGGCGGGAACTGGACGTTGGGCATGGCGCGCGCCTCCACCCGCATCATCGCGGGCCCCCATCATCACGTGCCCGCCAGCCGAGGCCATGGGCCGGGAGGCGGGCCCCGCGCCTCGCCACGCGTCCTCATCGCAGGCGCAAGGGGCGAGCCCATGCCGTCGTTGCCTCAGGCCATCCGAGCCATCGGCGGCGGTCTGAGCACCCCCGAGTTTCCATCGATCCATCATCGAGACGAGAGAAACTCAAGACGGGGAAAGCTTGACGATGAATCCATGAGCACAGACGCCGGGTCGGCGACGGCGTCACGCACTGCATCGCTCTGAAGGACAAGCTGCAGTGGACCACCACACCGCCATGCATGCGACGGTGGCGACGGAGACCTCGTCGACACGAGAGGCCGACAAACCGTTAAGGCGGCCACCGAGACCGGTGAGTGGATGATCTCCCACTTCTCAATCGACTGGTGGGAGATACCTCCAGTGATCGTGTCCGCAACAGACAGCGACGGCGTCAAAAGGAACACGTCGTCCCGTGGGCCCATGATGCCGACAAAAACACCGATGCCGCCCCATGCATGATCATGCCGCGACGCGGCCTATCAAGACAGGCCGAGGAGAACACATGGTGTCTTCATTTTTGACGGCTGCTATCGTTGCATCATCGACGCATGCGTGTGTTCCAGACGCTTAGGAATCATGGTACGATCCACCGTGGGGTATGTCGCATGTGACAGCGTGCCTGTACACGTAGCGAGAAATGACCACGCGAGGGTCCCAAGGTCGAGCACGACCATCATGATGGCCACGCAAGTCGTGCAGGCTGCTATCGTGAAGAGTTTGGTCGTCACATCCCACTCAGCATCGGCGCGGCATGAACGTGCCTCACGGTTCTGGCACTCATTTGATGTTATGTTCCCGTCTTCCATCCAGGTCGATGCCATGTCTTTTGCCCTTGGGGACTGTTTTGCCGAACAGCGCATGTTACGCCATTTCCACCGGTGCGATGGGTGTTTCAGCCTGGCGCACCCAATGGCGTGAGCGGCGCCCGAGCGCCACTCGGTCGAGACGACCTGCTGCGCGTCGTCGGGTCCCACGCGAGGACAAGGCCCTTCCCGCGCGCAGTCGCCGTGGAAATGGTGCGACGGTCTCTGTACCATCTTCTCACTCCAATTTGATACCGTGTCATTGCTCACCTGTGTAACGCTCCATTTCGCGCAAAAAAACCCCCCTTTCGTTTTTTCATCTTTTTGGCGTCCAAAATTCAGCCGGGGGGCGGGCTGCGTTGCCACTTGGCGCGGGTCGACGGCATTGGCGTCGATGACGAGGAGGATGACTCACGCGATCGCCCAAAAATGCGCTGGCTTGGTGGTCGCCTGTCTTCGGTGCCGTCGCCGCCGCCGCCGCCCTCGGACGAGCGAGGGCCCTCGGCCATGGGCTCGTGGCCTCCCCAACCGGATAATGGCGATGGCGGCGGCAGCGGCGGCGATCTCGAGCCGCGCCAGGAGACGTCCGCCGGCGGCCTCGACGCCGATGGACCGATGGCGCGTGGGGCCGCTGAGGGGCCGGCGACGGCGGGGCGACGCGCGGAAAGGCGGGGTGGGCTCGCCTGGGGCGCAGCCCGATCGGCCGCGGCCTCGGGGCGGGCGCCGCGGACGCCGATCGCCGATCGCCGATCGACCGGCGACGCCGCGGCCGGCGCCGCGCCGCGAGGACGACGGGTCCAGAAGCCCTGAAACCAGCGCGGCCAGCATGGCAATTCCAGCAATGGGACGTGGCGCGGGCGGCCCGGGTGGCGGTGAGCCATGGGCGCCGAGCTCCGACCGTGGCACCGGCGGCGTCGATGGGCCAGCCGCGGAGGGCCCGAGCGGCGGCTGCGGCGCGCCGTCACGACGAGTCCGCCGAGGCCCGGGCGCCGCCACATGTCGCCCATTCCTGACGTCTGGGGCACAAGCGGGGTCTGGCAATCTCGCATTCTCGTCGGCGGGCCGGGCTGTTGCTGGGCAGACGCGGGCGATCGCGGGTGCTGCGGTGTGATACCGTAGGCGACGGGGTCCTCCGGACCCGTGTTTCATCGCTGCGGTGGCGGTCACACCTCGTCCGTTTCCACGCCGGCGGCCATTCCTCACCATGGCATGTGGCAGCGTCAGGCAAGACGGACGACAACCGTGAGGGATCGGGCGTTAGTGGCATTCATGCTGCGGAGGGCACGGAAACTCCATGCCATCCCGCCGGCCGTCCTGGTATCGACGTGCTTCGACGCGTATATACCGGTCCTCGCCTCTTTCCCCACCACGATCTTCGCTCCTGGTCGCGAACCGCCCTTGACCGTCCTGATCCTCCGATCCTCTTCCAACGGGCCTCTCGACCCTCCATCGGCACCTACGGCTTCCCGATACGGTCATCGGGCACTCTCGCTGTCTCAAACTCACACCGACACGCCTTCGCGTCTCCCTGCCTCCCGCTTCCTGGTACCCTGTGCTCTAGACACAGAGCTGCGAAACCGTCTCGTCTCGTCCCGGCTTCCCGTTTCTGCATTCTGCATTCTGCATTCTGCATTCTGCATTCGGCGTTCCATCCGTGTTCCAAGGTAAGCTCATCTTCTCCCTGTTTCGAGGGATCACCCGCTGAGCCGTCTCAGCCGCGGGCCCTCCACCGTGCGCTGCCGCACCGCCTGAGCCCCTCATGATGACCGCCGTCCCCCGCGTCGCGGCGCGGCTCCGCACTCGTCGGGGCCTCCCCGCGCCGTCTCTCGGGTCTGGCGGGGAGGCATCCTTCTGCCGCGCTGTCCGTCGGCGCATCGGGTAGCATGCGCCACGCGCGCTTGGCTCATCACCCCACGCCCGGATGGCCCAATCAGCACCGCCGACGGCCACGTTCGCACGCGCGTGACGCGTCTCCTTCGCAAGTGCCTTAACCGGCTTCGCGCTCGGCATGACGCTGCGTCGCCGGCACTTCTGCAGCACGATCACCCAGCTCTGAATGGGCTCCGAGTGGGTTTCTGAATGGGCGTGGGTTTCGGATATATTCCCCTGGCATGATGGACCTTGCGATGCGATACCGGCGCCATGCTTGCCCAGGGGTGGGTCTGCATGGGGCCACGCTTGCGTTCCTGCGTTTCATGCGCCAACGGCTGGAGGCCGGCCGTCGTCTTGGGCTTCTTGTGTTCAGGTGCTGCGATGCGGGCGCTGAGCCATGAAGGAACGGGTGCGCGCCACCGTTGTCCTCGCGTGCCGGCATCATCCTCACGAGCCGCCGCCTTCACGCCTCCCCGGCACAGGCCCATGCACGATCGGGACATCGGCACGCCTCGGATCGGTCGGCCGGACTGCGGGTGGACAGCCGTGCATGCAAGCCGCCGCCGTCGCTCCTCGCAGGAGCGTTCTTCTAGTTCCGTACGTCGGCATGCGGCCTGTCCGGGTCTTGCGCCTGCCAGCTGCTGGCCGACGCGTGGCCATCCGGCGTCCCGTCGCTTCTTCCACTGCGCAAGAAAGAGAGCGTGCCCCCGAGCCTGAGAGGACGCCCGAGCGGCTCTGCGCCACGGGCCCCCCGCATGACTCTCTCTTTCCCGCCAATCCTGCCACCGCCATCGCCGCCGCCATCGCAGGCGCGTCCGCGGCCCTGCTCGGGCGGCCGGCCCCTGTCGCCGCGGCTGCTGCCCGCTCCGCCCTCCCCAACGAGCCGCCGCGTGTTGCCGCGCCGAGAGGTCGTCTCCGCTGCGCTCGGCCCTCGGACCGCGTCCCGCGCTCCGGACACGCGGCGCGGCGACCATCGCCATGAGCCCGGGACCCCAGGACCCCGCTGGAACCGCCATCTGCCGCGCTCGACGGGAACGTCCGGCGGCCGCCACGCCATGCCTCCCGGGCGGCAGCCGTCCGTCCGTCCTCTCGTCCTCGTCCTGCCGGCGACCGGCGACCGGCGACCGGCGACCGGCGACCGGCATGCGGCATAGGGCATGCGGCATAGGCTATGCGGCATCCAGCTGGCGGCCGGCGGCACGGACCGCCATCGGCCGGCGGCTCCTCGGGTCACCCCGGATGGCGCCAGAGACGGTGTCGCGACGACGCGTCCCCGACAGGGTTGTGGCGGGCATGGGTCCGTGCCGCGCGCACCGGCCGCGGTGCCGGCAGGGCCGCGCCCACCGGCCTCAGCAACGTGCGCCCGCCCGAGCGCGGCCGGCAGGAAGGAAGCCCGTGGGGTCGGACGGCGCTGCCGCCGGCGCCTTCTCGCTGGTCAGAGAGACCTCGGGCGCCGGGGTCGACCACCCGACGCCGCGGCACCGATCTGGGTGGCACCCGGAGCTCGGGAGAGGCCGCCTTCTGACCGCGACGGGGCCTGCAGAGCGGGCCCTGCATCGCGGCGGCATGCACGTCTGCATGGTCCAGTGCTGTGGAAGGGAAGGGCAGGCCCATGGCCGCTGCTCGGGGGAACAGCGACACCGACGACACGGCTGCCGAACACCGTCTTGGAAGCGGCAGGATCGCGCCCGCCGGCCCCAACAGCCGGCTGACGTGAAACGGACGCGCATGCGGACATCGGATGTGCGAAATGCAACGTCCGGTTGTCTCACCACGACCCTGTGTCGCATGGCATCGCTGGCATCGGAGAGCCGTCGCATCTGCATGGATGGGATCATGAGACTCACGACATGATTTTCTTGTTTTTTCTTTTTCGCCTTTTTTTGCATGCGGCACCCTGGGGTCATCGGGGGCGGACCGACACGGCTCGACTTGGCTCGGCGCATGGCGGCGTGGCCCCTATGGCATATATGGCGCTGTCTCGCGTGGATGCGTTCCCGTGGTTCGCCCACTCTGGTGCATGGTTGGCCGCGCTTCACTGGGCCCACACGGTCTGTTCCGACCTTCTTCATGCCTACCGTCTGACAACGGCGACAACGACGCGGCGTGCATGCATCGCGGTCTCGCGAAACGCAACGGCTTTGCTGCATCGGACCCCCGACCCTTCTCGTCTTTCTTTTCTTGGCCTTCTTGCCCTTTGTGACTTTTCCCCCTTCCTTTCCTCATTTCCCGATACCACCGCATAGTGCTTGTTTGATGATTGATCCCGAGTGCCATTGATACCAGTCATCGCCTATTTCCTCCTCAATTTCTGCGCTGCCGCACCATCCTCCGCCGTTTCTTCCCTCCGCCTTGACGTCTTTCTCCGACCGTACTATTTTTCACGTGTCTCCCCCCTCTTGCAGACGGACGGCTCGCATCCGCCGACCGTCCTGACCTGACCTGACCTGACCTGACCTGGCTCGACCGGGCATCACGGGATCACAATAGGCGACACTGCTCCGAATTGGATTCTTCCCTTTCTCCCCGACGCGCGACAACCCACGCGACGTCTTCGATTGATAAACGGCAGCGACGCTCGGCATCTCGGGCCCTCAAGTGGACCCTTTCCTGAGTGTCACCTGATAGACCGGCGCTCGTCTCGCCGCCATCACTGCCGCTGTCGTTGCCGCTGACGCTGTTGATCGCGCGTGGAAGGCCGAACACGCGTCCCCCGGGCGACCCCTTGTGTTCCCTGCACTCCACGCCCCGTGATCCGCCGGCAGCAGTTTCCATCATGGCCGCGCCGCCGCAGAAGCCCGGCATGTGGAATGTCGGCGAGCCGTCGCCCAAGACGAAGGGCCAGCTGTACATTATGGTTGCGGAGGCGCGCCACCTGGAGGTCGCGAGCCCGAATCCGGCGCTGTACTGCGTAGTCGAGTATGAAAAGAACGAGCTGATCACGCGCGAGGCCAAGATCGACCCGCAGGCCGTGCGCATCGTGCCGCGTGAGCACCTCCATGGCGCGGGCGCCGGCGCCGGCGCGGCCCCGCCGGCGGACCCGTCGGCGCGGCCCGCGGGCGACGCCGTGCTCGTCTATCCGGTCTGGGACCACGACGCCACCTTCGATGTCGTCCGGTCCGAGGCCGAGGTGACCGTCACAATCTGGGATCGATCCGCGTCGACGCGCGGCGAGGGCGACGCATTTGTAGGCATGATGAAGATCAAGTCGCCACATGTTCCCGGCAAGCAGCACAATAACTGGTTCCGCCTCCTCCCGCGGCAGTACCACGAGAGCGTGCGCGGCGATATCCGCATCAAGCTCATGTACCGTACGACGACGCACAAGGCCCTGAAGCCCGAGGATTTCGAGTTGCTGAAGGTGCTCGGCCAGGGCAACTTTGGTAAGGTCATGCAGGTCCGCAAGACCGATACCGGGCGTCTGTATGCGATGAAGGTGCTCCGCAAGAAAAACATTGTCGAGCAGCAGCAGATCGCGCATACGCTCTCGGAGCGGAACGTCCTTATCCAGGCCAACTGCCCCTTTCTCGTGGGCCTCAAGTTCAGCTTCCAAACCGTCGAGAAACTCTACCTCGTGCTGGACTACATGAACGGCGGCGAGCTCTTTTTCCACTTGCAGCAAGGCCCCTTCAGCGAGGGCCGTGCCAAGTTCTATACCGCCGAGCTTGTGCTCGCTCTGCAGCATCTGCACAAGTACAATATTGTGTACCGGGACCTGAAGCCCGAGAATATCCTGCTGGACAGCAATGGGCACGTGGCCCTCACGGACTTTGGGCTCTGCAAGGAGGTCGGCTGGAACGAGCAGACCAACACCTTCTGCGGTACGGCCGAGTACCTTGCGCCTGAAGTCTTAACCGGCCAGGGATACGGCAAGCCCGTGGACTGGTGGAGTCTCGGCATTCTCTTCTACGAGATGACGACGGGGCTTCCGCCGTTCTTTTCAGAAAACGTTCACGTCATGCACAAAAAGATTCTCCACGGCGAGCTCGTCTTCCCGCCGGGCTTCACGCCGGCGGCCGAGATGCTCGTGCGGCAGCTGCTGACCCGCGACCCGGACCGCCGTCTCGCCAGCGGTCCCCGCGATGCGGAGGACGTCAAAAGTCACCCCTTCTTCATGGACGTCGACTGGGACCGTCTTGCGCGGCGCCAGCTGCGTCCGCCGTTCAAGCCGGATGTCCGCTCCGAAGCCGATACCTCCAATTTCGATCCGCAATTCACCTCGACCGTGCCCATGGACTCGCTGCCCAATAACTCAGTCCCGCTGAGTTCCACGATTCAGGATAACTTCAAGGGCTTCACGTACACGGATGATACCGACATTGGCAACGTGCGGGCGAGTCTAAGCACCAGTGCCACAGGAAGCCTGCGTCGCTAGATGCAGCATGCGATGACCACTGCCCACCATCCTCTCTTTTGCATTCGCGCGATGCATGGTCGCGCTGTCGACATGCTGCAGCGCGGTCTCTTCTTACTATATTTCATCCTTTGTGCTTATATTCAATTCTTAATGGATTCAGCGGCTGTCCACTTCATGGCGGGTCAACCCCATTTGGGATTGCAATGGCCACCTTGTCCTCTCCCCTTTTCCAAGGAAGCAGTGATACTTAGTATATTGTATTTAACGCGGTCGTCCATATAGTGACCCCATGCGCACACCAATCTTCGGTGGTGCCCCCGAGGGGTCCCCCACCGAGGCAGACGCGCATTCGGTTCAGTGTCGGATGATGTTGCCGACCACGGGCGGCCACCTGGTTGGGTCCGAGTTGCGGCACCGCGCTATCGATCTTTCGGGTAAGGCCAGGCAGCGGCGGTTGTTCAACGCGGCATGGAGGTCGCGGTTCACCAACTTGCTGTGGGCAGCTTCATTGCCGCTGGTAGCTTTATACCACAGCAACCCTCGAACCACGGTTCCTTGGCGCCGGTGTTGACCGGGTTTCAGGACCACATTCGTCTGGGCGTACACGGGTCTTGCCGACCGGGGTGGCGGGCGTCGGCTCGGCCGAGGAAACACCCGCGCGAGCACGGCGGGGCGGGTTGACCCGCGTCGGCGCCGTCGAGCGAGCGCTCGCCCCACGCATGCGGGCCGGGTTGGCGGGCGGGCACTAAGCATCTCTATTGCATCGCGTCTCTGCTCTTCACCGTATCTGCCCATTGAGGTGGTTCCCGCGGAGGGGGAAGGCAATATGAGGCTTGCCAGTAAGGCTTGCTAGTGGCGGAGCTCGCGTCGGGCCCGTCGAAGTCCGCTTTGTGAAGTTGGAATCATTCGTGGCTGTCGTCACTGTCTCTGCGACAGCGGATGTCGAGCTGGATTCTGCGCAGCTTATCCGTCGTGAAGTATGCACGTGGACGACTGATGGACTCAAGGGATAGAGCGTCTCTTCGCTACACGCTCAATATTGGGCTCTAATCCTGCAGCACCACAGCAAATCCGTGGTTGTAGTCCATTTGGTAATGAAGTGCACCCGTGACCCTGGCCGACATTGTTCGTCATATGGTTTACGCGTACATGCTTCTTTCCCATCCAGTCGCCCTCTGCCCTCCGTCAGTCGCACAGCCTCCGCCTGCTTGCTACCGGCCGTGCCATCATGCAGATGTTCGTACGGGCCGGCAAGGCTCTGTTGCCCATCCTGTTTCTGACCTATCTCATGTTTATGGTCGTCACGGCCGTACCAACCGGACAAACCGATGCACAATCTTCGACGCATCTTCAGAGCGGCAGCACCATGCCTGAACCGTCTCACTGGGCAGCATATGCACCCGTGAATCATGTGTTGCCAGACGCGAATGCCGCAACCGTTGTATCTCCTATCTTTGAATATCCGTCTAAAGACAGGCCGGGGTCCGGTTTATCTTCGAAGAAGAGAAAATTTGACCATCAGTCGAACGCAGAATCATCTGACTCACTTGCCTCTGAGCTCGCCCGTGAGCAACACTACCGTACTTCTTGGCTCGCGGCATTCAAAGAGATTTACGCTGCTAAGAACAAATGGCTTTACGAGAAGCCATACAAATTCGACTCCTTGATGAAGTTCTTATACCACCCACTGAGAGCCTCCCTTAAACCTGCGAGGAGGGGAAGAACTGTTCCACTAACCGTTCTCTACGGAATATGGATTCGCCGACAGATTAATGACAACATCCTGGTTCGTCTACAACCCGAAATTGCCAACGGCAAGACCGACGATACAAATCAATTGGCTCAGCTAAAAACCGACTATGGTTTGTTCGTCGACTATACCTCCATGTTAGAGGCGACGTGGCGTTTGTGGAAGGACGCACTGTCCGAAGCGGAACTTCGTAGATTGAACAAGGATGTTATGCACAAAGGTGTCATCTTGCTTTTCCTTCATTGCTACCGGAATCAACACCCCGAATTGAATCCCATGAACGAAGCTCATGCAGATTTTTTTGCTCTCTTTAATAACCTGCAGAATGAGTTGTGTGAAGTGCACGGAGTCGCTCTCGATGTTACTCCCAATGATCCTCCCAATGATCATTGGATTGTTCTTCAGCAGAGGATGCAACACCACGCCGAGTCAATGGCGCAACACCTTTCCTCATTCTCCGAGTTAATCGAGATTCCTGACAAAACGTCGACAAAAGACGTATTGGAGAATGATGCGGCGAAGAAGAATTTCCGTAAACATGCTGGAAATTTTAGCGACCTGTTGGCCTCTAAACAAGATTTCTCACAGAAAAATGCACTTATCGTCTCCCAGAAATTACTTTTTCGAATCTTTGATTGGAAGATTCGCTTAGGTGATCACCGTTCAAATGTTGACGAAATCCTTCGGCTCGTTGATTCGCTGAGACGATGGACGAGCAATTTGGGTAACGGGATGGACATATCCATTTTCAAGGAACTGGCGACAACATTAGAAACCGACTTCGGTCCTAGCTGGACTGAGATCACCAAAAAGCAAAGTGTCATCACGTTTTTGGACCAACACACGGCTTTCAAACAATTTCTCGAGACGATCGAAGCTCGACTGGAAGATGTTGGCGGCTGCCTTCCCATCCGTGCCGCTCATTTTCCATTGAACTCCGAAACATTCAATCAACCGCAAATTGAATGGCGCATCAAACCTGACACTTCTCCTAGTGCGTCTCCCGCGGTTGACCTCTCTGCGTCAGAGATAACCGCGAGCGGCTTCGAGTTGGCCAGTGGGACTATCCCCAATGACCAACTCCATCACTCGCGTAACGCCGAGTCTGACGCTGTGCCTCTCCACGTTCCACCTGGTGTTCCGCCGCATCATAGCGGCGGCCCAATTGCGCCTGCGCCTGATGCTAGGCCACACGATGGCATTCCTAGAAACGTCTGGCGTGATGTTATTTTTCAGAACGCTGCCGCTAAGCGACCTATATAGCAATAGAGTCTCTGTGCGAACTTTTCCGACCCGCTAACGTCAATAACCAGTTTACGACAGTCACACTACCGGTCACATTACCGGTTCCGATCACCAGCTCAGTCAGCCACGCCTTTCTCGTCTGGTGGTACCGGAAGGCTGCTGAGCTACCGGCCACCAACGTCATGACGGTGGCCCAGAGTTGCGCCCACTTTATCACCATCGACACCCGCGTGCTTTATGGTCTGCTGAAGGAACTCGAGCTGTTGGCCTGCGACTGGGGGGCCTTCGAGGCCATGGCCGCAAAGTGGTGGTGGTGGTCGCATATGGTGCCTCCAAGTTTGCCCCCGGCGGCCAGGGGGAGATCGCCGTTCCAACGGCTCGGGCGTACAAGGCACCCATCGGATCCTGACCAAGGTGAACCCCCGGGACCCGACGGCCGTGCCGATCTCTCGCGCCCGGGCGAGCGACCCCCCCTCCTCCTCCCTCCCAACCGCACCGACGCCGATCAAACGGGTCCGCCGAACCGGGGGGCATGCCGAGACGAATGTGGTCCTGAACATAGGGCAACGCCGGCGCAAAGGGGCCGTGGTCCGAGGTTCGCTATCGTGTGATTCCACGGACGGCAAGTTTGTGAACCCCGATCTCAATGCCGCGTTGAACATCCGACGCTGCCTGGCCATGCGGATCAGACCTGCGGCGCTATGCCGCATCGTGGGGCAAGCCAAGATATAGCCCGTGGTCAGCAAGTGCATCCGGCGATCAATGAAATGCGGACGGCCGCCTTGGGGTGCTTTGGGGCACCGAGGAGGGCTTGGTGGTTATGCCGGATCCTCTCACAAATTATCCTTCACGGGTGATCCTGGGGAGCTCTGTATATTCTACACCAATACAGCGAGGTATACCCCAATCACGATTTCAGTACCAGTGACGGTCGGGTAGTAGGACAGGCGCCATCAGCGTCCAGATGTAGAGCACTAGTACGACCCAGGAGCTGACCATCTTGACCCAGACCGCGGCAATGCTCTTGCCGACCGTGCCGACGGGCGCATGACCGCCAATGCCGTCCGCAATCGAGACTGTCGTCCAGTTCGTGATTAGCATCGCCAGATAGCACGCGGCGGACAGGAAAATGAAGTGGAAGAACGCATAACTATACGCAACGGCCTGGACCTCATCGTCCTGAATCGCGGGGCCGTCCTCGCCGTCGTCGTCATCGCTGTCGGCGCCGTCGCTACCATATGTCGTCGTTGGCCTCGCCGTGCCATACGATACATGGTTGAGTGCTGACGCAGGCAGCGCGCCGCTCTCGACCGCGGCTAGCAAGTGACGCCGCACGTCCTCGCCCTGCGGCACGCCGGTGTTCGGCCCGACGCCTGCGTCGTCGCTCGGCGGATTCGCTGTCAGCAGCCCGCCCTTCATCGCCGCGCGAGATGTCGAGTACGCAAGCGCGAGGAAGGTGAAGAGGGATCCCAGCACGAGGGTCGTTGTCTGGGTGCGCTCGCTCTGCAGCGTTGGATTGCAGTGGGCCGGCATGTTTGCGTTCATACGGTAAAGCAGCGCGTCGTCGCGGCGGTCGCCGCCATGCGGGGGGAGCCACCCATCCCACGGCCTGGACGGTGTCTTGACCGGATCGGCAGGCGGCGGGCCGCGTTCGCCGCTGGGGAGGGAGGTAAGGGCTGAGCCCACCAGGTAAGTGGCGTAGAGGACGACCATGGCGCTCTGGGCAATGCCCGAGCGTGGGTTAGCTTCCTGGACCATGGGTGTAATGGAGAGAACGACGGCGCCGGTGCAGAGCACGATGTTGAAAGTGATAAAGAATTGGTTGAGCGTGCATCCGCCACCGCCAAACCACGCGTAGGCGAGCCCGGTACCTGCGATCGCGGCAGAAATTCCGCCGAGCGCCAGGACGAGGAGCAGAGCGAGGTAGCGTTTGTCCTGAGTCTCTTCCCATTTCGACAACATCTTCTCGCTGCTGGTATACGCAAAGTCAATAAGCAGCACGATCTGCGTGAGAAGAAAAAGGGCCGCCAAGGGCGCGGCGATGGTATGCGCCCACGCGGTAAAGACGGGGTTGGGGATGGTGAATGCGGCGCCGACGAGCAGCATCCACAACAGCAGCTTCAGACCCCAGAAACCATTCTGGAGACCGGCGCGGACGTCACGCGAGCTTCGAACGCCGTAGGTTCCGGCAAAGAGGAGGGCATGAAAGGTCCATGTTGCGGCACATAGGCGATAGACGGCTAAGTGCCCGAAACAGGCGTTGCCGCCTTGAGGGCAATGCAGCTTGAGGTAGTCATAGGTGATGGGGCTGATGCGCGAGACGGCCCAGTCGGTCTCCATGACCCACGCGAGTACGCCTGTCAGCAGGAAGAGCAGCGCATACCCGACACGGGAGACGGTCGAAGAGCGGGCGTGGAAGATGGATCCGCACGCAGAGCACGTGGCGCTGCCGAAACAGCACAAGACGTTGGTGGCCACGCTCGTGGCCAGGCCGGAGAACACGCCGCCCATCCTCGACTCTTCTCTGGTGATCGGGACGAAAGGGATGCAATGGAAGGCAATGCTACTAAATGCACTGAAACGGCGGGATGGGCACCAATGTCAAAGTACCGTCAAGCGGGTATAACGTGGTGCGGATCACGATGAGCTGGTACGAAATACAAGAGTGGTGTGGATAGTATCACAAACAAGGGCGAGGAGCATCAGCAATCGTGCTTGCTGATCGAGCAGGCCTAGCGGAGACGACGGGCGAAACCAACTGCGCAGCTGGACGGATGTGCGACGAGTGAAATGAAGCGAGCATGGGAGGCCAGTAGGCTGCCTTGCCGCCAGCGCCGCCTTCCGTGGCTGCCATGAGGCGATCTGACTGCCGCGGGGATGTGGCGTCGCATGGCGCAGCTCGCGCTGCGAGGCCCAGCCACTTGAGCTTTTTTGATACTTTTTCTCCGCGATCGACGTGACAGCGTATCGCAATCGCGACGGATGCTCTACGTTTGACTGCTTGACTGTCCAACGCTGTCCGTGCCCCATGGCGAGAAGATCACGATCCCGCCACAGCAGACCCCCGAGGCCTCACTTCGGTTGAGGACGTCCCCTGGGCGCCGGCGCGAGAAGTCGCGCATAGTTGTCTTTCCGGCAACCACAGGGCAACCGTGCCCGCGGCCTGAACATGACACGAATCGGAGAGGAGTCGCGGTGGACGGTCTGTGTGAAGCTCAGAGTCGCCTCAGAGTCGCCTCACGATTCCGGTGCTCAGGGGCTGGGATCCGTCACGCTCACGATCGATGGGACAACCGTCTCTAACCAGCGTCGCCGGATGCTGCGCCACGCTGCGCCACGTCGGTAGTCAGGGTCCCATCGTGTCGGGTATCCCACTCGAGAAGCGCGCAGCGATCTGTCGTGTGAGACCGGTGGGACCCTTGATCTCATAGCAACCCACTAAACAGAAACGTCACACCATCATGGAACTCATCACCGAACGCTATAGCAAAAAGGGTGGCGTCGCCATCGTGGATCCGAGAAGCAGCCGCAGTAGACGACATTGCATGAGTGTATGACATGAGTGTAGTCCTCCAGCACCATTCATCGCAGCTTGTCAGTAACGCCCTCGATCTCGCATGCTTCCACGCTTCGATCACATCGACGCGTCAAACTCCGACCACTCTCCGTTCAATAACCATGTCTGACGATCCTAGGGACACGGTCTGGCCCGTACCGCCGTCAACGGAGAGCCCGGCACCGCTGGCGTCGCCAAGGCCCCATCGCGTGCTCGTCACCGGTGCTACGGGTCTGCTCGGCCGTGCCATCGTCAAGAGCTTCCGTGGCGCCAACCTCGATCCGCCCCAATCTCCCGCCTGGGAAGGTACGAATCATTCCTGATGAACGATCATGTGCTGATGTGATGTGATCTCACAAAAGATGCGGGAGAGACGACGTGAGTTGATTCGAGCACGCTCCATCCAGCCATCTCGCCTCCAGCTCACCCTCATCTGGTAGGACGCTGATATCTTGTGATGTTGTGATGTACCACGGCTTCATGCCATACTTAGTTCTCGCGACGGGATGGTCCCGCGCCGACGGCGATGTGGTTGCCAAGCTGGATCTGACGCAACCGTCGGAGGTCGATGCTTGTCTGGACCGTTTCAAACCTGACGGTAAGTCATTTTATCCATACTCTGGATCGAGCGTGTGATCGAAGCATGCATCCCATAGGTGTCCCGGCATGTCCCAAATGCCAAGTTTCTCATCATCAGGCAACCATCATGGTCATGTCACATGTAATGTTGTATCAACGGCCCGGGGTCACGCTTCGGCGGTGCTCAGTGGTCATCCATGCCGCAGCCGAGAAGCGGCCGGATGTGGCGGAACGCGACCCGGAACGTGTCCAGGCCGTGAATGTTGACGCAACCGCGCATCTTGCTCAGCATTGTGCCCGCGATGGCATATTCCTCATCTTCATCTCCACCGACTACGTTTTTGACGGCCAGCACCCGCCCTACGAAGTCGACGCCACCACGCATCCCCTGAACGCGTATGGTCGGTCCAAGCTCGCGGGTGAACACGCCGTGATAGCCGCACAGCCGGCGAGCACAGCCGAGACCGCGGCGATGCCCCGCGGACGCTACGCGGTGCTGCGGGTGCCCGTGCTGTACGGCCCCGCATCACCGCGGGCCGAGAGCGCCGTCAACGTGCTGCTCGACTCCCTGCTCGCTGCACGCGACCAGGTGGTGGGCGCCCTCGCCATCGCCGTTGCGCCCGGCGAGGCTCCCGCACCCGCGCCGCCCGCGCCGCCCGCCATGGACGACTATCAGCAGCGCTTCCCGACGCATGTCGCCGACGTTGCCGATGTGTGCCGCCAGCTTGCAGCGCGCGCGCTGCAGCTGTCATCGGTGGCGGCGACGGCAGCGGCGCCGACTGGTGTCTATCACTTCAGCGGGACCCGCCAGATGACTAAGTGGACGATGGCGTCGACCCTTACGGCCTTGCTGGAAGCCCAAGGCGCTTTGAAGCCTGCGACGGCGGCCGATCTGCTGGAGCGCGGGCTGAAGCGGGTCACGACGCCGACGGCGGGCGCCACGGCCCAGCGGCCCGACAATGCGCAGCTGTCGAACCGTCGTCTCCAAGACGAAGGTTACACCCTACCACAGACCGACTTTACGGCGTGGTGGAGGGACGCTCTCGCCGCTGACCCCGCGCTCGCGTAAGCCATTCGATGGCCACATCAACACCAATAAATTACAAGAAAGCGACGCGGCGTCGCCCTTCTTCTCGCTAGGGGTCGGAAAAGACGCCGGAGGCGGACGGAATCGGGTGGGATGACCGATGGCCGCGATTCGCGGCGGGCGGAGACATGAGCTGGGCAAAGAGGTGCGACGGGGGTTCGACGGCTCGGACGCGCGGCAGCTTCGGGCCGTCGTCGGCGGGAAGGCCGACCGCGTGCCGTACATCGCGGACCCGCTTATGCACGGCCAACGGGTCCGGAGACGCATCGCCACCCGCGAGCCGATCGTGACGCTCATGTGAGACCGAGAACGGATTGTCGGCGGCATCTTCGATCGCGCGTCCGCGCCGTTCGGTCGAGACCACCGAGAACGCTATGGCTGCGTCCCGCAGGGCTTGCTCGTCACCATCCTCCTGCGAGGCGGGGCGTTTCGACAGCGCCCGGCGACCCGAGTTCTCCGCGCCGTCGCTCTCGTCGCTCTCGGACAGGTGGCCAAACAGCGACGGCACCGCATTCTGCATTGCCGTCGGGACCATGGCACCCAGACGCACACTGCCCGCCGACGCCGACGCCGTAGAAGCGGTAGGACCGGCACGCAGCGCCGCCATGCTCTGCGCAAAGACGTCGGGCGCGAGGGCGATCCCGGGCGCGGCGGTGGTACCGCGCTCGGCGAGCACGCTCATTGCGAACTGGAACAAGGGCTCGGGCCGGCGTGACGGTTTGGGGTCGGTGGCGCGCGCGGGCGCCGCGGCGCGAGGCGACCGCGGCGCGGGCGGCGGACGGCGCGCGTCGGGCGCCCATCCGTCATCCGAGCTGCTGTCGCTTGTCCAGCCGGCGGCCGCCGCCTGCGCCGCCCGCGCTGTCGAAGCCGCCGACGTCGTCGTCGTCGAAGCCGCCGCCGGGAGGGTCATGCTACCCGCGCCGCGGCCGTCCAGCGCCCGCTGCGACCGCTCGTCGCTGCTGATGTCGCGCGGCGTCTGCCGCAGCCGCCAGAGCACGGTGTCCGGGCTACCGGCGCCTCCATCCGTATACGCGCTGCGCTGCGCACGGGGCGTGAGCTGTGCGCGCTGCGAGGCGGCGGCGACGGCAGCCGACGCGGTGCCGACGACCTGCGCGGGAAGCCAAGCGTGCGTGCCGATGCCGGCGTTGCGCGGCCGCCGCCGTGCCGCGGGCGTGCTCATGTCGAACGGGTTGAGGGGATCGTCGGCGCGGACGGCGGTCTGCGGCCGCGGCGCCGTGGCGGCGAGGCGCGGCATCAGCGACGCTGTCATGGGCGTCCGCGCCAGCAGATCCTCGACCGAGTTGCGCGGCGTCGCGGCGGTCCATGGCTTGTCAGGGGCATGGCCGGGGCCGGGGCCGTGCGTCGAGGGAGGCACGTTTTCACGGTCCTCAGCGACGGCGGCGGTAGCAGCGTCCTGGGCACGGAGGGATCGGCCGAGCGGTCGCACGGCGCGCGGCAGCGAGAATGGCGCCACGGCCGCCGAGAGAGATGCAGGCAGCGGTGGACGTCGCCGTGCCGTCCGCGCGGCGGAGTCATGGCGTGCCGTGGCGCCGCCGTCGTCGCCGTCGCCCTGCTGGCCGCCCTCTCCGGTGCCGGACGCATCGTCATCGTCGCTGTGCACGTTGTCGGCATTGAGATCGAGCGCACCGATCGGTGACGACGGCACCGCGTCGTCGGGATCGCCGCGGCCGACCGGCGATGACGCGAGCGTGGGCGTGGACACGGCGTCGGCGGGCCGGGCGCTCCGCAGGGCCCTTGTCGTGGCCATCGCCCGGCCGCGGCCTGGGCCGTCATCCTGTGCCATCCACAGTCGCAAACGTTGGTGGGGATACGCGTGCCACTGAAGCGCGATAACACGGAGGCGGCAGGTGGTGGACGGCGGATGGCCCGTGATGCGCAGATCGGCCACCTGTCAGGCCCGACAGAGTAGGAAGTGGTAAAGAAAACGTCAGCATCGACTTTCCAAGCAGAAGGGTGCGCTGAAGGGCCATCAGCGGCCTCGTCGTGCTGGCATGCAGACGGGCGGGTCTCGCGGCGATACGCGCGACGTCTACTCGGGCAACGTGAGGAGGAGTGGGTGCAAAGGCCAACACGCGAGCGATGAGGCGGCTTCGAAGGGCGCGGATCAGTCTCTCATCACCCAAGCAACCCGATCAACCAGTGTCAATGCGATGTACCATGATTGATCGTGGTTTCAGGACTCCTAGATGATAGCGTCATCTCGTGGACGGCCTCAAAGCGTCCAGATGCTTGATGATACGATGACGATAAACCGGCGGTGCGGCGCACAAGCCTTGCCGCCGGCGGGGGTAGGCCAAGCGACTCAAGCCCGAGCGCCACACGACGGGCGGAGAAAGCACCCCTATGATGGCCGTGCGCGGCGGCCGACCAGCCCCGGCGGCGTCTCGGCAGCGCGACAGGAATGGTCGCCATGAGGCTGAATCATGGCCCAGCGCGTTGCACAACTGTGCATCGCAGATTGACGACGCGGTTTTGTGTAACATCGTTGTAACATTCCTTTCGAGGCGGCTCAGGCTCTGTAGGCGTGATGATGGCCCTCGCCGCTATCGCAACGCTGTGGTAACGCACTGAGCACGCCGTCATGCAAGAGGCACGCTGAAGAGGCACCGCTTCGTCATTGACGCCACATGATTCCTGACGTTGTGGTCCATGGGCAGTATCAACGCCAATAGGGAATGAACGGAATTGCCACGATGTGTGCGTCATGTCATGTTGCGTTGATAACGGTTAATGCGCCCGAAGCACATGCACACCTCGATTACCGTATCCAAAGTAAGACTGCGCAACTTCGGCTACTACGATCGGTGCTGCTCTGCCCTAAAAAGGGCTGTGGCCGCCATCGTTCGACACCATGACCATCTGGTTTCGTCACACGTCTCATCAACATATCCAGCACACAACACACGATCCTATAACGCTGTTAAGATATTATTCAAAGACGTACAAACCGGTTGATCGATGATAGCAACGTCATTATTCCTGAGTTGACTGACGAGCTAACGAAAGATTGAATCCCAAATTAAGGCCGTTATGCCGAATCAGTCCGATCGGTGGTGACTCTTTTCTTTCTGTGGCCCAGCGGGGGGCGGCCCGTGCGGACCTAGCCGCCGCTGCTGCCGCTGCCAACGCCGCCGCAACGCCTTGGCGTCCGGGCCGGTAGGGGCATCGCTCCGTTAAGCCCACACCCGCAGGCGGACCTCGGATGGCGGTGGCGGTAGCGCGGCGCCCGGCCTCCAACGAGCTTCTACCGAGTCGTCGCCGCACACCGGCCACGCGGGCCGCACCAGCATCAAGTCACGAACCATTCGGACCCGCCGAGGATCGCGGCGATGGCTATGGCCGACCCTGACCAGTCGGCCGCGATACAGGTTGCACTCACGAGACGATGCATGAAGATCACGCGGATTGCGCTATGCTTCGCTATACGTCACGATCCGCGACGCTTGGCCCTCGCTGCGCTTCGCCGCTGCTGCCCGCCACGAGCAAAGCCCCCGACGCCCGCGACTCGGCGATCCGTGCGATCAGCCGCGTCTATCTCCTGGAGCTACTACCCCTGTCTTTGTCTTTGTTTGCTTGATCACCACGCGACAAGTGTTGTCGAGCTCGGCTCCCTACTCTGTCGGCCGCACGTTGCTATTTGCCGTAAGCCGGGTTCGTCCCTCGCCTCGTGACATCGTCGCTTGCGACCGCTGTCTGCATCTCCGCCTTCCGTGGCGACGGCTTTTCCCTGCCAACGCGCGAGTGAAAGAGCGTGAAAGACCGCGCGTGCTTTCTTCAGTGCGCCCGCGGACGTGCTAGCCACGGCGTGGCTCATCGTCTTGTGGAACACAACGTGACCCGCTGCCGCTAACGCGCCGCGATGAACCTCTTTGGGCGGGCGAAAGCCGCCAAGACGACGCCGAAGGATGCGATTCTGAACCTGCGGGCGTCTCTGGAGATGCTCGAGAAGCGCGAGAAGAATCTACAGGCCAAGATCGACAACGAGAACCGAATCGCTCGCGCCAATGTGACGAAGAACCGGCGCCTCGCGCTGGAAGCGCTGAAGCGGAAGCGCGCGTTCGAGTCCTTCCTGGACAAGACGATGGGCGCGCGGATGACGCTTGAGCAGCAGGCGATGGCGATCGAGAATGCGAACGTCAACCTCGAGACCATGAACGCCATGCGCGCCGGCGCAGAGGCCATGAAGTCGATCCACGGCGCGCTCGACATCAACAAGGTCGACAACATCATGGACGACATCCGCGACCAGATGGATCTTGCGAACGAGATCAGCGACGCTATCTCGCAGCCGGTCAACAACAGCGCCGCGTTCGACGAGGACGAGCTCAACGCGGAGCTTGAGACCTTGGAGCAGGAGGAGCTGGATGCGCGCCTGCTCGAGCATGACCTGCCCTCGATGGCCGATGCGCCAGCCGTGCCCGACAAGGCCATTCCCGCCGTGGCGCAGCCGCCGCGGCCGGGCCGCGCGCAGCAGGCCAAGCCTGCCCAACTCGACGATGACGAGGACGCCGAACTGGCCGATCTCAAAGCCTCAATGGCCATGTAACAGCGAATATCATAAAGAACATACCATTCAGCAACCATCGCGGACCCGGCGGTTCGTGATCGGCGGTTCGTGCTGTCCTACGTGCATCAAACCGCCGACCCCTCCCACTCGCTCTCACATCGATAGAAAGGATGCCATGTCGAGCACGACCCACGTGCTCATCGTCAGCCGCAACGCGGCTACCCCCTTCATCGGGAGCGCATCGCCATGCAGCCCTGCCGGGAGGCCTCGTCTTCTTCGAGGATTTCTCTATTAGAGCACACTAAAGGAGGCCAAGACGAGGGTGGTCAGCACCGCTTTGCCCAGGAGAGGACAGGAGTGCGCGCACATCGAGGCCTCCCATCAAGGAAAAAAAACGATTTAACGGAGACGGCGGGCCTCGCGCTCCGACTCCATGAGGGTGAGGATGTCGTTCTCGCGGACGGGGCCCTTGACGTTGCGGATGATGGTGCGGTTGACCTCGTCAATGAACTCAACACGGACCTGGGTGACACCACCACGGGAGCCGGTGCGGCCGAGCACCTTGATCACACGCACGAAGCGGGGAGCCTGAGACTTAGCGTCCTGTTTAGCAAACCGCCCGCGCCCAATCGGAAGAAAATCAGTTCAAAGAAGCAGACAAGGAATAAAGCGCGAAAAAAAGCAGGGTGAGTGAACCGTGGTTTCATGTCGCAAAGTGGACACCTGACTAACATGAACAGCAGCACGTCCAGACGACGGCCACCAAGAAGAGGACAGCGATCCAGGGCCACGGTGAGGAAAGCTCCATCGTGGCATTGGATACGGTTCCTCATACAGATGATCGGCAGAGCCCCAAACCATCAGGCGTCGGGCGGACCTGAAGCACGCGAGTGTCTCGTTCCACAAGGACCAGACACAGTCGAAAATCAGTCCGATTCCAATGCCTCCTGTCCGTTGGCGAACCGCCCGCGCGGCTGCGACGCGATCAGAAGACGGCAATACGCAAGACGCCGGCCGGGCCGAACCCTGTGGCACCCGCATCGTAACAACGGCACAAAAGCACGTCGCTGCTGAGGAAGGCGCCTGTCGAGACGGATGCGCCGTCATCGCCGTCAAAATGCCATCAAACAGCGCCGCGTCACGGATCAGGGTCTCGCCAGGAGTCCCGTGAGGCTGTCATCGATTTACTAGCGAGGCCCCTGCCGCTGTTCGGGTCGGCGCTGCTCGCGGCCGTGGTCGCGATGACGATGCTTTGACGGCGATCCCTGTAGGACATGGGCAAGCCGGGACACCACCTCGATCGAGCTCTCGACGTTCTCGCGCCTGGAGTGGACGGCGGCGAGGTGCAACTCGGCCCGGCGAACGACGGATGACGCGCGCGTCAAGACAATTTGCGGACCCTTTCAGCAGCGTCACGCCTCGCGAAGGCATCAGACAGCACGCCGGGCAGCGCTAGCGCCACCCACCGCACGGAACATCGCGACGGCCCTCCTCGGACCACCATAGATTCGACATGACCCGGGCCTCCGTCGTGACCATCGCTATGACACCGGTAAGCGTTGCTCGCGCGGTCGCGCTCCGAACATATCGGGACGGGCCGGAGGGCAGCCCGGGAAGGAACCGGCGCGGCAGGCCGGGCCAGAACCAGAAATCACGTTTCACAGCGCACGGGTCCGGTTGCCTCGTCGGATGCTCCGCTCCGCCATCAGCCCGAATGGGCAGCCGAACGGGCAGAGGTCCGGCCTAGGTCCAGCAAAAAGGTCAGGGGGCCAGCGGTCGGCTATGATGCCGTATGGCTGCCGAGAAATCCGTCGGTCGGTTTGGCAGTCTCATGCGGGCTCGCTCGTCGGCGATTGATCGTTGACGGTCATTCGTCTTGTCTGCTGTGGGTCCTCGTCGTTGTCTTGGGTGGTCTTAAGCGAGAGCCAGGTTCATGCGCAGAAACGGTGCAGAGGGCAGGGGGCAGCCATCAATGGGTCTTGGCTTTACCATTGTGATTAGTTGTTTATGGGGTGAAACAGGGTGAGGGGACGGTGAGGACGGTACAGAGCGGTGGTGGTGCAGGTCTAGCAAGGTCGACAAGACGTCTCGACATACCCGTCAACGACATGCTCATGCCCTGGATCCATACGCCATGCTTTAGGCCTGAGCCAGTTCTAAAGCACTTGAAGGCAGATCAGCCGTTGTCACACACGCTGCTTCGTTTGCGACTCGTGGCATCTCCTCACGGGAAGTATAGTGGCCGCCTCTGCGTGTCGGATCGTCGCCGCTGGATGGATGGATGGATGGATGGGTGGGTGGCGGGGCCCGCCTCGACGGGTCGGCCGGCCAGTCGGGCCCCCAGCCCCCTGCCCGTCCTAAGGTTCGGCGAGGGAACCCCCTTTCCTTTCTGGACCGGGCCCCCGAGACAAAATAACCAGCCGGGTTCTTTTTACCATCATCGTCACTTTGAATGACTCCTGACGGCGATTAGATCATACGACGGCGATACCGCCGTGATTCGCATCCGACTCTAGACGGGAGGTCGTGTTCAACCCTGAATACCGATCTACCTGCGGTAGATGTGGGATTATACGATAACACAAGCAAACGAAGAAGATCATCCGTAGATAATCCTAAGCGAGGTCGGAGGATGATAGCGCAGGATCAATGATGTCGTATGACGGTGGTTGTCGTTTTGTCCGTCGTCGACGCCGACGCGTTCGAATCCACTCTGACACAAATCTGAACTTTGTCTATGAGCCCGACTCCGAGCTCGTTACTTTATTTTCGGCGCTCAAGATCCACGCCTCGCCGCAGAAGAGCTTAATATCAGACCTTAGCCGGCCCACGGTGTCCAAAACCAAAAGCCATTAATCCATTCGCGCCCAACATTCATGACGATGGCCAACTGCTGTGCGAAATCGATGACCTCAACGACCTTCACCTCGGGCGCTTCAACGGAGAAAACCAGTTGGCGCTTCATAATGCCGATCTGAAGCTCTCACCAGCCGTCGCGTTCATCGAGTTCATCGAGACCTTGTTGACACGGTCCAAAGTAGGCATCTGTGCGCACATCCGCATCACCTGCCGTCCTTCCTGACGGTCCACGAGAACCGGCAGTTGCGGACGAATACGTCGCCCGAGCGCTCGGACAGTTACGATTTGTTTTAGTTTGTTCATCTAGCGATTAGACGGCCTGCTGAACATTGTGCAACCTCGCCCGACATGGGCGACGACAAAGCCAGTAAGACTGTTACAGCAGCGCAGCTGCCTGACCTGACGAGCACGATCTTCTATCAGAAGCTGATGCGGGGCATGACAGGTACTACCAAGTCGTATCCTCACGTGCGTGACGGCGTTGGGGACTACCGGCTGCTGGCAGCTCTGCTGCCGGGACGGCGCTGATTCGTGGGCCGCAGTATTTTCATTTACGGCGCCATCATCAACCGATGAGACCGATGAGAGACACCGGACTAGGCTCCGAAGTGCCTTTAAAGAAGTATCAGCCTTCCAGAGGGCCAACGGCCTGATAGGCCCACAGCGCATCTGGATGCTGCATCGGATCAGCAGGTGGGCGTTGTGCCAGACTTGGAAACCATGGAGCGGTTGCCTCCAATTTGTGCAGTTGGTAAATCACGACCTCAATGCGACATCCGACGCTGCCTGCCCTCGCCCGTTAGACCTGCAGCACGTTGTTGCGTTGCGAGGCAGCCCATGGCCGGCAACCCTTTATGGCAAAGCCGGCCCAGCGATTGCTTGGCATATCGATAAGCATGGTGATAATAGATGAGAGACATTGCTGAAAGCAAGCGAAGCATAAACATAATAAATAATAAATAATGATTAATAAATCATCCCACGCTGCATGTTCCTGTAGCGGGGAGGAGATCAATTCTAACAAGAATCCGGGAAACCTGATGGTATGGCGATCCCCATCACCTGTCGCATTTGAGAAATACGAGGGAAGAGCATGCGCTTTCGTTTCCGCCCAGTCGGCATGTGCTCTTCGGCAAGGAGACCAAAACCGAATTTCGAGGGTCCTGTCATGCACATGCCCATGCATAGGCAGATGCCAATGAACTACGTCGGGACCTTGGCAGTCGACGCATGCGAGACTGTCCCGTGGACGTGCTGCGACTGCGTCGGGTCTCATGCTCCCGCGAGTATCTGCACTAAGCCATCCAAGGGCGGCTTCCGGGAGCTGCTCTCCGCTGGCTCTGCCGGCACACCTACCTGATATGCTGAGCGGCCCCCCCGGCGATGCGACGTGCCGCGTCTGACGAGGCCCGCTGGAGCCGCAAGTCGTGTCGAAGCAAGCGCTGACACGTTGGGCCAAAGCCGCCTACCCGACAGGACAAAGCAAGCCGGGATCGACGCAACGCTGACGGAACCAACACGGGTTGCCAGCGGCTGTCCCCCCGCGACGGCCACGGCCACGTCAGCTGCTCTCTTTCTCTCTTCGCGCTTTAGTATCCCTGTCATGCGTGTGCCGGCAAGGAGACACATGGCCCCGCGGGGAAGGGCCCAGCGCGTCCGTTGCGTCTCAGCAACGAAACCAGCGCCCTCGTCAGTCGCCGCTTCCCGCGCATCTGTGGGTGTCGGCGGCGTGTGCCTGTCGGTGCCCCGCAGGATCACGCGATTTCTCCACTCGTGGGTAGAGCGCACCATCGCGCTGAGCCATGAGCCATGAGCCATGAGAATGGGGCCTCACGCTGAACCCATCGATGGGTTTGATCGATGGGTCGCGCTGCCTTCTCCACGCCATTTTTCTTTTTATGATTGAAAATGGATTCCGATCGACCGTTGCTTCGACCGGAGGCTGTCTGGTGGCGTGTCAGCCCTGCTCCACTTATATTTTTCAGGTTCGTTTTCAATTTCACCGTGTCGCCGAAACGAAAGGCCAGTACCGAGCCAACCGGCCGGTGACGATGCGTCATGGCCCCTACCGAGAGCCTTCGGGGGCCATTCAGCACAGGACACGCCGACGGGGATCCGTCCAGCAGGCCCAGCAGCCGCCGCTCGAGCATATTTCATTTCAAATGGTGCGCGGCCGAAGCCCGACGACAGGCTCCGTGAAGGCGGCGGTGAGCCGTGGCGCGGAGACCGGCGAAGGCCTCTTTTTTTTTTTTTGGTCCCTGCTGCCGGCCGTGCTGCCGAGGATCCCGCGAGGCGAGCGTGCCGTCTCAGCGCCCACGGCACGGCATCGCACGGCACGGCACCGCACCGCAGCCGTGGCTTGACTTAGCTGGGCACGGCTGGGCACGGCTGGGCACGGCTCCTGGGCACGGCCACGGCACCCACTCGCGCCCACCCACCTCTCCACCTCCGGACCAGGGCCCGACGCTGGGCTGGCGCCCTCGGTGCCCGCTGGCGGGCGCGGGTTCCGCATGGCGCAGGGCGGCGTCAGGGGCCGTGGCCGACCCCCGCCAGCGGCGCCGGACGTGCCGCTGGCGACGTCGCGGAGACCGCCGGCGGTCTCCGCACGCCGTCGCGGCGTCGACGGCCTCCCGCCGCGTCGGCCGCCGCGCAGACGGCCCCGCCCGGAGGTCCCGGGCCGTGGGTTCGTGGCGATGGCCGCGCGAGCGGGGGCCGTGGCCGACGGCCATGGCCGAGCGAGCGGACGGTGACGCTGGGTCATGGCCGCGCGGCGGTCGCTCGCCAGCGCGGCTGTCGCTCGCCAGCGCGCGACGCGGAGCAGCCAGGCGAGGACGCCGTGGCGGCCGTGGACACCGCGGACGCCATCGCTTGCGCCGCCGCCGCGACCATCACGACCGCCTACGGAGACCTCGGTCAAGCGAGACGAAGCAAACGGGGCTAGCCCCCGCTCCATGTGAGCAGCGTCGGGCACACACCGGCGCAGACGCTGCGACGCAGGGCCACGGCGGCTGGATGCGACCGGCGGGCCGTCCGCAGGCGCCGCCGGCCTATCAAAAGCACAAGGAAAAGCAACAGCAACAGCAAAAAAAAAAGAGAGAATCAAGCAGCACCGAGAGGGGAGTGAGCAGCGACATGGTTTGCGGAGACTCGCGACCCGCTGGTGGCGGCTTGCTTGATGGGGGCACAGGCGGCGCTGGGCTGCCCGAGCCGAGCCGAGCCGAGCCGAGCGCAGGAAGCAACCGGCAAACAGCAAAGGAAGCGCGGCCCGGGCGACCCCGAAACGGTGCGGGCACAGGCGACGGCACCGACGGGGCCGCGGGTCACGGGTCCGGCACCATTCAAATTGCGCAACGACGTCGCCGGCCCTTCGAAAAGCGTCATATAAGGGACCGGCACGGCGGCCCCTTGGCAAGTCCGATACCCATGGCGTGCCAGAGTGACGGAAGCGGCTCGAGTCAGAGAAGGCGAGGGAGGTCGGTGTGACACCCCGATGCAGACCACGAGACGGCGACACGAGCGAGACGGAGCGGCCTCTCGTATCCTGCGGAATTCTATCACCAGGCCGGGCCCTTCACGTCGACGCTCACTGTGAGCGACCTGGCCGACCTGTGCCGCTGTGCATCGTTCTCGCCGGCTCTGTCAGTGCGACCGTGCGCCTGACTCGCAGAGCTCGCTCGCATTCCTTCTTCTGTTGGCATATCACCGTCCCGCTCAAGCATCGAAGGATCCTCCGCGCCTCCCTTTGATCCCTGGCCATTTGAAACGCTGCCGAGAGACCGATCGCCGGCTCCACCATAGATCTACTCTCGCACCCCGCTGATCCCCTCCGCGTGGCCACGTGGCCCCCTGCGGCGGTTTGGAGCCCGAGACCGACTCCCTGACCCCCTTTGGCAAGGACCTGCCGATCTCGCCTTTCAGGGCCTCTTCTGCCTTCTCGCTGGTGCCGCCGCCGCCCCCTGTGCCCCGCGTCCAATCCACACGAGCGCCGATCGCCTCGCCTCCGTGGCGCTGCGCGTGGCACGGTTCTCGGGCCGCTTCCCTGCCTTCCCCCCGGCCGCCTCCCCCACCCGCAGTCGCGGCCGCCTTTCGATGCCGCCCGCGCCGACCGTCCTGGCCACGCTGCCAACGCCACCGCCGGTCCGCGCGCACCCGTACCGCCCACAGGCCGCCCGCAAGGAGCTGGCCATCAAGACGGTCCGCTCGCATCGCACGGCCCACGGCGCCGCGGCCGCGGTGCCGGCCGCGGCGACCCGAACCCATCCGCCAGATGGCTGCTGGAACGCGGTTGCCGCCGCGGCCGGCGCGCTGCCGGGGCCGTGCGCATCCTCGGTCGCCGCCTGCGCTTCGCAGACGCTGCCCCTGCCGTGCCATGTCGCCGCTGTCCGCCCGTACGCGGGCATCAGCGCCGCCGTCGCCATGACGTCGATGCTGCCGGCGTCCGCCGGCAGCTACCTACCCCTGCCGTACGCGGCGGCCTCGCCGCACACGGCTGCCGGCCACCCTCGCTTCTCTCAGGCCGCCCAGGCCTGCTCCGTCATGGGCCCCTTGACCCCGACCTCCGCGCCGCCGACCGAGCTGCCGCCCACGTGGCCGCCTTGTCTGATGCTGCCGCCGCCGCCGTCGGCCCTCAGCACCCACCGGCCGCCACAGGCGCCGGTGCAGGTCCAGGCGCAGTCGCACGTGCCGCCCCTCGCGCCCGCGCCGGTACCCCGCTCGCACCCGTCGTCGTGCTCGGCGGCGGCGGCGGCGGCGGCGGCAGCCCTGCAGGCCGCCATGGCGGCCAACGCCGCCGCCAACGCCGCGGCGGGCGGCGTGGCGACGCTCGCGACGCCCGCGTCGTCGGCGGCGCCCTCGCCGGCGCTCCCGCCGTCCTCGGCCGCGGCGCAGTTTGTGCAGCGCCGGTACGAGCTCGCGAACATAGTGTCGTGGTTCACCATCAAGAAGTGGTTTGGCCCGCTGGGCTGTCCCGACGCGGCGGCGCGCCACGCGCGGCTGCGCGAGCTGGCGTATGCGCTCATGATCCATTTCCGCATCGCGACCTCCGTCGTCGTGCTCGCGCTGCACCTGATTTTGCGGCTCACGACGCAGCTCAACCTGCGCGCGGTCCCGCCCGAGCCCGGGAGCGAGATCCGCGTGCTCACGGTCGCGCTGATGCTCGCCGAGATCCAGCTCAACGACCGACCATACCCTGCGCGGCTGTGGACGAAGGTCACGCGCCTCAAGGTCGGCGAGGTCGCCGCGATGAAGATGGAGTTCCTCCAAGCGCTCGACTGGCGCACCCACCTCGGCGCCGACGAGTTCGCCGCCTGGGTCCGCCAGCTCAGCACCTATATCAACGCATGCCACGCCGTCGCGATTGCCAAGCGCGTGGCTTAGACCGACGCGGCGCGACCCGAGGGCGATGCTACCCCACCTCTCCATGATCGAGGCCCTACGTATCCATCGCCCTTCTGGCGCGCCTTGCATTCGCGCATTCGTATGCGCGATAGCGTCGTTGCATTTATCTTTCCATCCAGTAATTCCATAATAGAGCCCTGCGCCCGAGTCATCTCTCGGCGTGCCTAACTGGTGGTGCCTGTGATCGTGACGGCTCGAAGGGCACCCAACAAGCCGATCGCGGTCGGCGGGGGCGGCGGGTCGCGCCACCGAGACCGTCAAGCCACAAGCCCCGCCGGAGCCTTGAGGTTAGGCGGCGAGGAGCAGGACGGCCGCCGCCACCGGCCGCCGCGTCCGCGCCGGTGCTTGGGCTGTGGGGGCTGGAGCTCGGGCTGGAGCTCGGGCTCGGGCCCCGCAGGGCTCGCGGCATGCCGCCGCCCGTCTCATCTCGGGGCTCGCCGCCGCACGGCGGGTCCACCACGCATCGGCTCGCTCCCGTCTCACCCGACGGCCGCAGGAGCCGACGGCACGATATCGCATGAGGCGATGGCCACCACGTGCCAGCGACGCCCACGACGGCTGACTCGTGCCGTCCCATCGTGCCACCCCACCGGCGCAGACCCTCGAGGCACGTGTTCCCCGCGACGCGCTCGCATGCCGCATTTCGGCTGCCCTGCGTCGTCGCGTACCAGCCGTCATCGACGCCATCTGTCGTATCGCCATCGCTTGATATCGATGGTTCCTTTACCTGGTACCCGTAGTCTGCGACGACGCTGCCGTGCCGTCCCATCCGACCGGCATCCGGCTGACACCCCGGGTTCCATCTACGATACCGCGTGGCTTGGCTCCTGAGCGGCTCGCCCGCACGCGTCCTTCGTGACCAGCGGTACCACAGCAGCGCCGCTAATCCGTCGACCGACGCGACGCGTCGCGCTGCTGTCCTCACGTGCTCCCTGGCTGCGCCATTCCGACGCAATACCCTCGGATCCGACAGCGCGTTCTCCAGCCCTTCCGTCGCGGTCTTCCCATCGTTTTGATCGGCGGCACGCTCCACGCTTTGGCCGGCGCGACGGGACGGGCTGCGTTCTTTCACACGCGCACGGGACGGCGGCGGCGACGACTGCTGCTGATTCCGCCGCTTCCGCGTCGACTTGTGCTGCTTGTCCGGCAACAACCGCTGCCGCTGCTGCCGCTGCCGCCGCTGCCACGCGCGTGCGGGTCGATTCACCCCCCCACGGACGGACCCCTCGCGCGCCGTTATACGCCTTCCGCATCGGGGCCGTGGAGCGACCAGTGCGTTCGCCCGTTCGACGGTTCTTCGGCAATTCATGCGAAGACCCGTTTCCTCGACGTACGAGCCAGAACACTGATCCTGGGCGTCGGTGGCGAGAAACGAAACGGCTGCGCGTGACTGCGCCGTGCTCGACCGCAGCCCGTGCGTGCGGCTCGTTGGCGCTGCCCGTGCGTGCTGTATTGTAGGGCTCGAATCCCCGACCGCTCCCCCTCGCGCCGCCCGGCCATCGCGTGCCGTCATACGAGGGCAGGATGGTCTCGCGCGACGACGCGGCGGCGTCCTCGTCGTCGTTGCCGCCCGCATCCTCGGCCACATCCGGCGGCGATACCGGGGGGCCCGCGCCGCGTCCCGCGCCGAGCATGACGATGGCGTCGTTGCAGGCATTCCATGCGGCCAACGGCACGCCCTTGCCACCGCCGCCCGTGCTGCGTGGCAAGACGATCGATTACCCCGCCCTGTATGCTGCGGTCTGTCAGCACGGCGGGTTCGATGACGCCACGCGGCACCGCCAGTGGTCACACATCGCCAAATGCGTCGGCGCGACCTCCCACTGCGTCAACGCGGCTTACGTCCTGAAGCGCGCGTATATTCCTGCTTTGCTGCCCTATGAGCGGTGCCACCTCCAGGACTGCGCCACGGCCACGGCCGGCGCGGGGACGGCGGCACGGCGTGCCAGCGAGGCTCAGCCGGCGTCCGTGTCGCGGTCGAGTTTCCTCCGGCTATACCCGACGCCTGAGCTGACAAACGTGCTGACGACATTGCCGACGCTGACCACGACGAACCACATGCTCCCCCCGCAGATCCCGGGCAACCCTGACGACGACAGCAACAACGAAAAGTATATCTGGCAGGGCCTCCAGTCGCGCATCTACCTGGCGCTCGAGTCGGGGCTGCCGAACGAGATCGACTGGGCCCTCAACAAGCTCGTCAAGCTGAGCCACTGGAACCGCTATCCGTCCGACATTCAGCTCCAGGGCCTGCCGGGGCTGCTGACTCTGCTGATTGAGCACATGAAGGGCTTCTTTGACCAGTTCTCCCTCGATACCGACGCCGTGGACCCTTCGGACGGCCACCACGTGCCCACGCTATCGCTGACCAACACGACGACCACCGTGGCCAAGACAGCGGTCGCGGCCTCCCATCGCAGCGCGCCGTCGCACGCGGGCAGCGGGCGCCGCCGCTATGCGGAAACGCGTCGGACGGGCGGCCCGCTACCCCATGCGCCGTGCGAGATGGCCATGTTTAACACGCGCGCCGACCGCATCGAGTGCGAGCGCACCCTCCAGATCCTGCTCATTATCCGCAACATGTCCGTCACGCCCTCCAATGCGGAGTACGTCAATGCGTACGCGGAACTGAAGGGCCTGCTCGCCAAGGCCATGGCGCTGCCGCCGGACTCGGTCTGGATCGAGGTCCGGCAGTATGCGCTCGAGATCTTTGAGAACATCTCGAGCGTCGTCCATGTCGCGCCGTACGATGTGCTCGTGACGTGCTTGTATCAGTGCGTGATGGGGAACGACCGCGGCAGCCTGCTGGTGGCACTGCGCGCCTTGACCAACCTAGTCCGCCAGCCCGCGAATGTCAACCTGTTTACCCGGCCTGACCCGGCAATGATCCACCGCATTCTGGATCTGCTCACCCTGCTCGATCCCGCCATGACCCATGCATGCCTCGAGTACCTGTATACGCTGACGAGTATCGGGCCCAGCGTTATCAACCAGCTCACCCCGATGGGCCGCCATATGGTCTCGATGCTGCAGAAACTGATGCTGTGGACGGGCCAAAATGACCGTATGGTACCGGAAGGCGGGCTGCTCATCACGGTGCCGACCTATGCGTCGTCCCGTCCCTCCCCGCCGTCGGCGTTGAAGCCCCCTCCGACGCCGCTGTCGCCGCCGCCGTCGTCGTTGCTCGAGAATCCGAAGCCGATAGCTGGACCCATCCGGTGTGCGTGGACCGACTGCGGCGAAGAACACCTGACCTCCGCGGATCTACTCGAGCACATCTTTCTGGAGCACGTGGTCGAAACGGACGAAGAGGACGACATCCGCGAAGCCGGCGAGACGGCAGCAGATGCAGCGGACACAGCGACGTCGCCGCTAGCCCCGGTGCCGGCGCCGGCACCCACCCTCGATGCTGATGTGCCCCGCCTCTGTCTCTGGAACGGATGTGGCGCACCCCTGCCGCTGCAGGGCGACGCGGCCATCCGCCATCTCCAGATCCATCTCGCGCTGCGCCATCTCCAGCCCGTCTTGCCCTCCAGCGACTCCGCCACGACGATCGAGGCCAGAGGGTCCGCCCCAGGCCGGCCGTCCACAGGTCCAGCAGCGGCTGCGGGGGGCTCGAGTGCCGGCTCGGCCGCGGGCTCCGGTTCCGGCGCGCCGCCACGACCGCCGTCGGCCAGCGACAGCATGGCCGGCCTGCATCCGCTAGCCCTGCGTCTACGCGAGCGGATCGACCCCGCGGTCCTTCAGACGATGGCGCGTCTGCCCTCACACAGCCTGATCGCCGCCATTCAGAACGATGCCGGGTTCAGCAGTTTGCTCAAGCAGGTGCCGCTCAGCCATCTTGTGCGTGCGCTCACGATGCCAGCCACGCCGCGCCAGCCAAGTCCGACTGCTCAGCAACAGCAGCAGCAGCAGCAGCAGCAGCAGCAACAGCAGCAGCAGCAGCAGCAGCAGCAGCAGCAGCAGCAGCAGCAGCAGCAGCAGCAGCAGCAACAACGTCAACAGCAACAACAGCAGCATCAGCTGATGTTACAGCAGAAGCAGCAGCAGCAGCAACGAATGATACAGCAGCAGCAGCAGCAGCAGCAGCAACAACAACAAGCAGCTGCGGCTGCAGACAGCTTGCGCGGTAACGGCCTGGTGGCGCTGCTGGTGCTGCGAAATCTCGCGTCGTGCCGCGCCTTCCGCCCCTTTTTTCTGGCGAGCGAGCCGGCGTTCGTCGCGGCCGCAACCGCGCAGGGCGGGACCGGCAGCGGCAGGAGCGCGAAGCTCGCGCACCTTGTCGCCCTCATTCTGCACCAGAGCCCGGCTTCAGCGCCGAGCGCGCTGTCGAATTGATGTGCTGCGATCATGTCGCTCGACATTTCTTGGGTTTACGTAACATCGATATCCCTGTGCATTCATCCTCGACGATTCTATCTACGATATGAGGGCGCCAGATGCAAAGGAGCGTGGAGAAACCCGGAGGGGGAGGATCGCCGACCGGGTGGTGGGACCGCCCCACCACTCGCCACCGTGTCGACGGCGTGCGCTTGAGAAAAGAAAGCGGCCGCCAAGCCTTCTTGGGCCTTCGCCGCGGGCCGGTCGGCCCCCGCCAGTGTTACCGCCGCCGCCGCCGCCGCCGCCGCCGCCGCCGCGGCTCTTGCGTCCGCCACGGCACGATCCGAGATTCGAGACCCTTCGATGCGCGACGATGGGTGGCGGGCGCGCCAGCCCACGAGCGCCGCTAGTGGCGCCGCCGGCCAGAAGTGGGCATCAGGGGTGCGCTCGGATCCAGGCGGGTGGGTCGGCGCCGGCACGGGTGGCATCGAAAGGCGGTCGCGCGTCGGTCGCCGACGGCCGCGGCGGCCACAGCGGCGGGGCATTGAGCGGCCATGCGCGCGGCGACGGGCGCTACGTATAAAGCGCGGGCCAGCCTGGCGCCGCGTTGCGGGCCGTCAGTCGTTCCGATGGCTGGCACGAGGTGGTTCCGCGATGCATCGGTGCAACGACGCACTGCAAGGGAGGAAGGGAGGACAACGCCGCGGTGCAACGAGGACTCAAGCTGCTTCATTCAAAGACGATCCCTACAACGACGACGACGACGGCTGCCTGGACGAATCCCTCTCGGCATCGTTTCATACTCGTGTCCTGACTTATCACTTCTGCCTTACCCGCGATATTGTGACGACAACATCCACGATGTCGGTAAGTGGTCTGCTGTGAGGACACGCCTTCGGCCATGCGCTGCTTGATCAGGCACCCCGATGAATCCTACTGTGGCCGTAGACTCACCTCTCGCTGTCTATCGGCGTTTTGCGCGGTGATATGTGATATGATTGGACATAGGTCGACGAGTACAAGGCCAAGGGCAACGCGGCCTTCAAGAACGGCGACTGGGAGACCGCTGTCGCCGAGTTCACCCGCGCTCTGGACCTGGACCCCAGCAACCACATCCTTTTTTCAAATCGGTAGGTCTTTCATGTTGTCGCCGATCCGCCCCCCAATGCGGGCTGTCTGAGCATTGCTAGATCCGCCCTTGATCCGTCCTACATTCTGAATGACTCACCTGCTTATTTTTCGTGTGCTATGGATTCCATGTTCATACGCTTGGTTACTCCTCTCATAGATCGGCTGCGTACGCTGGCAAGGGCGATTTCACCAGCGCGCTGAACGATGCCGAGAAGACGGTGTCTCTGAAGTCTGACTGGGCCAAGGGCTACGCGCGCAAGGGCGCGGCGCTCCACGGTCTCCGCAAGTATGAGGAGGCCATCGCCGCCTACGACGCTGGCCTCAAGATCGAGCCGGGCAACGCCTTGCTGACTAAGGGCCGCCAGGACGTCGAGGACGAGCAGGCCACCGGCGGCGCCGATGGCATGGGCAACGCCATCGCCAACCTCTTCGGCCCGGACGTGCTTGCCAAGATGGCCGCCAACCCCAAGCTGGCGCCCTTCCTCGCCCAGCCCGACCTGATCGCCAAGATCAAGCAGATCCAGCAGAACCCGCAGCTCGTCAACATGTACATGCAGTCGGACACGCGGCTGATGCAGGTGATGATGGGCCTGATGGGCCTCGACGCCACCGTCGGCTCGCGCCCCGGCGGCGAAGACGACGACGCTAGCCCGTACACGGCGACGCCGTCGAGCCCGCCCAAGGCGCAGGCCAAGCCGGCGCCCAAGGCGGAGCCCGTGGTCGAGCTCACCGAGGAGGAGAAGGCGGCGGCCGCGAAGCGCGAGGCCTCGAACGCCGAGAAGGACGTGGGTAACACGCACTACAAGGCGCGCGAGTTTGAGCAGGCGCTGGCCGCCTACGAAAAGGCGTATGGCCTCGACGACACGAACATTGCCGTCTTGACGAACAAGGCCGCCGTGCAGATGGAGATGGGCGACTACCAAGCGTCGATCGCGACGTGCGAGCAGGCCATCGAGCGCGGCCGTGAGGTGCGCGCAGACTTCAAGGTGCTGGCGCGCGCCATGGGCCGCATTGGCAACGCGTACGTCAAGCTCGAGGACTACGAGAACGCCATCAAGTGGTACAACAAGTCGCTGTCGGAGCACCGCACGGCCGACGTGCTCACGCGCCTGCGCGAGATCGAGAAAATCAAGAAGGAGGCCGACGCGCGCGCGTATATCGACCCGGCGAAGGCCGATGAGGCTCGCGAAAAGGGCAACCAGCTCTTCAAGGACTCGGACTTCTCGGGCGCCGTGCCGTTCTACTCGGAAGCGATCCGCCGCAACCCGAGCGACCCGCGCAACTACTCGAACCGCGCCGCCTGCTACATCAAGTTGATGGCGTTCACCGAGGCCGACAAGGACTGCGATGCCGCGATCGCGCTCGACGAAGGCTTTGTCAAAGCCTACATCCGCAAGGCAGCAATCCTCTTTGCGAAGCGCGATTACACGGCCTCGCTCGAAATGTGCGAGACCGCGAAGGCAAAGGATGCCGACGGCAAGCATGAGGCCGAGATTACCCAGCAGCGCTACAAGGCCTATGCTGCGCTGAACGAGGTCCAGTCGGGTGCCAACGCGGCCGAGAACCTCAAGCGCGCCCAGGACGACCCGGAGGTCCAGCGCGTTCTCGCCGACCCCATCATGCAGACCATCCTGCGCCAGATGCAGGAGGATCCCCGCGCAATCCAGGATCACATGAAGAACCCGGAAGTCGCCAAGAAGATGCGTATCCTGATGAACGCTGGTATCATCCAGATGCGTTAAGCCCCTGTTGATTGATTCTGTCGGCATTTTGTTTTCTTCGATCCCCCCTCTCTCTTTTTCGTTTTGTTTTGTTCTTAATATTAATGGCACCTTCGTCGACTGGGTTCGCGGATCGCCTTATGAGAGGGTGTGCGAGATGAACCTTCCGTGGGTGGTGCTCCATGAGAGCACGTGAGCAACAAGCGAGCCAAACGGGGACGTTTCTTTATGTACAGTCTACCTACACCGGGCATTTTTGACGATCGTCTTGATCCGCTGCAGCAAGATCTCGGCCGGCTTGTCGACGACCACGTGGCTGCGCAGACGTACATCGGCCTCGCCGTACGGCGGCGCGATCGCGATCTCGTCATTCATAACGATGATCGTGTCGCCGTCCCAGCGGGTCTGCATCGTCTTAGCGAGGCCGTCAAAGAGCTGCTGGACGGCCGGCGAGACGTTGGTGTTGATGCGGGCGAGCCGCTCGAGCTCGCGCTGCACGGCGGCCTGCTCACGCGCCAGGGCGGCCTCGGCCGAGACGGCTTGCACGGGCACGAGCGTGACGCCTGCGAGGTCGGCCGGCACGGCGGGCAGCACGGTGAGGGCCTTGATGTCGCGGATCTTGAGGATGTGGAAGTCATAGTGCTTCTCGGCCTGGCCGGCGACGCGGCGCGTCTTAGCCTTCCTGCTCGCGGCGGTCTCGCTGCATTCGTGCTGCACCACCACGCACCCCAGCGTGTGGTCCACACAGAACACGAGGCCATGGATCTTGTGGCCATGGATGGTCTACAGAGGGGTCCCATTGGCGGACGGCGCCGGTCGGAGTCGCCGACGACGAGATGGATGCACACAGGAGGCCCGAAGGACCGAGCATCGAAGAAGAACGTTCCAGGTGATGAGTGACTTGGGGCCGAGAGGGCGGGTGACGGCCGCGATCCATGACCGCCGGGGTGCTGACGCTCATGACCGAGCGCCGACGCGAGAGAACGCGAGAATGCCTACCTCAATGTCGATGGCCTGGCCGTGCAGGTCGGGGCTGAGCGCCGCCGTTGCGCTGCTCATCACGACACAACAACCCGTCCGGGCCTACGGACGAACGAATGAACGGACCGAACGTCTGGGCGGCGCTTCACTGGCCCGTCCGCGATGGAGCACACCGGGGAGGAGCGTTCAGAGCTTCCCGCGTCACGTCGCCGCTCCGCTTCTCGGGTCGTCTCGGCTTCGGTGGACGCGAAGGAAGGAAGTCGGGGGTCAGCGTTCAAGCGGAGGGCCGCGACCGCGTCTCGTCGTGGGCAGCCGAACAGCAACCGCCCTTGTTGACAGAGATGGTCGTGGTGGAGGCACTGCCGGCGGGTGGACGGGGGCGTCGGCATCAGGCGGCGCGGCTCGGAGGCCGCCGCTGCCAGGGACATGCGTCGGCGACGGCGACGGCGACGGCAAAGGGCGCGCCTATGTGAACATCGAGCTGGGTCGGACGCGGGTGCGTGGGTGAGCGAGCAAGGGGCGTCTCGCAGCGCTCGCCGGACCGCACGGCGACGCCGGACCATGGCGTCCGTCACGTGGCACGGATCGAGCGCCATGCCAGACCTCCTCCACCGCCGGCAGCGCGCGCGCGCGCATGGGGGTTCGCCCGGCAAGCGGCGATAGGACGAAAGCCACGCGGCGCGGCGCATGCCGAGGGTCAGACCGGCGCCCATGGCCGCCGCCACCGCCGCCGCCGCCGCCGCCGCCACCACCACCATCACCAGGCGTGAGGCGGGTCCGACGCCGCGCGGCACGGCGCAGCGCGATAATCCGAACGCCCCAGCGCCACAGGCCCCCCCCCGAGAGGGCATGCCATCGATCTTCGACAGGGCCGTGCTCCGTCGTCTCCTTTCTGTCCGCCACAGTTGATCGAATCATCGAAATCATAAGGGCAATACGATAGCCTGGTAGGCCACCGATGGCAACGCGACGTGACGTCGCGAGATAGACGGAGATCAGCCGGATCGATGCTGTCGTTATGTAGAGAGACTTATGACCGGTAGTCGGCGTTGATGTGGATGTAGTCGGTCGAGAAATCACACGTGTAGACGTGCGCTTCCTCCTGGCCGAGGCCAAGGTCGACCTGGATGATGAGATCCTCTTCGTCCAGAATGCGCGATGCGACGGTTTCGTTGGTGTCGTGGGGCGCGCCGTCCTTGAAGAGATGCAGCGTCTCGCCCGTCTTGGCGGCGCAGAGATGCATGTTGACCTTCTCGGGCGTCACGCGCACGCCGCTGTACCCGACGGCGCAGATGATACGACCCCAGTTGGCGTCGCGACCATACATCGCCGTCTTGACGAGCGGACTCAGCGCAATCGTGTTTGCGATCGCCTTGGCGTCCGCGAACGACGGAGCGTTCTGAGAGAACAAAAAAGACGATATCAGGTCGCATGATCCATCGGATCCATCGCATCGCATCACAGACCGTATCGAAAAACCATACTTGGTGAGTCCGATGAAGAAGCGTCATGCGGGTGCACGATCCCGCTTCTCACGAGCCATATCACGCACGTACCTTCACGTGGACATCCACGAACTTGGTCGCGCCCTCGCCGTCACGCACGATGAGCTGCGACAGGGTCGTGGCGAAATCGCGGAGCTGGGCCTGGAACTCGGCGAACTCCGCGCTGTGCGGGTCCGTAATGGAGTCCATGCCAGACGCGCCATTGGCCATGACGGCAAATGTGTCGTTCGTGCTCGTGTCGCCGTCCACGATGATCGCATTGAACGAGTGCTCCACCACCGATTTGGTCGCGAGCTGGATGCATTCCGCCGAGACATTGGCGTCCGTAAAGATGCTGGCCAGCATCGTCGCCATGTTGGGTTTGACTGGCGTTTGATATGGCAAAACGGAAAGGAAAAAGCACGGGTGAGTCGAGCTTTGTTGGGCGTGAGAGGCCGCCGTGGAGGGCCATAGCGCGATGATCTTGCCGGATGCCACTTACTCATGCCGGCGCCCTTGCAGAAGCCGACGAGGCGGTAGGAGCGATCGGTGCCCGGCAGCGTGACCTCGCGCGACATGAGCTTCGGGAACGTATCGGTGGTCATGATCGCCTCGGAGACGCGGAGCCAGGCGTCGTGGCTCGTCTCGGCCTGGGCGACCGCCTGCGCGATGCCCTGCCCGATCTTGTCCATCTGAAGGTGCTGCCCGATGACGCCCGTCGACATCACGAGCGTGCCCTCGCGGCCCGTGGCGCCGCTGACGAGGTCGACCATCCTGTGCGCATCCGCGAGCCCGCGCTCGCCGGTGCAGGCGTTGGCGCAGCCCGAGTTGACCACGAGCTGGTGGAAGTCGGCGTTCGCGCGCTGCGTGAGCTGCTGCCGCGTCACGTTCACGGGCGCCGCCGAGAACGCGTTCTGAGTGAACACCGCCGCGGCCGTGCACGGGTGGTCCGAGACGACGACCGCGAGATCCTTCTTGCCGTGCTTCTTGACGCCGCTCGCGAGACCTGCGACGCGGAAGCCCCGCGGGTAGGTGCCGCTCGTGGGTACGAGGTGGGCCTTCGGCCACGACGATCCGGCGGACGGCGTCATCGCAGCGGCTGCGGCGGCGGTCGCGGCGGCGGTCGCGTCGACGGTGGTCGCGGTGGCTGTCATGGCGGCGCGGCCGGAGCTCAAGGCGCGGGCCAAGGACCGCGTCGCGGCGCTTGTGGCGGTCATCGCCGATGCGATCGGAATCGAAGAACGGCAGAACGCGCGCGAGCAAACAAAAAAAAAACGCGTCAAATAACAGCAAGCGCGAAATGATCGAATCAGCAGCGGCGTCCGTGAAGGCAGCGTTCGGGACCGGACGGCTCACGGGTCTGTGGCAGATGGATCGCGATGTCTCTCATTATCCTCATCGCATGGAGTCGACCGCCGCTGCGATCGCTGAAAACAAGGGCCTCAGCCATGTCGAGGCGCCGTCGCGGGTGGCGTTGATGGGACGGCGCCAACGCGTTTCCCTTTTGGTTTTCTGGCGCGATCCTCGGATCGAGGTGCACGACTCTGCCCAGCATCCTAGGGGTGTGTCGCTGGCCCGCTGCGAGCCTCATCCGGATCCTAGCACCGCGCTAGCGTTGCGATAGGATCGTCCGGCGGTGTTCAAGCATGGCGCGCACCTCCGCGAGCGGGCGTGGCGATGGCGTGGCGTGGCATCGACCGCGTGCTCGACCGCGGGTCCACCATTGGGGGCGCCATCGCCGGTCGCCGGTCGCCAGTCGCCGGTCGCCGCAGGCGCGCCGCCGCCGCATGGACGAGACCCTGGCGGAGGCGTCGGCGAGCGACTTCCAGCCGCACGGTCGCGGTCTGCCGACACGTGCCGACGACGGCCCGCACGCGGTATGGATTCCGTCTCGCGCCGCCGTCTCGCGCCGCCGTCCGAGCCGCCGTTCGAGCCGCCGTTCGAGCCGCCGCGTATCCCGCCGTCGCTCGCGTCGTCCTCGTGGCTGGGGCGTCGCGCCACGCGGCGTTCGTGGTGGATGTCCGCGGTGCCGTTGGGCGATGCTGGGCGCCGTGGGGGGCGGACCGACGCCCCGCCTTGGCCGCCGCCGGTCGGTCCATTCGGAATGCCCTTCCAATGGCGGCGGTCGTTCGACCGGCTCCGAGACGGCGAGCGGCGGCGGCGGCGGCGGCGGCGGCTTGTTCACCCGCGCATGGCCCCGCAAGGGGGGAAGGTACCCGACACCCGATGCCTCGGCCACGAAACACGGCGGTCGCAATGGCTACGACCGCCCATGAACTATCCATCGATCTCGAAGATCATCCGATGCCTGGCGATCCCTGCACGATCCCTGGACCACGCGTCCAGCACGTCTTCCACCCCACGGAGAGGATGATCCGTTCATTGTGGAGGCTTTGCCGGCCGATCGACACGGCGCGACACGGTATCCGGGTGGAGGGCACATCCAAAGCCTCTGGCCGCAGCCTCGCACTGACGCCGCATCCGACTCACGCCGACACGGCGATGCTTTACACTGTGGTCCTGTGTGCCTTCTGACATCTTGTGCAGTGACCCCTTCCTGAACTGTTTCATACTTGTGCAGACATCCGTGATCCTCCGGGTTGAACGTGCCACGCGCCGACGCGGACGCGGACGCGGTCACGATGGCGTCCCAGGACGAGATCTTTGAGACGTACCAGCGGGAGTATGAAACGCTCGTCGGTTCGATCCAGGCGAAGATCACCGCGCTCGCGGACCCGTCGGCGACGCCCGCGACGCAGCGCCCCCGCGTCGTGAACCAGGCGAAGCGCGAGCTCGAGGAGGTCGACGAGATCCTCGGCCAGATGGACGTCGAGCTAGCGTCGCTGCCGGCCATGGCACGGTCCCGCCTCACGCCACGCGTCCGCACGCTCCGCGACCAGACCAAGCGCCTGCAGGCCGAGCTCCAGAAGGCCGCCGCCAGCGCTGGGGCCGGTGGCCACGCGGCCGACCGTGACGCGCTGCTGGGCACCACGTACGGCACGCTCGAGGCCGGCGGCGGCGCGGGCGCAGCGCCCGACGCCCGCGGACGCCTCGTGAGCCAGACCAATCGCCTCGAGAACGGCACGCGGCAGCTCGAGGAGGTCAACGCGCTCGCGCTCGAGACCGAGGCTGGGGCTTATGAGACGCTCGAACACCTCTCGCGGCAGCGCGAGCAGCTCGAGCGGACGCGCGACACCATGACCGGCGTCAACGGGTGGATCGCCAAGAGCCAGGGCCTGCTCAAGAGCATGCAGCGCCACCTCGCCACCAACCGCCTCATCACCTGGATGATTGTCATTCTGCTGGTCATCCTCATCCTGGTCGTCATCTTCCTCAAGTGGGGCTAAAGCCGACGGTCGATACAGGGTCACCGCCGTGCGGTTCGCTTTTGATTTTTTGTTTTCTTCGTGGGGATCGACCCGAGCGCGGGTTTCGATCCTGTTCTGTATATAATATCCGTGCTGTTGTGTGATGCGGAACGATGGGATGCGCTACCATGCCATGCGACCTTTGCCGTCCCCGTACTTTGCGATGTCATGAAGGAGCATCGAGCGTCACGCGTTGCGCTTTGATTTTCTTAAAAAAACTTATCTCCATCTTATCTTATCTTATCATCATCCTCTCATTGATTGATCGTCGTCGTCGATGCGCGCGGACGGGCGCAGCCGGCCCCGCTCACGCTTAAGCACGGCGCTGGACGACGGCGGCATTGATCAGCTTGGCCTCCTCCAGCGTCTCGGCGAGGTTGGTCAGCACGCGCATGGGAAATGTCGTCGCGAGCGTGTACGCTTGCGCCGCCTCGCCCGGCCGCATCTGCTCGATGATGCGGCGCAGGTCGCCAATCGTCTGCGTCGGGTTCATCTTGACCACGAGCTTGGTCCCGTTGGCCAACCGGATCTGCAGCGACGTCGTTGGCTGGTCGGCGCGATACGACGACGCCGGCTGGACGGCAAGGTCAGGGCCGCCAGTAGCGCTGCCTGAGACCGTGGGCGTCGGCGACTCGCCCGGAACAATGCCACCGAGGCGCGTGCCGGTGCCTTCGAACGGCTTGAGTGGCGCTTTGGGCGGCGGGACATAGTCCTCGTTGATGCGCCGCGTGACGCGGACCTCGACCGGCTGGCCGTACTGGATGTTCAGCAGCGACGGCGGCGCGCGACTGATGCATCGTAACCCAGGAGCGTGTCACGCGGTGTTGTAATGGGACCCGTAGGCAAAGACGAACAAACAGACGTGAGTCATCAATCTCGTGCATGCCGGAAGCATCGCGTCTATCGTTACTCCCCCATCCGGGAACATGCGTGTATGGCGCTTTTCGAAAATCGCTCAATAACCTACCCGCTGTTGATGTGGTTCAGCAGCTCGCTGTTGGCCGGATCATCGTAGCGCAACAGGGCGCCATCGCCGACGCTGAAGCCGTCGCGCCAGAATGTGAGTTCCCGCACGGCGGTCTCAGTCGCGTCGCCGGCGCCGACCTTGGTGTTGCCCACAGGCTCGGAGGGCACGACGTCCGAGCCCAGGCGGTACCCGGTCCCGACAAACAACGGCTTTTCCGCATCCGGCTTGCCGGTTTCTTCTTGCATCTTGGCCGATCCTCTGCAAAGCACGTCATGACAAAACAAATCACGTGAGCCATTGAACCAGAATTGGTCCATTAAGCAAAGGAAACGGGTGAGTGATACCATCGGTGATTGGTACGATACATAAGGTATGAGCACCGGGAGGCACGACATATGGATGGTCATTAAGCACGATACGTCTCCAGCCGGGACCACCACCACACGAAGGCGGAAGCGAGAAACAACTTACTGCTCTGCACGCTTCAAGATCTGGGCCACCAAGTCTTTGCCCTTTTTGGGGCCGCCTTGCATCATAACTCCCCTGTAGTCCCATTAACAAGTGAAGTCAGCGACATGGTAAACCAAAATTCCATCAAACGCCAATCAAAGAAGTGAGTCGACTACCGCATTCATCAGCTCAAGGTCGAATGCGACAGCGACACGTGACATGGCGGCCGTCACATTGTTGCTGCCGCAACCAGCGGGTCATGACTTACGATTTCTCGCCGCCGGCAAAAAAGTTCTGCGGCTCTTCGTCGTCCTCATCATCGTCTTGGTCGTCGCGGGCCGCGCTGCTGCCAATGAGGTCGTTGAAAGTGCGAATGCGGCTGAAAGAAGCGCATCACGTTGTATAGCATAAAGCACGGGCGTGACCAGGAGACACAAAGTCATAGTACGAGAGCATGGCGAGAATGTTAATGATTAACCACGCGTGTGAGTTCGCTTATTAACTATCCACGATGTTAGTGTCGCCGTTAGTGTCGCTTGGAGTGCCGACTTACCTGCTTGACGAGGGGTCGGGCTTGATGGGAGGCGCCTTGGCGGGCATCTGCACGGGCGAGACGAAAGCGCCGCTTACGTCGCTGGGGTCGGTGCCCGATTCCTGGTAGTACAAGCCGATGGCCAGCTGTGAAATGAACAACGTCGATCGAGCGTCCGGATCAGATCAATGCATCATCATCATCGTCATCATCATCGAAAAAGCGAAGCATGCATGAGCAACCCTAGAACATACGCTGGGACAGCGTGCATGTCCGTGGCGAGCCGCGCGTTAGGAGGGTGGTCACGGAGGTTGCGGACCGTGCCGGCAGTCTTGGGTAGGTCTTGCAGCGATCTGGCTTACCTCAGGGTCTCCTTTGCTCTGGGCAAGCAGTTCGGCGGCTAGCATCCACCATATGATCATCAGTTGTGGTGGAAGCAGTGACAGATGATGCGTGGTTCCGTGATTCGGAGCGCATCGCAGAAACACAACAAGCAAAAACCAAATGGATGTGTGGTAAGCACCGGCATTGATACGACGACCAGGGAGGCAAGAAGAATCAGAAAGACAGCAGGCAGGTGCCGGCGAACTGCATGCCGGAGGGCCCGACAGGGCCGGGTCCACCGCGACGTTGCCGGCAACGGGTCCTGCCGGGGCCTGACAAGGCGACGCCGGGGTCTCTGGTAGGCCAGGATACGGCTCGAGGTTCACGAGACCAAGTTGTTACCTCGCTCCTTGGAGACGCCCAAGATCTGGGCGACATTCTCAGCAGACATCGGGGCGCGCGTGTCGGCTTAAAAAAGGAAGAGGGATATCGATACGACAGAGCAAGAGCCGTCGCGCTTGATGGCTCGTGGTTGATGGTAGGATGCCGAATGGATCGAAGGCAAACGCCTGCGGCGCGGGAATCGATAAGAGGTATGAAGGAGCAGGCGGGCTGGGGGGTTCGGGCGGGCGAGACCAACGGCGTCTATCAAGAGCGAGGAAGAGGCTTACAAGACGGATCGAGCACTCAGCGCGACGCGTGGACTGCGGTCGTCGTCGGCGGCCAAGTGGGACCCTGCGCGGGCGGTCTCCTCGGCGATCGCGTGTGCCTGATATGAACATACACCGGCTCGTGGCGTTCTTGCCGAGCGACGTGGTTAGCGACGGGCCGCCGACGACCGGCGGCGCGGGGGCCTTCCCCGCGCTTCTGCGCCAACCCCCGACACGCGTGGCGGCGTCATCTGAGAGGAGAGAGCGAGCCCACGCCTCTGCGGCCTGCGCTCGACCGCAGGCCACGTCTGGCGAAGCTGATGGCAACGCGATCGTTACAGCATCGATCGCCGCGTATCAAGCGCTACAAGTGTTTTTTCGAGCAGGATGTATACGCCACGATCCCCTCATTTGTCATCTGCGGGTTCAGCGAAGCGGTGTCAGCTCATGGCGCATGGGATCGAGTCCATCTCACAGGCCAACACGATGCTTCGTTTCACGTCGTTTCAGTGGCCATCAAAGCGTACTGGGAGGGGCGACAATGCATGATGCATGATAAATGATAAGTGATGAACGATGAATGATGAATGATCAGAGATGTTGCCATCAGTCGCCTTTTTCCTGATTTGCGCGCGTCATGGGCCCCTCCTGATAGCCTCGACATGGCGGCTGATGCCGACATCCGGAATGGGCACCAGCCCAAGGCCCCAACGCCGGAATGCGGGCGTGGCCGCTCGTACACGTGTCGATGCGCTCCCCAGGCCGTGGAGGGGCCACCCCACGCCATCACGTGCTTTACGGTCCCAATCGATGCTTCTTCCGTAGCCCGACAGACGAGACTCATCATCGGCAGTGCATCGCAGTCCGACGCCTGGCGTGTTCGCTCGTCGCTCTGCCGCCATCGGAAGCTCGTTTGATGGCCCCGGACAGCTCCGATCGCCATATTGTCCACGATTGCCGTTCAACGGACAACTTTTCCTGCGAGACATCGCACCCTTCATGCGCCAGATGTCGCGCCTCATGTACCCAGCGGAGGACCCGAGGGCCGTCATACAGACGCGCGGGCCAGCCGCTTCAATGGCCGCAGGTCGATCGAGGCGGCACACCAGGGGCCTGATCGCGGGCGGTGCCAGATGCCACGGGGTCTCCGGGACCGGGAAGCTGTCTTCGTCATACCCACGCGAACGTCAGGGTCCTGCTGGCGTTGCTGTTCTCGCCGCGCTGTCGACATGGTCACCTGGCGAGTCGGCTGCCCCAAGGCGGCTGCGCCACGCCTCTTCGCACGGGGGGCGCAGCAGCGGTGGGGTGGGCTTGATGGCGCTGCCGCGGCCAGTGGCGCGTGCTGCGATCCGCTCCGCGGCCGCCCGCGCGCGACGGCGCCGATGGGATCCGATGGGATCACGCCGACGCGTGGCGCCGTCGGGCACCGGGTCGATCGGGTGGATGGCGACCGATGCCGCGACGGCCCCGGACGCGTGGTATCGGCGTAATGCCGCGCGGAGGATCGGCCGACGCGACGCCACAGAACCGGCCGTGGTTCCATGACGGCTCCGTGCCACGTTTTGGCGCGTGCTGCATGATCGTTCGGGCCTCCGATCCCTCTTGACCCACCGCGCGCCATGCGGCTCGCTGAAGCTGCGCGCCCCTCGCTGAAGCTGCGCGCCCCTCGCTGACGGCTCATTCGCCGCTCTTCGCCGACCCCCGTTGCGAATCGACTCCAGAGCCCATCACGTTTTTGCCCCGACCGCTGAACATCGTCGTGTCCTGAATTTCTGTATCCTGGTGCCTGTCTCTGGCTTTCTTTGGCCCGTCGCTGCGATCAACCTTACCGGCGCCGTCAGTTTCGACGCCGACGCCGACGCCGCCGAAGTCCCCCTCCTTACCAGCGGCGAGCCAAGGATGGCGCGGATGCGGGCGGCCGTGGGCCGCGGCATGGCGACGCGGCTCGGCACGCTCTTGGCTGTCGTCACGTGCGTGTTGCTCACCGTGCTGGCACTGCGCAGCGGAAGCGGCGGCGGCGTTTCGGCGACGACGCTGACGTACCGGATGGCGCCGCACGAGCGGGCATGCTTCTATGTGCAGGCGCAGGCGCCCCAGGAAAAACTCGCGTTCTACTTTGCCGTCCAGTCGGGCGGCAACTTTGATATCGACTACGAGGTGACGAACCCGGCGGGGGGCGTCGTCCTCGACGGGCAGAAGGAGCGCCAGGGGGACTTTGTCTTTGCGGCGCGAAGCGCGGGCGAGCACGCCTTCTGTTTCTCGAATACGATGTCCTCGTTTGCCGAGAAAATGCTCGATTTCGACGTGACTGCGGAGCACGAGACCCAGGCCGACCACCCCTCGCGCCAGAACCCGCTCCCCAATGCGGCCAAACAGCGCGAGCAGGCCGCCCAGAGTCTTTCGACGATCGATGAGATGGCCAGCCGCATTGCCACCGGCCTGACCAACTTCCACCGTAGCCTGCGCCACTACCACACGCGGTTGCATCGGAACATGGACACCGTCCGTAGCACGGAGTCCCGCGTCTTCTGGTTCGCCGTCATGGAAGTCGCCTTCATTACCGGCGTCGTCGGAGCTCAAATCATGGCCATCCAGACCCTGTTTAACACGAGCGGTAAGGCGCGCGTCTGAACGCATTCAGAACGTGCGTCTGCCCTCATCTTTTTAAGAAAGCCGATCTTATTTCTTTACTGCTGGTCCGCCCGAGCTCGGGTGTCCAGGAAGGGACTGGGGCGTCGTGCGGCGCGGCGCGTCGGGATCAGGAGAGATGCGGTGCAGCGCCCACTTCATACCGCGTGTTGTGGCGAGACCCCTCCTCAGGAGATGGAGCGCGATGCCGGGTATCCGCGGGCGCGATGCAGACTTATGCGCCGTTGGCTTCAACGCGTGAACGGCGGTGCCACGGCAGCACGAATCGCTGACGTGACGTTCATCACGCCATCGGCCACGTGGCAGCGCGCCAGCGCGTCTCGAAGGCAGCCCAGGCCACAGACCCGCGCCGTGTGGCCGCGGCCGTCCCGACCCGCTGCCGCTACCGTCGCAAACACATCCAGCGCGCGGCGCGTCACGGGTCCTCGGCACCTCTCGTTTGGGTAGCACTGGCCACGGAGGGCCAGCACGTGGTAGTTGCCGATGGCGCATCCATGGTGCCCCCCCACCCACCCGAGGACGAGATCTCCGTTCCTACATCACGGGCGTACGCGGCGTGCGCCCAGCGTTTTCGCACCGTCCTGGTGGATAAGTTCTGCACGACCCAGGTACATGTTGAGGCTTGGCTGGGTCCGGAACACAGTGCAAAGCCGGTGCCAGAAGACGGTGGCCAGAGGTTTGCTGTGGTGTGATTCCAGTCATGGCAAGTTGGTGAACCGCGACCTCAGTGCCGCTTTGACCATCCGAGGTTGCAGTCCGTAGCGTATTCGGCGCTCATTCGAATGCGGACGGCCTGCTCGAAGATTCCTCCGGGGGCCTGATTATAGGGGCGCATGGTGCTCGTGATAGGTTGTCTCACGGGAACCAGACCATTCAGCGTGTGTTACGCAAGCTCGCCGCTGACCAAGAGTATTGGGATATGACGCTTGGCCGCGCCCTCCTCGTACTGCGGCGCCTACAATGCCGATACACGGGTAAGTCACCAGCCGAGATTTTGCAAGGGCGCTAGTTACGGAGCCCGGCCACCTGGACACGGCCGAACGATGAGACCACGGACCAGGCGTAGCAAGACATTGACAATACGATGCGAAACATTCATCGCCAACTGATTGAGCACTAAGAAGGTCAGAAGCGCTACCTGAAACTCCGCTACGACCAGAAGGTCAGACCCGTCGCTTTCAACGCTGCAGGATCGCGTCTTAGTACAACGCGTTGAACCAGCAAAATTACAACCCGTCTACGTAGGCCCCTACCGCATCGTGGGGGTGCACAGAAAAGGAAGCTATCTGATCGAAGACGACGACGAAATCCAAGACTCCATCAATGGCAATCGACTCTGTCCTTTCGGCGACCAAGCCTCGATGATCATGTTAAACGACGAAGCCCCTGGGCTGACACCACGGTTGTTCCGGTATCAGCATCCCACCGTGCCGCGGGACAATCCGCTGAGAGGTTGGAATGACCGGGACGACCATTGAGGGGAGGATGTCGCGGAGGAAGGCGCTCTAGCGCTGCACGTGACAGGAAATCGGCCGGATTGTCCATCCCGGGCCTGTGTTCCGTCTTGAAGTCATATCCATGGAGACTCGCGACCCATCGGACCGGTGAGTGGCGTCGGCCCCTCAGAAAGAATTTACGTATGTGGCGTGGCCCCTCCACGGCCTGGGGAGCGCATCGACACGTGTACGAGCGGCCACGCCCGCATTCCGGCGTTGGGGCCTTGGGCTGGTGCCCATTCCGGATGTCGGCATCAGCCGCCATGTCGAGGCTATCAGGAGGGGCCCATGACGCGCGCAAATCAGGAAAAAGGCGACTGATGGCAACATCTCTGATCATTCATCATTCATCGTTCATCACTTATCATTTATCATGCATCATGCATTGTCGCCCCTCCCAGTACGCTTTGATGGCCACTGAAACGACGTGAAACGAAGCATCGTGTTGGCCTGTGAGATGGACTCGATCCCATGCGCCATGAGCTGACACCGCTTCGCTCCTAGGATCGACCGACGTGTCGCTTCCTCATCCATATTCCCAGCCTGACTGCGGCGCGCCATCAATCGACCCGGATCGCCGACCCGTTTCATGTGCTCAGCATTGCTTGCTCGCTCAGCCCGATAGTCGTATGGAAGACAACCTGCTTCCCTCCGCACCGATCAGCATGGCTGGCCCCGAGACCCCAAGCGCCACGGCGCCGGATGCGGCGGTGTCGTTCCACATGCAGACCGGCGATACGGCAGCTGCTCCTGAAGTATATTCTGCTCTAACTGCAACTCCGACCGCAGCTCCGACCTTATCTCCGGCTTCAGCTCCGGCTGCAGTTCCAACCGCAGCTGATGCAGCAGCGCCGGCTGAGCCAAAGGTGAATCGCTTACCTGGCCATCCAACGACATGGCTTAGCCCGACTTTGTGGCGCGGGATCCTGCACCAGCTGCCTGATCCGGCGCTCGTGGAGCTGCGTCTCACGGATCAGCGCTTCCGCCGCTTAATCGACAGAGACATGGCCTTCTGGATGCAGAAGGCATCCGTAATGTATCGCCGTCCCGTGTTCCGCCACGGGCACAAGCGAGCCTTGACGAAAAGCGAACGCAAGCGATCAGTGCAGGACTGGCAGCAAGCATATGTCCAGGCGAAGCGCGATGCATTAGCGAACAGCCTCGCCGAACCGTCCGATGCGGAGCATGCCGAGACGACCCTGCGTAGCCAGAACGGCACTGACATCGACGACCGCACCGGCGACGCGGAGGCGGACTACGATCGCTCCGAAGTCTCGTCGGTGGCGAATGAATCTGTGCGGTCCTTTGCATCGGTCCAACCCTTCGACTCGGATGTCGGCGTCGCGCCCGATCGATACGCCCATGTGGAGGACTCGCCGTGGGGATCCACCGAGTCCGTTCGTGTCCGGAAGACGAGCACGCGACCCAAGAAATGGGAAATTCCGCCGATGGAGTTTGTCCTCGATACTGTGCGTCACGCCGAGTCCGACGGCGGATCGGTCTCCAGCGGCCGGCGCAGCAAGAACCGACTCGACCAGGCCGCGCGCGAGCTTTCGGAAATCGAAGCGCATCGCGGCGGTGCGTTCGGGTCCCGCCGGTCGGTCGCTGAAGCCTATGGCGGCGACTACGGCGTCGATGATCAGGCCCGTTCCCGTGAAATGATGTCGGCGTTTGTCGAGTCCCAAAAGCTTTCCAAGGCTGAGATGCGCGAGTACTACAAAAACACCCGCAGCAAGGTTAAGGGCAAACATGCCCGCCATGACACCCGTGAGTTTTTTGACGCATAGCGCTTGCTTTGTTTTGATTTAGGCATCCTTTTCCGATACTCGGTGGATGGATGCCGCTCTATTTATATTCAGAAAATGGTCATCCATCGAAAGGTCCATCATCAGCATACTGTAAGGAATTCTAGCAGAGTGCTTTGCACATCGTGGTCTAGTCGTTCTTTATGCCTTTTCTAATGAGTGTTTATTCAATGGCGGGAATATTAAGGGAGAAGGTACCGCGGTCCCGTCCCACCCCTTGGTCCTCTGATTCCACCCAAATAGGCGGTCGGTCGGCACAGGAGGGGCATCGCTTTGGCAACGCAGGGGACGGATCATACACGGTCCGCAATATATGGGGTGGTGACGAGGCATGCCATGGCCGCATCATCCCTGACAGGCGACCCGCGGAGGCAGTGCCGTCGCGGTATGGCACGAGGGGCGAGGGTTTCTCGATAAAAGGGAAATGCATGGTATGCACGAGATCGGAAGGCATGCGCGGGTCAGGACGCATGCACCAAACCATAAACATGAACAGGGTAGCGAATTGTCCAAGAAGCTGCTTCACCCAAACCCTCCGATGCGACATTGGCGCGGCGAGAGAAGAGGCCTGACGAGTATCGAATTCAAGAGAGTCCGACGATGCGGGCTTGGCGCGATGGCGTGTTCGCGTTGGCGGTGGACTAGACGCCATATCGAGTGTTGTTGCTTGAGCATCTTGCCAGGCCAGAAAATCATGCCAGTCAGCGGCTACGCGAATGCTACGGCTCTTAGTGTGCCCGTTGGCGGAAGTCAACCATGAAATCATGGTCGCGGATTCCATCGAATGGTGCTCACGAGCAGGGTGACGTGGGTCACAGGTAGCCAGCGCAGCGCTTGTGGCAGGAAAGGACGTAATGGTCGGGATGAGCCGATCAGGCGGGTTCTCTGCAAGTGATGTGTGATTCGGCTGGATACTGCTGTCCGGGCGCGAGTCAACGGCGGACGAAAGCTCCATGCTGGTCGCTCGAGAAAGGAAGGTCATCAAGTAATGTGGATCCCCCAGCTGATCGTTATCGTCGTCATCAGCGAGATGTTGGTCAGGAAGTGCATGGCTCTGAGTCAACGGCTCGGTGTGCTCGGTAAATAAATGCAAGACTGATTCACGCGAAGCGGCGGTATAGCTTGCCGTACTCAGACTTTCTGTGAAATGCGGAAGGACGTCATGAGCCGATGATGCCGTGACACAGGGAATGTCCGTCTCGTTATCAATCATCGTCTCTTTGGCAGCGAGAGGCGAAGATGGAAGGACGGCTTTAAAATCGGATGGAAGGTGAACGGCGCTGTCGCGGGCTTGCGACACGTCGAGTTCGGCGAGGGGCAGCGTAATGGCGGAGTTCAAGATGTCATGGTCAGAGTCGGAGCCGAAGTCGGAGTCGATGTTGACGACCACTTCATCAGTAGCGTTGCTTGTCGCAGGCTTTTGCAGCAAGGGGGCGCAGACAGCGGGGTCCTTCTGGTGGGAAACAAGCTTCGCAATGAGGGCCTCCGGCAAGAGGCAACCGACGGAGAGGGATTGGTTCCAGCCGGCCATGATGGGCATGTTCCTGTTGAGGTAAGCACACTGCATCACTTGTTTGAGCGTCCAGCGTTGCTGGGGATCGGGGTGGGTCATCCGTAGAATAGTCTCGTAGAGGTCGGCCTGCAACGGACTGAGCATTAGCAAGGCCTGGAGTCGGGTAGTCTCCACATACATGTGCGCGGCAGCGTCGATATATGCCTGGCGGTCATCAGCGGATTCCGCTGCTCGGATCCAGCCGATCGTGCGCTCGCAAAGCAGCTTGCCAAGCGACCAGATATCGGCCTTCGCAGGATCGTGCGCTGCGCCACGCAGGACCTCCGGCGCCATATTGGCGAGGCTGCCCGCGGTCGACTGGGAAAGCTCTCCAGGGACAAAGAACTCGCATGTTGCATTGTTCACCAGACGGTAAGTCTGGGTGCCGCTGGCGCGGAACACATTGGCCAACGTGATGTCGCGATGTGCGATGCCGTGAGCATGCAGGTAGGCGAGCCCTGAGACAACTTGTCGCATCACGTGGCGCATGTCGCGGCCCCAGCGCGGATTGGCCAGGTCATACCCGTGCATCGTGCCGCTGACTTTCTCGCTGCTCCAGAGGTGCGGGTGCTTTATGACTTTCTCAAGCGTGTGTCGGAGGTTGAAGTCCCTGGTGGTGTTGATGATCGCCGGCATGATGATGTCACACAAAAGGGGCGAGAGAAGGATGGCCACTGAAACAACAAAAAAGGGAGAAGACAAAGCGGTGGATGGCGTTACAAAATGCAACAAATTGCAAAGCAGTGAAGCAGGGGACGCAAGCGCAAAGGATCGCTGTCGTACGAAAAGACGGCGGCGAAGGCAAGTATAAGATAGCGCAGATTTTTGGTGGTTCCGTCCGTTCTTTATTGGCAACAACGCACGTCTAGATGCGTTCCACAAAGCGAAAGCTGTTCGGGATGCGTTTATTCGCAAGATGTCGCCTTCCAACCCACAAAAAATCGTGCATCGCTTTTTATACCTTCCAGTTATGACACTCTGCATCCGGGAGGGATCAGAATCATTAGGTCAGCGCGCGTCGTTCAGGGGGGAGAAGGGGCGCTTCGGGATCGCCGATAGATGCATCTGGAATATGGCAAATTAATTTCTACATCTCCTGACAAGGGACAGCGATCCGAGGAGCCAGTCAGGGAGGACGGGCCCTCCCTGGCCGGCTCCTCGGATCGGCTCCTCGAATAAGCCGACGAGACAGACCCCGCGCCACCAGGTCCGCCCACGACAACGTGGCGTTTTGATCGCAAAGGTTTGTTGTGACGTTTCTGCTTATCGTTCAGGAAACGACATGAGTCACAACAGGTGAATGATCCTGTCGCATCCTGCCGCACTGTCGCATCCTGCCGGTCAGGTCGATTCGAAGCTTCGAAAGCTTCTCGGAACATCCCAGAATGTCTTCGAACCTTTTCGGAGCAACTCGGAGTGCGGCGACCTGAGATGGCGGGCGCGGAAGGTACCGGCGTCCCTGACTTCCTGATCATCGGAAACGCCTAGTGAGTATGAGATGCCGCTAGAGCTCTGAACGCGAGATGAATGAATTGTATGGATCAAGTTGAGATTCAACAGATGTTGGAGACACTAGGACATTCGTCTAGGTCATGACGGAACCGAGATCACGTAAGACTAAGGAATATAGTCTATAGAGTTTGCCAGACTAAAACTCTATTTTATACATGGTGGCCTACTTATCGCTCTTCTGCTCGGAAGCGAAAAGAGAGGTGTAATTATCGATGAGCAACGAACAAAGATCGGCCTCGACCGACTCATTCTCCAAGTTGTCAACGTAGACAGCCAAGACATCACGCAAGACGAGAGGGTCAGCCTTTTCAAGCTGGAAATGATATAGAATGCGTTCCTTGGCTAAGCTGGAGGCCTGATCGAAGACGGTTTGCGACGCAGGTCCTAGCTGTGGCTCGGACACATCATCACTCGCTTTGCACGACGAAACATTCGCCGAATCATCGGGGTTGTTTTCCTCGGACAGGGTGGCAAGCACAATCAGAATATAGGCCAGTTGCTGCAAGGACAGCAGCCCCGCATCGAGCATACCCGACTCGTACAGCGCCTCGCGCTCTTCTGCAGTCACGGATTGCTGATACAACTCACTGGCATGCTGCGCCGTCAACGTATCGTGCGCCACGTCCACGCGGCGCAACCGCACATCCAGCATCTCGAGAAGGCGGTCGATCTTTTCGCCGTCCTTTTCCATAAACTTTCGGATCAAGCGCACGAGGCTGCTGCCCGTCAGCTTGTGGAACATGACCCATAAGGCCGCAATCAAGTAGTCTTCCTGCTCAATGGCTTCGGCTTGCTTTTGGATTTGCTTGCTGCTCACGTGAGATCTCGAAGAGGCTTGCTTGGGAGTATACCTCACCAGAAGATAAGGCATGACCACGCCGAGACCCATGTCCTGTACGAACTGGTCGCAGTAGATGGACGGCGCGTCAATGGACAAGAAATAGCTGAGGGCTTTCAGCGCTAAGCGCTGGGCCACGTTGCGAGCTTTCAGAATGAGCAGGAGTAGCGCGATGCCCTCGGCATCAAAGAAGGCCGATCGACCTTCCGGCTGGCTGAGCACCGCCGCGAGTGCATCAAACACGTTTTCCGTCATTTCCTGATGGAGGGGTTCGTCGAGGGCAACGTTCGCTTTGCGGAAGCATGCGCAGACCGTGAGCAGCGCGTCAATGCCGTCTAACTTGAGAAACAGACGCACTTGCTCGGCGTCCATGAGCAGCGCCGATAGGATTTCGGCAGCATACTGCCGCGTCGCCGTCCAGTACTTAAGCGATCGCGACTGTTTCAGCTCGTCAATCAGCAGCGACATGAGCTTGGGGTTCAAGAGCACTTGGCTGACGGATGCCGGATCGCCACTGATGATGTTTTCGACGAGTGTGAGAATATCGTACATGCAGCCGTTATCGGTCCCACTCGTCTCGCCTTCGTCTTGTGTTTCCTTCCCGTCTTCTTGGCACCGCCGGTAGTTGGAAATGAGCAGGGAGACGATGTCAGCACCATAGAGTGCCTTGAGCAGCGAAAGCCGATTGGACGCTTCCTGTGCACTCTCGTCGTCTTCCGGATCCATTTCAGTCAGCGAAATCAACATCTTAATTGTCTCATGAGCGACGTCCGCGTTCTCGTGGGACAGAAGCTGTGCGGCCGTGTCGAGCACTCCGGCACTTGTCAACGCCTCATACAGTTCCGGATGTTCGCCGACCCGCGTAAAGGCCCCGATTTGCTCGACCAGCTGGGTCTCAGAATCCATAAATTTCTCGGGCTGGTCGGGGAATCGAACCCGCATCTCCTGGTTCTTGATGAGGGCTTTCGCGAGCTTGCTGCTCATGCCTTTGACTGCGGCTTCGTCCACGACTTCCTGGGCTTCGACGGTATTGATCACCTCGAACAAGGCGCGCTCGTGGCCGGACATCCCGTCGCCGCTAAAGAAGCGGTCCTCGTCGTTCAGTGCTGAGGCGACTTCAGCCGAAGCTGCGTCAGTCGACGGCGAGACATCGCCGATGGCGGCACTGTTTGAAAGGGACGCATCGCGGGAGGCATCCGTCGGAGCCGGAGGCGCGAGGCTCGGCTCGAGGTCGTCGTCCTTGACGGCTTTAAATGCCTTGACGCGATCAAAAACAGCGCTCGATGACGAAAAGTTGAGCTTGCGCTTCGCCATCCTACCAACACGGAGCAGCCAACGGCGGCTGGGCTGGGCGGGGTCGTCTCGTTGAGATATGTTTGCTCTCTAGGTCCGGACTGGCGGACGTAAGCCGTCAGATTCTCACTGCGACGCGTGAGCGGCAATCGTGCCAGCCAAATGGTCGAACGCGATCGCGTCAGCCAAAAGAGGTTAGGAGGTGAGCGTCCGATGAGCTGAATCCGGGTGGGGCACGTTACCGCCGTCATCAAGCGAGCCCACCGTGTGATACTTCAAACATCGACAACTTCCCATTGCGAGCGTGAATACGACGTGATGGCGCTTCCTCTTTCAACCCGCTTACGTCATTTCCACTATATATATGGTCTTACGTGAACCTGTCGCCTCACGGAACGATGTGCCTGTAACTCCGTCGACCCGAGCGGGTCTGAGTCTCCGCCGGGGTGGGCATGGCCAGCACCGACGCGGGGCGTTGACGACTGGACAGGACTGACCGACGGATTCGGCTTTGTCCTATCACCAGAAAGGTGAGCGCCGCGTGGCGCAGCTTCCACTGGGACCAGACCGGCTCATGCCCGTCTGCTTCGGCCGAGGGATTCCTGCTAGCCATTTGATCGCGATACAATGCATTCATCAATCGCATGCAACGTGCAGAGCTTGGCCAAGAACATCGGCGTCCACGTTTCGAAGCCCATCAATTGGATTTCTCCGACCTGTTCAGCTCATATGTCCAATTCGAGTTGGCGCCGCATTTCGAAGAATTTCTCATCGGATGCTGTGGATGAATCAAAGGTCTTTGCGCGGTTTACCGATTCAGACTTGATCTTTGTGGCATACGTGATCACTCCAGGAATTGACGAAAACCTCATGATCCACCGATGTCCGCGCCATCACGTGGCCTGCGCCACACGCCTTCAAGCGGAAGGGCGACGGCCCGAAGAAAAGAAAGACAACCGCCCGTCGGCGATAGCTATGGCAGCACCGTATGCCTACGAAACATATATCGTCCTTTGGTCGCACCATAGAAAATTGTGATAGCAGTAAAAATACTTTGACCCCTGCTTGCGTGAGCACCAGCACATTCTTTTTGTTTGACGCCAACCAACGGCTCCGCCGAAACTCCGCTCAGAGACGCGGAATTGCCCCATCGCTATCGGTCGCGCCCCCTTCATCTGTGCATGGCTACACCCAGGGGCCTTCGCATACTTGCCGCTCTTCGAGACTTGATCTCGCCTGTCACTCGCCAAATCCGTTTCCAGACCGACCGCCTCGTCAGGATGGCACCCACTTCGGACCCGCCAGCGTTCGCGTATACCCCCTTTCGGGAGGGCCTGCGCCCCCCGACGCTAACAGGGATCACGGACGCCAACTTTTCCGAAAGCCTGTTTATCCGGGAATGGACGGTGCCGGCTATCCAGATTTCGCGGCCGGCGTGCGGCAAGGCTATGGCGCAGCTGCGTGACCGGGGGATCTTGACATTGCCGCGGCTGCCGTCGATTCGTGCTGCAAGCGATGACGAGCACCGCTTGTTGCTGATCGAGCCGGCGTTTTTGCAGGAAGGTCCGTGCCATCCATACTGAAGGCATGCGCCCTGTTTGCTTTAAACAACACTGCATGCGTGGTTTTCCGAATCTGCAGACTCGCTTAACTCACATAACGACTGATGACATTGATGGATGATTGATTGACTGATGCAGACGGTACCTTGAGGGAGCCAGTCGCTTCCTTCCTTGAGGCCCACCGGGGTGAACTGACTAAGCAAACAATCACGCTCGACTACAAGTACTGGACATCAGGTAAGCAATTGTTGTTATTGAAGCGAGCATACCTCGTAGTCGACTCCACTAAGCAAGATTGCGGGATCATACCTCCATCTCACCCTCATGCGTTGCTTCTTTTCTCGTGGTACATTCTTGCTGGTGGTATTTGCGATTCGACATCGGTTCAGACCAAATCCTTCGGGCGGTGCTGCCTGAGTCGCTGGATATCCCGGGCGCCTTCGAGACGGTGGGTCACATCGCCCACCTGAACCTGCGCGAAGGGTACGATGACTACAAAAAGACCATTGGTCGCGTGATCCTTGACAAGTGCGCGACAATTCGCACGGTCGTGAACAAGCTGGACAGCATCGACCATACTTTCCGTTTCTTCAAGATGGAAGTGCTCGCCGGCGACGACGACTTCCTCACGACCGTCCGCGAGGACCAGGTCAAGTTCCAGTTCGACTTCAGCCGCGTCTACTGGAACTCGCGTCTCCAGGGCGAGCACCACCGCCTCGTCAGCCGCCACTTCCAGAAGGGTCAGGCGATTGCCGACGTGATGGCCGGTGTGGGGCCGTTCGCGCTCCCGGCGGCCCTGCACAAGGAATGCCTAGTCTTTGCCAACGACCTCAACCCCGAGTCGTACAAGTGGCTCAAGGCTAACACCGACGCCAACCACTTGGGCCACCTTGTCGTGCCATTCAACCAGGACGGCCGCGCATTTATTACCGACTCGCTGGCGCTACTGCACGATGAGGACCGTCGCAAGGCGATTGCGGAGCGATTTGCGCGGATGCAGTCTCTCCGAGCCAAGAAGGGTCTGAAGCGGAAACGACCGGAAGCCGGGCCGGAGGGAGCGGCTGATGCCGCTGAGCCCGAGGTGCCACTTCATCCGTTCAGCCGAACCGAAAGCCTGCCGCGCGCGTTTGACCACTACGTGATGAACCTGCCCGCCAGCGCCGTCACTTTTACCGATGCGTTCCTCGCGCTGCGCGAGTCGTATGCAGCCATGATCGCCGACGCGTCAAGTCCTGTATCCCGCGCGCCGCTGATTCACTGCTACGCCTTTACCAAGGACATGGAGCAGCCCGAGGCAGATGCACAGAAACAGGTCGAGGAAGTGATGGGGCTCAGCTTGGCGGGTCATGTCGTGGAATGCCACAACGTCCGCAAGGTCGCGCCGCGGAAAGATATGATGTGCTTGAGCTTCCGATTGCCTTTGCCCTGTGACGTCTCGCTGGCGCGCTCCCTCTATACATAGACGTCTTTGATTCATGGTATCACAAGCGACATCGTCGAAATGAGAAAAGGTGGGAGGGAGGGTAAAATCGACCTTACAAGGCATGCTCGCAGGGTTTTCCGAGAAACCCAAGCCTGTCGCGCCAAACAAAGAAGCGCGATCGGCGTGGCGGGTCGGCCAACTTAGGATCGTGGTCGTCGCCGTCTTCCTCGTCGTCATGGTATGTGGCGTGGCTCTTCTTGTGAAACATGAGCAGGATACACCAGGCCGGCAGGAAGATGAGCGACCGAAAGAAAAGCGTTTTGGCGGTTGCCTTGTTGGATGTTTTAAGAAACCGCCAGGCGGCTTCGATAAAGGCGACGTTGAGCACGCCCGACGTGAGCGCGAACCACGGCGTCACCAGGTCAAGCGCCACCGCGCCGAAGCTCAGCGGCAGCAGGACCACCGCGTAGCGGAACGCCACGCGGGCATTGAGGCCGATATTGGAGACCACGGCCATGCGGTAGCCGGCCTTGAAGTAGTCCTCACGCAAGGACCACGCGAGCGCATTGAAGTGGGGAAACTGCCATGCGTAGAGCACCCCCGCAAGCAGCCAGGCGCCCGGCTCGAGGCCGCCCGTGCACGCGGCCCAGCCCATCATGGGTGGGATGGCGCCCACTACGGCGCCGACCCACGTGTTGACGATCGATACGCGCTTGGTCCACGTGTACACCCCTGCGTACAGGACGATGTTGGCGAGGCCGAGCGCGGCGACGACGGGGTTAACGGTCGCGCAGAGCAGCGCGACGCCCGAGAAGCCCGAGACGGCGGCGAACGCGAACGCGTGATGCGGGAGCATCGCGTGGCGCACGACGGGCCGCTGGCGCGTGCGCCGCATCTGCGCGTCGAAGGGCGCCTCGAGCCATTGGTTGAACGCGTTCGCCGAGCCCGAGCACAGGCCGGTGCCCAGCGTCGCCCAAAACAGCGTCGCCACGTTCAGCGCGCCAGGCGCGACCGCGTACCCCATCATAGCCGTCAGCACGACGAACGTGCTCAGCCGAAACTTGGTCAGACCGACAAAGTCCGAGACCTCGAGGCCGCCCGCCGGCCGCCAACGGGGTGCCGCGCTTTCGGTGGCCGGCACGGCGGCTTCCCTTGGCGAGGACGTCGCAGCCGCTTCCATGAGCGAGGGCCTCGCGGCAACCTCTCGTGGCGAGGAAGCAGCGCTTTCGACAGACGGAGGCGTCGATGTGGTTATTGGCGGTGGCGGTGGCGGCAGCGATGCTAGGGATGGTGGTGGTGGTGGCGGCGCCGAAGATGGTGGGGTGGCGGACGACAGCGCGTGGTGAGAGGGGTGCACGGGGTCGTTATGACGAGGCGCCGCAGCGGGCGCCGACGTTGCGAGGAGGTCCAGCGGAGGCGCCCATGACGACGGGCCGGCCGCGAAGGACCGCGTGATCCGCAGCCATGGCGATGCACGGCAGGAGAGGGGGTGACGGGCGGCGGCGGGCGCCGCAGGCCACGTCGCCGCACGCGGCGATGCCTGGGACCGTGCGCAGGACACGAGCCGCGATCCGACAGGAAGTGGCGACCCGCGGGCGCTCACAAGACACGCAGATCGGCGCCACAGGGCGAGACGAGTCCGTGACCGCGAGATCAGGTCGTCCAGGCGCCGGCTCGCCATGGCCGGATGCGTCTTGGGGACGGCTGCCCGTATAACAGGGCGCCGCGGGTCGGCGGAGCGAGCCGACGGGCGAGCGGCCGATGCGCCGGGGGCAATGCGCCGCGTTGGATCAAGGCGGTAGTCGCGGAGCAAGGTCAACCGAAGCACCGCAGGCGGCGCCGGCGGTCCGCGTGGCTGGAGAGACAGAGACCACGTGTAAGGATATCGCGTATAAGTACACACCGACAGCATGCGCTAACTGTTGGCAATGGATGGAGACGGCGTTGGCCGTTAGGGGCTCCCACGGCAACAGAGGGAGTGACGAACTCCTGGAAGGCCATGGATCGGCCGACCCCAACTTCATTACCTAGTGCCCAACAGCGCTCATCATCATGAGCAGCCGCCTCGTCACATCGCTGTGTAGCCAGCTGAATCGACGCGTGACATCCCACGTGCTCGTGGTATCCCATGTCGTCGGCATCCGGGTGAGTTCAGTCTCAGATGGGCTGCGATGGAGCAGCCGCCAAACCGCCCCGACTCGATGGGCTTGAGCCGGCAAGACCGGCACCGAGCGGAGCGGACTTGGTTCAGAGCGGAGTGTCGCTGCGCCCGCGTCTAGAACGCCACCAGGACAGCACCCGTGGCGAAGCCGTTGCCGCTGGGGTCTACGCGATGCGATGAGGCGTTGAGGCGATGAGGCACGACACGCAACAGTGGCAAGCTAAGCCCTGAAGCCGCTATCCCCCAACCCTGGGGCCTTTCAGAAGAAACAAATAAAATAAACGATCCGATGTGCCGCTTCACGCGAACCGAAGCATCGCAATCCGTCGAACTATCGACCTGCCTTATGTGAGGCGACTTGGCGGCAGAGCCGCTCTAGCACGTGAAACTCCAGACCAAGCGTTGCCCGACATCTGTTGGTTAGCTTCCACGCTCGTTTTGTAGTCTGATTCTATTGCTATCGCCGTCCTTCATCGCCGCTCGTGCCGCCACCCGGAACGGTCGCCGTATCAGCTGCTTCTGTACGCTTTCTGTGATTCGCCTCTGTCTCGATACAGAAGACGTTTCAATCTGCAGCGCGTGGGTCGTGGCACACGTCACACCAGCCGAACTTTGGCCGCCTGCCACCCGATACCGTGTCCGCGCGAGCGCGATTGTACCGCCAGTCGCGACGGACGTCGCCGTCGCCACGTTCCCGTCCGTTGATCCCCCATCATCCTCTTCCGTCCCGTATCACTTCTGGGCTATCATCTGCCGATCCGGCTCCCGACTTCCCTCTCCGCGGCGTCGCGTTGAGAACGACCGCCACCATGCATATCCCCGACGAGGCCGTGGCCGGCCTGAAGGCCTACCTGATTCCCAAAATCGAGCCATTGTAAGTTCGATACTGACTATCGACACCGATGGGGCCATCAGCTGTTCGTGTTCGCTGGCAGGTCTCCAGCAATTGATCACTTCGTCGATGGGCGACTCACCAATTCGACTCTGATATGGTTTGCTATGACTTGACATGGCTTTCTGCCACGTGTCGCACAATGTTCGATGTGGTCAACACCTCTCCCACGGTCTCACCCGCGCATAGATCCGATGCTGACCCGGCCGTCATGGCCGACTACATCATTGCGCTGGTGACGCAAGCGTCCGACCTGAACGATGCCAGGATAAGCTGCATCACCAACTTGAGCGATTTCCTGCATCACCACACCGAGCCCTTTATCACATCGCTGATGGAGGTCTTGCCGCAGATGGCCTTTGGTGGCGCCGGCGCGGCGGCGCCGGCCCCCGCCGCCGTGCCCGTGTACCAGCCCGACGAAGCCATGGACGATGCTTCGCCGACCGACGTGACGCCGTCAGCCATATCGGCGCCGTCGTCAGTCGTGCCCGCGCACGCGAAAGCCGCGGCAGCGCTCCCGGCCTCTGACTTCTATAGCTCGTCGAGCCAGGGACTGGCCCGGGGCACTCCGCATGCGGCGCGCGACGGCGGCCGCGATGGCGGCCGTGGCGGCGGCATGCGTGGCAGTATGCGCCAGGGCGGCGAGCCCCGCCAGGGAAGCCACCACCGCACGGTCGTTTGGGTCCGCCACCTGCCCTACGACAAGTGCAATGTGGCCGAATTAAACCAGTACTTCTCGCAGTTCGGCACGATCGTCAACATCAGCCTGCTGCCGCCCGAATGCGCCCTCATCCACTACGAGACCAACGCGCAGGCGTATGCGGCGTTGACGGCGCGGCCGGTCATGGACGACCCAAACATCCAGGTCAATTGGCACCGCTCGCCCGAGGAGCGCGGCCTCGTGCCTCATGCGTCGGCCGCGGCGTCGCCGCGCTATGCCCAACCAGTGCAGCAGCAGCAGCAGCAGCAGCAGCCGGCTGGCGGGGCTGCGACGATGGCGATGGGTCTTAAGGAAGAGCCGGCGGTCCCCGAAACGGCGGAGGAGCAGCAGGAGCGGCTGCGCCGGCAGCAGCAGCACATCCAGGCGCTGAACCGCCAGCTGGCGGAGCAGGTGGCGGAGCGCACGCGCGCCAAGCACCAGACGTTACTGGACCAGCAGAAGCGCAAGAGCGACCTCATTGCAAAGCAGCTCGAGGACCAGCAGCAGCTGATGCAGACGCTTTCCAACGCGGCGCAGATGGATCCCGCGCGGCGAACGGAGCTGATGCAGAAGCTCAAGGTGCTCGCGGCGGCAACGCAGAACGAGATCGCGCAGGAGGCCGCGCTGGCGCAGACGATCAGGAACACGGCGGCGTCGGCCGCCGTCCGGGCCAAGCAGCCGTACACGTCTGACCCGGCGCTTCTTCTTGCGCAGCACCAGCAGGCCCAGCTCGAGCAGGCCCAGCTCACCGCCACGGGCGCCGACGGCGACGCCCTCGCCGAGCAGAAGGCCGCGCTCGACCAGACCGTCGCGGCGCTCAAGGAGAAGGCCCAGTCGCTGGGCATCGATGCGCAGGCTGCGATGGACGGCGCGCCCGCGTGGACGCCGCCGGCTCACTGGCGCGGCAGCAGTCGAGGCCGCGGCCGCGGTGGCGGGTTCCGCGGCGCCCATGGGTACAGCCCCTATGCGCGCGGCGGGTACCACGGCGCCGCCGGCGCACCAAAGTCCCTCGACAAGCGACCGCGTGCGATTGCCGTCGGCCCGGTCGATCCGGCGGATCAGCCGAGCGTGTGGAACTGGGCGAAGCAGTTCGGCCGCATCGAATCGACCCAGATGCAGAACGATGCAGCGACGGGCCAGACGCGCGTCGTGCTGCAGTACTCGCAGCGCTGGGAGGCCGAGAAGGCCGCCGGGTCCTCGTTTGTTGCGCCGAGCGGAACCACGCTCCAGCCCCAGTGGCACGTGAATGCCCCAGCGCCTTCTGGGTAATCGCGTAGCACTTCTTGATCTGCGTCACGGGTGTTTGCCCTTTTATTAATGTGTTTCATGCCATTTAGGGTTAGATTTGCTAAGGGGGAACCAGAAGCCGCTGCGAGCTCGGCGGGGGCTAATTCGGGATTCTGGATGTTAGTTCAGCCAAGGCCGCCTCTAGACAGAGCTTGATCTCGCGGTATGCGACGACGAGGCAGCTCTGTCCGTCGCGCGAGGTGAGCATTATTTTCTCGTCAATGCCCGCGTCGAGCTTGTTCATGCAGGTGAGAACATGGGCAAAGTTGAGCAAGGGTCGGCCCTGGTCGTCGCACTGGTGGAACACGTAGTCTCGGAACAGTTTGAGAATGTAGCGGTCGCCGGTCTCGGACCACTGGGAGTCCATGCCCAGGCTATATCATATCACACAATCATCGCAAAAAGCAGAGAAACGTGAGTCAGAACCATTTTGTTCGTTTTCCAGAGCCGATAATACAAGCCAAGACTTGGGGAAGCGCATGGATCGCGCCACATCGCCTCAAGCAAGGAAGCCACTTACACCGGACGCTCGTTAATAAAGCCGAGCGCGGTGATCAAGCGCATCAAGCGCCCGTTCTCAACCTCCGCACTTAGGTTCTGGAGCATGACATCGTTCGCGAGATGCAATTCGCTGACCTCGGTCAGGATGCGAGGACCAATGAGGGCCATCACGTCGTCCATCGACTTCGTCGGGCTCGGGCGGGAGAGCAGATACATGCACATGTGACGCAGCGCTGGCGAGTACTGTCGGACCATCAGGTCCAGGCTCTCCTGCATGTGGTGCAGCGACGCGAGCGACCCGCACGCGAGCGAGACGATCAGCTGCCCGAAGTGGAGCAGGTCCTCCTGCTGGAGCTGAGCGATCATCTGCGCGTTCGCGGAAGGCTCGGCGCCGGGCGCGTGCGTGGCGCGGTCCGTCTCGTGGGTCCACGTCATCAAGTCGAGGATACTGACGCCGTTCAGACGGATGCGGTTCGTGCCCGTCACCAGGATCTTGCTCGGCTCGAGAATCCGCGCCGCAAGCTTGTTGGTATGGATCGTATCCAGCGCAGCGGCGATCTGGGCAATGTAGCTCCACAGCATGGACTCCGGACGCAGCACCGAGTGGTCCTGCACGAAGTGCTTCTGGAGCAGCGTGACGGCCGTCGGGTGGAAGTCATAGACGAACACGAGCGAGTTGTCGCCGAACTGCTTCGTCGTAAACGCCTCGCGCAGGCTCACGATGTTCGGGTGGGTGATATGCTGCCACGCTTTCACAGCCGACATGGCCTGCTCGTCCTCGAGTCGGAAGTCGTGGATCCGGCGCAGCATGTAGGGCTGCCCGTCCTTCTTGCTCGTCGCCCGGAAGCATGTGCTCGGATACCCAAAGATCTTGTTGGGCGCATGCGACTCGGCGGGCTCGTCCAGAGGGCACAGGTTGTCGTACACATGCACCTCCAAGGGCACATGGGTCTCGGGCGGCGGCAACCGGTAGCACTCGGCCGTGCGGTTGAGCAGGTCCTCGCGGATCGTGTCCGAGACAAAGAACGTCTGCAGGCCGCGGTGCGTCGACTTGACGTTGCGCGAGAGGTGCGGCAGTGGCATGCGGTACAGGTGATATTGCAGCGGCATCGGCGGTATCGAGAAGCCCTGCGCCGCTGAAGCGCTGCCGCCGTCGAAGTAGAACTCGGGGGGCGCGAACGACGCGCCGTCTCCATGGCCGGCTCCCGGTCCCGCGGCCGGACCGCCCCCAGACTGGGCGGTGAAGCCGCCGAGATCGAGACCAGAAGCAAAGCCGCTCGGGTCATACGCGGGCTGGCCAGCGGGCGCGCCGTCGCCCAGGTGCAGGTGATTGAGGCCCGTGTACATGGACGACGCGTCATCCGCCGCCGACGGGCCGCTCGGGCTCGTCGGAAATCGATGGAGCCCCAGCGGTTTCACATTGGACGGCACGAACTCGCCTACATGCCACAACAAGCGAGGATCACCCAGTAGCATCATGTAAGAATCGCGGTTACACAAGATGAATGGTGTTAGTTCATGCGTCACGTCGGCATCATGTCGCCACGCGAACACGTGTCTAAGGAGGAATGCGCAGACTTACCGCTGCTCAGGTTGAGCCCCGCAATCGGGCTCATGCCGGCATACAGGGAAGCCGACACGTTGCTCTTGGGCGTGAAAGCTGGCGACTGGAGGTTAAGTCGCACCGACCTGGATCATGCATAAAGTCGTCGATGAATCATTGCAAAACCCCGCCCAACGATCATGAAAACAGCGGCATCAGTAGAAACAGTCAAAACGAGATGAGATCCAGACGTCAACGGAAACATCCTCCCAGCCGGTTCGGCGGGCGCATGCGGCATCGCACCACGTTGCGTCACTTACACATCAGGAGAAGCAGAGGTCAGCGACACCGGCTGCTGCGGTTTCGGCGACGCTTGTGCGCGCTGTGATGAGGGCTACCGCGTCACGACCGACCGATCCATCAATTGTCGGGAACCCAAAGCCGCATATAGAAAAGGCCAAAACAATGAGGATGAGCACGGTGAATGCCTAAATACCATCACAGAAACCGACCCGACAGACGATATCACCGTCAGAATCATCGTCGACGAGGTCGCTAGTGGCTTACCTTGGAGTCGTCATCGTGGTTGAAGGCGCATCCGTTGTTCTCGAACTTGCAGTGGCCCTAGATCACGGATCGAGAGATCGTCGTTGCGGCGGACCCATCCAAGGCATCATCATCCAGATCACCCCGTTGTTTTCGGCATGACCACGTGCACGATCAAAGGCCAGCCAAGGTCCCCGACCATTCATTTCACATCGCATGGTATTTGAACACAAGCATTCGCATCGACCGGATGAGTCACCACATCGTCAAACAAGCCTTGGTCGTCCGCGCACGGCTGCCGTTGCCGAGCAGCAGCAGCAGCAGCAGCAGCCAGCACGTCGCCAGCATCGCATCCGCAGCGCGCCAGCGGTCCGAGACTTACGTAGATGATGATGTTGCGGCACCGCGTCTTGCTGGCCCCCTGGTGTGGGGGGTGACCCGCCATGGCCGCGACGTTCGGTCGTCCTGCGTGTCGTCCCGCGCCGCTCGTCCGCGTCACCGCGCCTCGCGGCGTCAGCGCCCAGGGGGTATCCGACCCTGAAAAGGAAGCACGTGCGGACGCCGATCGAGCGCGCAAAGGCCACACGCGTCGACCCGGCGGACAGAAGCAACGGCCGGATCGCGGGTCCGCGACGTCGGCGTGCACCCGAGACGACCGCGCCGGAGGGCGGGACAGGCGAGACGGCTGGAAAGCGTGACGGTCGGCGACCACGTGGGATGGCACGAGGGCGACCAGGGACCACGCACGTGGGCCGGCGGCGTCAACACGGGTCGGCCGGTGGCAGTGAGCGGGGGCTGCAGACCTCGCAATGAGCCGGGGTCACGCTGGCGTTGTCAAGTCGGCGGCTGGTGATAGCACGCTCAAGCAAGAATCCTACTCTCGCGGCTCACGATGCGGGTTGCTGAGGACGCGAGGCGAAGGGTAGACGTCAGGTCGGAATCGTTCGAGCTATGGTTCAAGCCGACCACCAGAAGCGGCTGCAGTCGTCGTCGTTGTCGTTGTCGTCGCCGTTGTCGCTTCTGGGAGGGCCTACCATCGTGGTCGGCGGTCGTGGTCGTGGTGATATATTCCGCAAGGCCATGCGCTGGCCCGATACCGGCGCGGCGATGCGGCGGTCTCCACGGATGAGGACGCGTCGGCTCGGAGCGCCTAGCAGCGGGCGCCCCTCCACCGGGACCCGCCCTTCCGGCCGAGCGCCCCGGTGAGCCGGCAGCCAGCACCCGCCGACACCCCCAACCCCTCCGCTTCGTCGGCGCCACATCGGCATCCGGCATCGCCCGACGATCTCGCCGCCGCGTCGTCGCCCTGGACCAGCCACGACAATGCTGGCCTCAGGCGATTGTTTTTTTTACGTTCACGGACGTCGCGTCAAAGATGGAGAAGGATGGAGAAGGACGGCGCGCATCGAGCACCGATGGCCGTTCATCATTAGTATGGAAGCGGTCGTCCTCCTGGCTGTGCTTTTTTTCCGACAGCGTCCCGCTGAGACGTTTGCTACGCTCGGCCATGTCGTCGTGGTCCTGGGCAAACCTCGTCGACGTGGCAGCGCGATTTGAAGGAGCCGATGCAACCATTAGAATCCATCTGTTGATTCTATATATTTATATAGGGATCCAGAGCTCGAAAAGCGATGCCATGCCATGCGAAGCGATATGAGACCTGAGATATGACACGAGTCCATACCAATTCAGAGCGGCATCCCGTGAGCGCGCATCGACTCAACCGCGGGCATCGTCGTGCGCAGACTGCCCGTGCTCGTGCCCATCGCCGACGGCGGATGGCCCCTCGGTCTCCCGCCCGGAATCAGACATCCGGCACGACCTACCGCGCAGGTGGTCGCAGCGAGAAAGAGAGAAAGAGAGGAGATTCATTGCACGTTGCTCAGGATGAGGCATCGATATCAAAAAAGAATTAAGCATGTCCACAGAGAGACAGCACGGCCGGGGCGAAAAGCAAACACTCCTGCCATGCAGAACATACACACACACACACACACGTTACTCAATGTCCGACAGCTCGGTGGCATTGTTGGGTTTCAAGGACTGGCGCTCCTCGTCGAAGGGCTTGGCGGCGCGGATCTCAGTCATGATGATCTCCTCTGTGCCGCGGCGGGTATGCGCAATGGATGGTCGGTGGGACGCACTGCCGGCGAGCTTTTCTAGCGCGTACCCGCTGGACTCGTGGGTCTCCTTCTTGTTGTTGAGCTGGAACACGCCAATGAAGATGATGATGAATCCGGCAAACAAGGACGCGACGTCGACGGTGCTGGTCTCGTTGAAGCCCTGGAAGAGAATGACGGACGCGAGCACCGTGGCGGAGGTGAAGAAGACATAGTAGATGGGCGTGACGCGGTTGGTCGAGAACAGGTCGAGCGCCTTGTTGAAGTAGTTCATCTGCGTGACGGCACACACGCCGAGCGAGATGGCGAACACGTAGGTGCTTGGGTAGATGAGCTGGTTGTGGCCCGCGAACGTGAGCTTGAGCGCGATGCCGAAGCCCTTGACGGCCATCACCGAGATCGATCCGACGAGCGAGCAGATCGAGATGTAGACCAGCAGGTTGCGCTTGCCGTACACGGGTCCGATGCGGTAGATGAGGTAGAGCGACACGAGGCACACGAACAGCATATAGATCATGAACGCAGGCCGCGTCGCGTAGTCCATGAACTGCGCCACCGACGTGATGGCTTTCTCTTCGGGCGAGTGCAGCACAATGATCATGCTGCCGAGGATGCAGAGCGCGCAGCCGATCTTGCCCTCGGTGCTGAGCTTCTCGTTTAGAAAGAAGGACGCGAGCACGGCGCTGATCAGCACCGAGCCCGCGCCGAGCGGCGTGACGAGCAGGGCCGGCGCAAACGAATATGCGGCAAAGTTGGCCAGCTCGCCGAGGACCATGATGATCATGCCGGCCCACCACTTCGGGTTGTGCAGGTAGTCATGGCTCTCGCCGGCAGGGCCGCCGTGTTTTCTCGAGTCAAGCAGCCCGAGTTTCGTCAAGATAAACGAGGAGCCAATGAGGAAACTGCTGACCAAGGCCAGGATCAGGCCGATGTACTTGTCGTCCAGCGCCATGGTGGTCGTCGGGAGGTCGGTGGGGGCCGGGGAGACGCGCAGAGCCGGTCTGCTTTCAAGGCCGCGTCCCGTGGCAGCAAGGTGATCAATGAGGTCCGAGAGCGCGTGCGGTGCGGTGATGATCGTCGTAGAAGCAGCAACGAGGGAGGATGGATCGACGGCTCATAAGAGAATGGCAATCCCAAAAACCAGCAAAAAAAGGGGGGAAAGGGGGGTATCGAGGCAGCGAGGTGGGTCGGAAGCGTGCGCGCGCGCTGCGAGTTCGCGTTTCAGCGGCAGGTGGCCTGGCGTGCGGATCGGCGGGATACCACGTGGTGGAGCACGGGGAAGGCGGGCAGCGGAGTGCGGTGAATGGATCTGCAGCACCACCGCCTGGGAACAGGTTCGGTTAGGGGCCTTGGGCGCAAGGACAACGAGCGGGGTCAAGCCAGAGCCGGAGCCGGAGCCGGAGCCGGAGCCGGAGCAAGCGCAAGCGCAGGCGCAAGAGCGGTGTCGGTCGTGGCGTCTCTCTCACTCTCACCGGACCCAGGTGCGGCGGGTCCGAAGGGCGAAGGTCGCTGGAGGACCGGGTGGAGTCCACGAGCGCGCCAGCGAGTCGTGGGGATGAGCGGCCAGAGCGTGGCGTCGGGGTCGGTGTTGGCTGGACACTGTCGGCGTGCGGCGGGTCGGTATGGCGCGGTGCGAAGCCGTCTCTGGCTCAGCGGATCCGCTGTCGTCGTCGTCGCCGCCGCCGTCGTCGTCCCAGGCGAGTCCACCGAGCGGAGGCGTGAGCCAGCGGCCGCCGTTGGCGTTGGCGCGGACCGGCCCCGCGCCCGACAAGCCCAGACCGACGGGCCGACGGATCGACCGAGCGCGCGTCCACGGGTCACCCGCCGCGCTGCGTGGTCCGCAGGCCGAGGGTGAGGCGCACCGGAGCTTGCCCGCGTCACGCCGGGAGATCACGCCGGCGACACCGGCGCCGGCGGCACCGACCGCTGGCGGGCGTCGAACCGGAGCGCGCGGGCTTACCGGCGTTCGCGCGTGGCTTGCGCTGCCCACGGGCGTTCCGGGGGCGGCGGCGGCGGCGGCGGCGGCGGCGGCGGCGGCGGCGGCGGCGGCGGCGGCGGCGGCGGCGGCGGCGGCGCCAGATGGACCACACGGGGGGGTGCGCCGGGCGCGCCAGAGGACGGTGGATGGCGGCCGGAGCAGGAGCCGCGACACAGACCCACACCGCGAGGCGGAGCGAGCACAGCGCCGGCGGCCGTTCAATGCGGCCAGGCGGGCCGATGGCGTCAAAGCGAAGCAAGGCCGGGCCGGCAATCGGCCGAGCGACCCGCCAGGTTCACGCCGAGACGCCGAGACGCCGAGACGCCGCTGGGCAGTGCCGAGCCGAGCCGGGCCGGGCCGGGCCGGGAAGACCGGGGCAGTGACGACGTTTCGGAAGGCCCCGAGCGCGTCGGAACCTCGCCGTCCACCACGCTGCGCGAATCGGGATCAGAAGAAAGGGGGGGACGCCGCGGCGGCGATCCTCGAGCAACGCAGGCTGCAGTGTGCCGATGGCGAGGCGGTCGCATGCCAACGGCCGTGCCGAATCGAGGCCGTCGGCGACCGTGACGAGGCTTGGCGCTGTCGCTCGTCGGAATGCTTGGGCGTTTGGCCACGGAGGCTCGTGTTCCGCACGAGTCGCGGAAGCGGGGGTGGTCGATGGAGGGACGCGAACCGCGGCTCTCCTGGAGGCTCGAGGCCGGAGCACGGACCGGGTGAGGACAGCGCTGGCGAGCGGGGAAGCCCGGTACGGAGAGGGGTGCCAACGTGGTTGGTGCTGAACCGAGTCGCGTGAATCGACCCCGAAGATGGCGGACCTGTCAGATGAAGGAAAGAGCGGGTCGCACACTCGCTTTTCCGCTGCATGCGCCACGCCACGGCCGCCACCGGCCGGGCCACGGACGAGCGATCCCCTGCACCCCCGCACCGGGACCCAGTATACTTGGCCCGTCCTGCTCCAGCTGTCCGATGTCGAGGCGGGGGTCCCATGACCAGCGCGAGTGGGTGCGGCCCCGGCGGCTCCCCGCCGTCGTCACGGCGTCAGGACCGCCGGTCGCGCCGGTCGGCCATGAAGGATGCAAGGCGCCTGTCGCGGGGATGGCTGACGTCAGAACCCGGGCGGGCGGCGATGGCCGCGAGCGGCATCACGGGGTCAGCGCGCTGGAGGCCATTCCGTCGCTCGCGGCCATCGCCGCACGTCGGCATCCGCGGCCGGACGCCGACGTCCGGCATCCGCGTTGCCATTGAGGACAGATTTGATGGGCGCCGCGGCCGCTTCCGCCGCAGGTGTCCATCTTTCGATCGACCGAAATTTACCGCTCCGGAACGACGCGGCGCACCGGCCGCGAGGTGGGCCTATGGGCCCGGGCGCCCCCGCCCCCTCCGTCCTCGTCAAGCTACGCGCTTCTGAGACCCGGCAGGCGTTACTCGATGCACGACATGGATTACACTACGATTCATACTGTCACCGGCGCGAGCCGGGAGCCGGGAGAACGGCCCTCGGCAGGGCCGGGGTCAGTGGAGCCAGCGCTTGCCGAGCTCGTAGCTCGAGATCATGATGGCGCAGGCCGGGATGACCTTGAGCATGCGCGGAACCGTCCCGCGCCACAGGACGGCGGCGCCGTGCCGCCGCTTCAGATCGAGCAGGTACGGCCACGTCGTGATGCGGTGCCCGGGCATCGTCTGCTGGTGCGTCTTGACGACGTCAAACGGCTGCGTGAGCACGCCCGCGACGCCGCCGGCCACGGCGCCCGCTTGGAACGCCGCCAGCCAGTGCGCGAACGCCGACGGCTCGAGCAGAGGGGTGCCAGGCGCGGCCGCAGGCGGTGACCGGTCGTGGCCGGGCCGACGGGCAGGCGACGACGGCGACGGCGACGGCGACGGTGGCGACGGCCAGGTGCTGCTCAGCCGCGCGCCGAGGGACCGGCCCGACCAGCGCGACTCGTGCTGCCAGGTATGAATCTGCTCATAGATGAGCCAGTAGATGCCCGAGAAGGGCACGTCGCGCCACAGGGACGGCCCGAGCCCGCGGTACACGGCCTTCGGGGAGATCCCGATCTCGCGAAACGCATGGCGCAGGCCCTCGGGGCCCTGGCGGCTCTGCATGCGCGTGCGAACCAGCTCGAGCGGGGACACGATGAACGTCGCGCAGGCGCGCGCGCTCATCCCGGACACCAGCGGGATGTAGAACCCCAGCCCGGCGGCCGTCAACAGCGGCGAGATGTCGTTGCGGATCACGTCGTAGCCCGCGTAGTAGGTCATGGTGGACGGCAACGCCGCGATGAGGCCCGGCGTCAAGCCTTTCCACAACGCGAGCGCGCCCTCCCGCCGCACAATCGCCAGGGCGGCCTGCGCCGTCGTCGTCGGCACCGCCACGGCCGCCGGCGACGCCGATGCTGATGCGGCCGACAGCGGCATCCCCGCAGCGGGCGCCCGCGCCGTGGACGCCACATGAAGCTGCACGCGGGTCTTGATAACATCAAAGGGCGTCATCATGAGGGTCGTGAGGACCGATCCGGAGCCGGCGGCGAGGAGCCGGCGGGTGTGCGCGAGCTCAGCGCGTGGCCGTGGCGGGTGCGCGTGGCCCGGCGCTGTCGCGGCGGACGCGGCAGCGGACGACGGCGCGACGGACGGCAGCGCCGCCGCGGCAAGCGCGGGGGTTGCGGACGAGGGCCCCGCAGGCATGCTGGCCGCCGGCGGCGGCGCAGAAAGCGCGGCGCTCGCGAACGGCGGCGCGGCCATCAATGCGTCGGCCATGCCGGCCCACGGCAGACGGCGATCGGTCGCGGGCGGCGGTCCGCGGCGACGGAGCGAGCTGGCGAGCGTGGACGGAACGGCGGCTCGCAAGAGAGGGAAGCGGCCAGGTGGGGAAGCCTCGAGACGGGACAGCGCGGCCGCAGGGAGAGACGGCGTCAGCCGCGAGCGGTCGTCGCTGTCCGCGGAGGCGCTGGTGCGGGTGTCGCGGAAACCCACCGACGGCGCGAGTGCCGTCGCGTATCAGACGGCAGCCGCGACGCCGTGGATCGAAGCCCGACGAGCAGCGGCGGCGGCGGCTGGACTCGACGGAAACTCCGCCGTCGGATCGGCGCGTGACGTTGCGGGGTAACAGGGTCCACGGACGCCGTTGTCGACAGCGACGGTGGCAAGGCTGCGGGCCGAAGAGATGCGCGCGTCGCGGGTCAGCAATGGAGGTGACGAAGAAGGCGATCGTATAAAGAAAACTCCGCTAGGATGGCCGCTGGTGCAGGCCATGAACTCGAGATCGCTCACATGAGGTTTGAAATGGGGACGATGGGGTATGGCGGCCAGGTGTCAGCTCTAGCGGCCTCACAGGATGGACTGGAGTATACGACGGCAGCACAATAGTAGCGTGGGTCTGATGGCGAGGATGGTGGTATGCGGGAAAAGGAGGAGTCGCTGCCGCACGATGTTTGGTGCGTCGTGCTGGCCAGCAGTGAGAAATTTTAGCCGACCGGCCACGTCCCCCTTGGGCGCGAAAAGGGGAGCGACGACAGCGGCGAGCAACGCACGCCGGGGAAACAAAAGAAAGAGATGCGAGCGCCAAGGGACGTCCTCGAACCGCGCCGCTACCGACTCAGCAAACCAACAAGAGGCAACGGCCACGTGGAGACGGATGAGGATGGAAGGATCGGCTCGCGGGACGCCAGCCCCAATGTATGATTCTCCTGCCGGTCTTGTCGGCCTTGGCCCTGCAAACGTATCGCAGCGACCATGAACACCTTGATGAAGCTGTATCCCCCGGGTATGTCGAGTTACCAGGAGGCCGTCACGCTTTCGTCATCGAAAGCCGGCCCTCGGCCCGGCGACCGGCCCGGGTAGGCGTTCAGCGCCGCTCGCCGTCCGAGGCCCGCGTCGTCCACCTCGTCTTGAACGAGACTCGACGCGTCGCCGCCCATCCTCGCCGCTCCTCCTCACCGCCGGCGTTGCCGCGGGCCCAGCGTCGAAGCGGCGGCGTCGTGGCGATCGGAGCCGTCGAACGGCACCCGCGGGATCGACACCCCTGAAACACATGGCTCGCCGCAGCCGGATCGGGAGGCCGTCGCCGCTCATGCGCGCCGCCGCCGCCGGCCTGGTGGCGCCGTCGCGGCCGAAAACGGTGTTTCCTCGGGCCGTCGCCGATTCGGCCGACGCCGCCGCTCATGCGTGCCGCCGCCGCCGGCCTAGTGGCGCCGTCGCCGCTGCTGGCGCTCGGAACCACCGATTCGGTCGACGCCGAGGGCTTGCCGCCCCCTCGACAGGTCCCCCGGGGCATCGGAACCCCGACGCCGCCGCTGGCGGGGCTGTGTCAGAAATATTCATAGCTAAAAGAGTAAGAGCTGCCACACCCACGCCGCGCAGGACCACGCTTGGGCCTCGGGTGCTTGGACCCAACCAAAGCTTCGGGACATCGGTGCCGCTTCGCGTCGTGCTAAGCGGCATCGGGAGACGCCGCATCACTCCGTCTTTTAGACGCGGTGGGTCGAGAGGATGTCTTCTACAGAACGAGACGGTCGAACCAGCGCTGGTAACGGCCGAGGCCATACACGGCCATCGTGAGCAGGATCATGAGCGCCATCACCGCAAGAAACCCCTGGAGGTCGTCGCCGCCCTGACCCGGAACGCGGACATTTACGCCCCACAGTGTGGTGACGAGGTTGAACGGTAGCACGAGCAGGGCCCAGGCATTCAGTTCACGCCCGACTTCGTCCAGCTTGTGGCTCGCCAGACTCATATGGATGTCGAGGCTCGCCAGATAGTTCTCGGTTGAGGCATTGAGCAGCTTCTCGTGGTCCTGCAGCGCGCTGCGCAAGTACAGCGTGCGGCTCTCGATGCTCTCAAAGTAGACGTGCAGCTCGTCCGGCAGCTCCAGGAAGCACGTGCCGCCCTCGGGCTCCTCGGCGCGCTCTGCCGCCGGCCGTGGATCCGCGCCGCTCGCGCCGCGGGAGCCAACGTCGGGGAACAGGCGCGAGGCCTCGCTCCGGAGCGGCGCGGCGCCCGCGAACACGTCGGTCGTCTGCGACGTGCCAGCGACCGACGACGCGCCGCCGGCGCCGCCGAGCGTCGTCGTCTGGATCGTGCTCGCGCTCGACGCCTCGAGCCGCGGCGCGGTGCTGGCCACCGCGCTCGCCGCGGCGCTCCCGCCGCCCGTAGCCGCCGACGCCGACGCCTCGAGCTCCCGGAAGGAGCTGTGCAGCCGCGGGTCCTCCTCGTCGCCCGTGAGCGAAAAGCACAGCGCACGCCGATCGGTGGGGGTGCCGTGGAGCGGCGCGGGCCCGCTGAGCAGCGGCGAGCTCGTGGCGGCCGCATCGCCGCGGAGCCGGTCGGCCAGCCGCCGCTTCGGCAGCAGCAGGCCCGTCTTGAGCGGCGTCCGCGGCCGCGCCGCCGCCGCTGACGCCGCCGCCGCTGACGCGAGCAGGGAGGCCGCCGTCGGCGCGGACGAGGCTGCGCCCGCGAGGGCTCCTTCGTGCACGTGGCGCGCGATGGTGCTGGGGCGGATCGGGATGGCGAGGCCGCCCGCGGGAAGCTCCGAGAGGGCGGGCGCTTGGGACGGCCACGACGGCGGCGGCGGCGGCGGCGACGACGGCGGCGGCGGCGGCGGCGACGGCGGCGACAGGAGGGGCAGCGCCACGACGGGCCGTGCCGGGGCGGGCAGCGCCGAGATCGGCAGCGTCGGGGCCGGCTCTAGTCGCGGATGGGGCCGCGGCGGCGCGGCGCTCACGTCAAGCGCGGACGCAGAGGCCGACGCCTTCGCGGACGACGCGCCCGTGAGCGCGCCGTTCGGCGCGGGCGCGGCCCACCGGGGCTCGAGCTCCGGCTCCGGCTCCGGCTCCGGCTCCGGCTCCGGCATCGCGTCGGCGTCGCCGTCCGCGCCGTCCGCGCCGCGGTCGTGGCGGTGGTGGTGCGTCGCGGCGCGGCGGAAGGTCCGGATCATGGCGAGCTTCTGCGCGATCGAGCGCTGCAGGCTCGCGATGCGGCGGCGCGCGTCGTGCAGCTCGAACAGGATCGCGCGGTCGCGCGATCCGGGCTCGAGCGACTGCGCGGCCTTCGAGAAGCGCCGGCGGACATGGAGCACGAGGCCACCCATCGGGCCGCGGCGGCGCGCCTCGGACGGCGACAGCGACGGCGACGGCGGCCGCGTCGTGGGCGCGCCGTCCGACGGCCGGAGCGAAGCGACGGCGTCCGCTGGCGCCGTGCGCGGCAGCAGGGGCTCGGTCTCGTGGGTCGACAGCGCGTCGCGGGCTTCGATCCGGAAGGGGTCATACCGGTCCGCGAGACTCGCGCGAGGGCTCGGCGGCGGCTGCGGCGCCCGCGGGGTCGGGCCGAAGACGTTTGATGGCGACGCGTCCGAAGGGTGCAGCCCGTCGCGGGTGAAGGTCATACTGTCGAACATCTCGGCGAGCTCGCCCAGGGCCCGCGTCCACGTGGAGAACTCGCGCAGGATCGTGTCACAGAGGAGAAACGCAATCCAGGAGACCGAGAAGAACTGGCCGAGGTCGCGGGGCTCGGCGGACTTGCTGGACCTGGAGAGGTGCAGGATGCGGTTCAACCGCTGGTTCACGGCAATGACTTGGGTGAAGCTGGTCCGGTGGAAGGTCAGCACATACGCATCAAAGACAAAGATCCACACGTACTCGATGCCGCGCTCGGTCCACGTCTGCAACGTCATACTGTAGTATCGCGGAAACACTTCGACTTTCTCGTTTAGCATGTCCTCCGAAAAGATCTCGTCCAGCGAGAGCAAGTGCAGGCCAAAGATGTCGCTGATCTGGAGCAGCTCTGCGGGCGTGATGTCGTCGCTAAAATCGATCCAGAACGAGCCCTGCCGGCTCTGCTCCGCGAGCCAGTGGCCGTCCATCCCGCCCAGATCAAGCGTATGGCTAACATGGATGCTGCCAACGTGGGCCGAGAAGAAGGTCACGGGAAAGTGCTCGCGCAGCCCCGATTCGATCGCGTGTGCGCACGCCGGGTCGTCGGTGACGGCGTCGTGCTCCTCCGCGACGGCGTCAGCCGCAGCGACGACCGCGCTATCCTCCAAAGCGACGGCGCCATACGCGAGGGCGACAGCGCCTTGCGACGGCGGCCCGTGCTGCCGCCGCCACTGCGCGCGGCACTGTCGCCGCCACCGCTCGCCCGTCTCGCCGGGATGCTTGGGCACGCGGTCGACCTGCGCCCAGATCTGCGCGAGGCGGCGCCCGGGTCCATCGCCGGACGCGGCGAGCACGGCGTCGGCCGCCCGGGGCGGCACGCGGGGGCTCGCGCCGGCCGCGGGGCTCGGGCTGCGGCTCGGGCCGAGGCTCTGGCAGCGGCTCGCGCGGCGACCGCGGCGGCTCGCGCGCTCGCTGGCGACGGTCCGCGGCGCCGTCGGCGCCCCGCGCGGCGCGCCCTCGGGACGACCGCCGTCGCTAGTGAGCGCGCCGTCGGGCCGACCGCCGTCCACGGGATCCCACGCGGACCATGCCTCGCCGTCGGCCTCGCCCATGTCGGCGGCCGCGCCGTCGTCTGCGCCAGGGCTCGCGACACCGGCCGCCGCGGCCCCGAGCGACGGGCCGCGGGCGCCCGGCCGGCCGGCGCGGCTCGCGCCCGCAGCGTCCCAGGACCCGGCGGCCTCGCGATACGACCGGGAGCGCGGCCGCGGCGCACAGGCGATTGGCCGCGGCGGCGGTGGCCCGCCGGCGCTCCGGCGCGCCGGCCGGCCGGGGTCCGTCAGGTGTCGCGCGGGCCTGCGCGCGCCAGCCGTCGCGGAGGTGGCGGCGGCGGCGGCGGCGTGCGTGCCGCGGGCGCGCCGCGGCCATGCGGGCACAAAGATCGGCGGGTCGTGGAGCGGCGACGCGTGGGCCGGCGGGACGGCGTCGCGCGCGCCCGACGACGCGACGAACGGCAGAGGCCATCCGGCGGCGCCCGGACGGCGGACGCGGCCAAGCGCCGGAGCCGCCGTGGACGGGAGGCACGGGCTGCTGTGGCGGTGCCAAGCCGGCGGGCGACGACGCTGCGTCGAGAAGAAGCCCGTGGCGCGCGCGGCGCTCAGGGCCGGCGAGGCCGGCGGCGGCCGCGGCCGCGGGATGTCGCGGGCGAGTCCGTGGCGGCGCGTGCGGCCGCGGCCATCAGAGGCGGCAGCGGCGCGGCCATCGGCGGCGCGGAGGAGGAGCGGCGTGCGCTCATCGGCCGGATCGCCGTCAGCCGCGCTCGGCGAGCGGCGGCGCATGGCGCGCGGACACCGGCCGTCGCCGCGATCCCTCAAGGCGCCCGCGCTGTGAGATCTGCGGCGCGGCGAAGCAGGCGGAGAACGCGGCGGCAGCCGGGGATCGCTCAGGCGGCAGCGTACGGATCGTCGCGACGGCCGTCGAGGCGACTGCGGCACGATGATGGGAACGGCGGGCGGCTTCCAGGACGCTTCCGACGCAGCGGACAGCGGCGCGATCCGCAGCGCGTCGTGGGCTGTCATCCCGCGGCGATCCCATCCGATCCGGTATGATGCTCGCTAAGTATGATGCGGAGCCTGATGGCCTGATGACGAGAGGACCACTCGCCCCTAGATCATGGGCCTTCTCATCGCGTCACGTTGCGTTGGACGGCACGCCCGGGCTGGCGCGAGCGGATCGGAGACCCGGCCGCCCACGGGACCTCAGGGGTCCACGGCCAGCCCCCCGAGGCAAGCTGCGCCACCCGCCCGCTGTCGTCTTTCCTTGGCGGCGGCAGCCGCCACGCGCCCGGTAACCACGTGCTGCCCCACCGTCGCCGTCGCCGTCGCCGTCGCCGTCGCCGAGCGTCCCACCCTGTTCTTTCGTCGTCAACATCGTTAGACATAGTATCGTGTCCTGCTCGGTGTCATAGCCGAGCACGCCGAGCACGCCGCGCCGTGGCTCGCGCGAGCGACGCCGGGTCCACGGGTTACAAGAAGCCCTCGTCTTCGATCTGCTGCTGGATCTCGATCTGGGTCGAGGAGGGCTCGACGGTGCCGAGGTCGGCGTTGCGCTGCGGCGGCGGAGCCCCGCTGCCTGCGGCCGCCGACGCGGGCGCCGCAGGCGCCCGGATCTGCTGCGCCATGCGGGCCACGTCGTTGTCGAGGTAGAGCACGTGGCGGCCGCGCATCAGCGCGTTGAACGCGTCGGCGTCGCCGGCCTCCCACGCGTCAAAGATGGCGCCGACGGCGCGACCCTCCTCGGCGGTCCCGAACGACGGCAGCGCCGCGGTGTCCTCGCGGAACTGCGCGTGCGCGTCGTCGACGCGGCCCATCGCGAGCAGGATCAGCACGCTGATCAGGCCCTGCTTCGCGAAGCCCATCAGGTTGTCGATGCGCAGCATGAGCTGCGTCAGCTGCCGCGAGTACGCGAGCGCCTTCGCGAGGCGGTGCTGGCGGATTGCGAAGCCCGTGGCGCGCTTGTGGCAGTCGACGCCGAAACGGCGCTTGTCCTCGTCGATGTACATGGCGCACGCGGCGTCGTAGAGCTGCTCGGCGTCGTCCGCGGACGTCGCTTCCATCAGCTGCGCGGCCTTCTCGAGCATCTCGGCCGCCCGCTCGGGCGTGCCGTGGGCGAGGAAGTAGCGACTCGCGTCGCGGTAGTGCTGCGCCGCGTCCGCAGGGCGGTTCAGGTGTTGCGCCACCAGCGACGCCGCGCTCTCATACGACTTGGCAGCCATGAACAACGCCTGCAGCTCGCGCTGCGCGTTAGCGGCCTGCACGAGGGCCTCGACGGCCTTGTCATAGACACGCGCCGACCGGAAGCAGTTGGCTACGCCAAGCGCCATTGGGTTGGGAACAGGAAAAACAGCAGCGCGGTGAGGACTTCGAGGTCGCCAAGGGGTGGGCATCGGGCATCCGGCCGATCCATCAACGGTCGCGAGAGTAAGCGCGGCGAAGCGCCGTCACGAGCGACTTACCCGCATTTTCAAAGTCATGGGCCGCGATATCGTAATCCGGTTTGGGTTTGCCGAACAAGGACTTCTTGTTCACGCTACGCGGCAGACCAGATTGGCGGAAAGGATCGGCGGAACGATCGCCGTTGGGCAGTATCAAATGCACCCACACGGGACTCCATGAGCAACAAGACAATCGGGTGAGTGATGCTGCATCAAGCATACGATGATTGAGTGGATGACGATGAACTCGACGGTTGAACGATCACAGCAGGCAGCAAGCGCAGTCGTGAGACTGGTCGCGGCAGATCGGATCGCCGCGAGAGAGATCGACCTACGCTTTGTAGCCATTGGCGAGGAACTCGGCGCCCTCGCGGGCCTTGCCGTCGGACATGGCGGGGCTCAGCGCAGCAGCCGCGCGCAATCGCCGAGCGGGTCAACACACGATCAGCAGGCCGGCACACGACGACGCGGGATGCTGCGGCTCCTGCCTCGGACGCGCGCCGTACCCACACCCAACAAGACAGATCCGGTGCGCTACAGATTCAATCGATTCAATTCAATTGATTCAGCAAATTCAAGGAGGACGGCGTCAGAAGGATACTCGGATACCAGGCAGAGATCCCTCGAGAAAAAGCCGTCGACGGCAGCAGCAGCACGCTTCGGTCGCCCTGGCGAGCCCGCGGCCGCATGACCGACGGCCGACACCGGCGATCGCCGCCCGCCGGTCCTGCCGAGCCCGAGCCCAGAGAAACACTTGACCGCCACGCGGCGCGGCGTCTGGGTTTTAGAGGGTCTGAGGTCGCGCCCACCACGGACGCCACGGACGCCACGGACGCCACGGACGCCACGGACGCTTCGGCGGCGGCGGCGGCGGCGGCGGCGGCGGCGGCGGCGGTGTGGCGCAGCATCCTCGTGGCGGCGGCGGCAGCCCGCCTCCCGAAGGCGGAACGGGTGTGACCGGCGTGCCACGCGAAGTCTACTGATGCCCACGAGGCAGCGTGAGGAAGCCCCTTTATAAGTCTCGGCCTGCCAGGACCACGTCGATATGGAACCCAAAGATATACATGTCTATAGAGAAGAAACATCTCCACGCAGGTGGCGTCGCCATCGATCCATCCGATGCAGCGAACCGGGGCCGTGCGGGCTACGCAGCGCTCGCCGGGGCTTCGTGCGGCGGCGAGGGCGGCAGGGGCGGCAGGCCGTCGCGGCGACCGTCGAGCTCGCTCAGGTGGCGGGCGCGTAGCAGCGCGGTGAGGGTCATGTCGTCGGGGGCGCAGCCCATGCCCTCCATCTCCTTCACGAGCGCCAGCGCGCCGTGCACGTCGCCCTTGGCAGCATACGCGGCGATCAGCGTGTTCCAGACGCGCGTATCGGGCTGCACATGCAGCGTGTTGAACGCCGAGCGCACAAACGCATGCGCCTCCGCCACGCGGCCGCTCGCGACGAGGCCGCGCACGATCGGGTCGATCGTGAACTTGTCCACCGACAGCTGCAGCGTGTCGGTGAGCCGCGCGAAGTGCGTCTGCAGCCGCTGCAGCCGCGCGGCGGCGGCCTCGGCGCCGGTGCCGCCGCCGCCGCCGCGGCCCACGGCATGGAGGTAGATGTTGTGCGCCACGAGGCCGTCGCGCGGGCTTAGCGAGCGGACGAGCTTCTCGGCCTCGTCGGTCCGGCCGCTCTGCACGAGCACATACACGATGCCCGCGTACGTGTACGCGTCCGCAGGGTACTTGTTCTCGCCCATCCGCTGCACGATCGTCAGCACGGCGTCGATGTCGCCGCGCGTCGCGTACATGTGGATGAGGATGTTGAACATCTTGAGCGTCGGCTTCACGCCGCGCGCATCGAGCACGCCCATCCAGCCCTGCGCCATCTGGCGGTCGGCGCGCAGTGCCGCGGCGTGCAGCGCGCCCGTCAGCAGCGCGTGGAAGGACCGTTCGTCGCTCGCGGCGTCGATCAGCGCGACCGCGGCCGGCACGTCGCCGCCGAGCACGAGCGCCTTCACATAGTGCGCGATCATGTCGGGCCGCGGCTCGTGTCCGTTCTCGCGGACCTCCTGCAGCACGCGCGCGATGCCGTCCGTGTTGCGGTTCGCGAGGTGCCCGCGGATGATGCTGCGCCACATCCACAGGGGGAACGGGCGGTGCTGGTCCTGAATGGCGCGCAGGTACATGGCGCCGCGGTCCGGCTGCCCGCACTCGGCGTACGCATGCACAAAGCCCAGGATGAGCGCGTCCGACAGCACGCCGCCGTCGCTGGCGACCTGGCTGAACATGGCCTCGACCTTCTTGAGGTCTTTCTCCTCGCCGGCGAGCCAGAGCCGCAGCAGCTGGTGAATCTCAGCCGTCGGCGGCGAGGGTATCCAGACGTGGGCCAGGTGCCAGCCGATCTTGGCGCAGCTGCCCTTCAGACGCGTGCGGTGCAGGAAGTTGTAGAGCGCCCAGAGCTCGGTGCTCGGGACGGCGCCCAGCCGCGTGTGGATGAGATTGAAGATCTCGCAGACCCAGGCGACGTCCTCCGGATCCGCTTCGGACCGGGCGGACGTGATGATCTTGTGCTCCATCGCGCCCATCAGATTAATTGTCAGGGTGCCCCAGAACTGGTCGAACCGGTCGCCGGGCGTATGGCCCCAGCGCGGCACGACGACCGTGTTCCAGAAGGCGCGCGCCTCCGCCAGCTTCGACTCCTGGATCAGCGCAATGAGCTGCGCCCGGTCCATCCACAGGTTCGGCTCGTGCACATACTGCGCCGCATACTCGTACAGGTTCCGCACCTTGTAGATCAGCGAGCGCGGGCGCTCGATCGTATTCTTGACCAGCATCACGATGAACGACGGCGAGTGTGTCGGGTAGCTGACCGTCGTGGGGCGCGGCGAACGCGGGGTCCGGAAGTCGGGCACCGCGTCATCGCTGTACAGCGGCGTCTTGGCCTCGCACTGCGACGAATACCACCCAGGTAGCTCATTGGGCCACCGCAGGGACAGCAGGTCCAGAAACGCCATGAGCATCCGCGGCGTGTGGTAGTACGCGGGCCACGCATACTGCGGGTACTGTGCCTGGTGGTGCTCAAAGCGCGTGACGCTGCTCCACAGTCGCGTCAGCCGGTGGAAGCCGAAGGTGAACTTGGCCGTGCGCCGCGCCGCGTGCAGCATCATCGTGACTTCTGAGGGCCCGAACGAGCGACCGACGCTGTGCAGCGTCAGCAGCAGGTTCGACAGGTACAGATACGGATACTGGCCGAACTGCGGGTGGCAGAGCGCGAGGCACAGGTAGTGGGCCTCGGACGCCGTGAGGTAGTAGAAGTCTTTGGGCGCCTGCTGGTGAACCTCCCAGTACAGCGACCACAGGGTCGAGAGCCGCTGGCGCGTGGTGGCTTCGCGCAGGCTGAGTTGGTCGCGGCGGATCGTCTGCTGGAGCTGGCGAAACGCCGCCGACGGGCGGTGCGACGTCACGAACGCCGCCGTCGGCAGCAGCGGCAGCAACGGGATCCCTGGGGGTGGCGCCGAGGGGTCCCGCTGGGCCCCAAACACCTCGCGCTCAAACTGCACGGGGTCCAGGCAGTACCGGTACCGCTTGAGCGACACGGCGCCCTGGCCGCCGACGCTGAGCGCCGCGCTCAGCAAGCTCTGGGGATCATACGTGTCGGTCGGCGCGGCCGGCGCGGGCGTGGACGCGAGGGCGGCGGGCGGCGGCGGCGTCACGGGCGCCGTCGGCACAAGGGTGGATGCGGATGCGGATGCGAGGGGCGGCGGCGGCGTCCGCGTCCGCGTCCGCGCGGTGGATGCCGTGGATGCGGCATCGGAGCTGGCGGCGGCCCGCGACGGCCCCTCCCGCGTCACTCTCGATGGCGGGGACCGCCCATGCCGCGGCCTGGGGCCCCGCGACGCGCCCGTGCCGCGGGCCGGCGGCGGCGTTGGCGGCGGCGGCGTCGCGGACGCGGACGACATCACGGCGGCGGCGGCGGCAGCGGCCGATGGCGACGAGGACGTGCTGACGGCGCGGCGGCACGGGAACGAGAGGGCTCGTGCGGAGGGCAGCGATGGCCGGACGGCGGCGACGGCGCTGAGGGCCGTCGAGGGCCATGGGGAGACGGCGGCGGCGCGCGGCACAACGAGCCCGCGGGCGGCGGTCGGGCGCCGCCGCGGCGCCGGCGTGCACGGCACGAGGTGGCGCAGACCCGGCGGGCCTGCGGGCCGCAGCCGCGGTAGCATGGCGCTCACGGATCCCGCTGACGGCGCCCCGGCGGCGGCGATAGCGGCAGCAACGGCGGCAAGCGAGTGACGGCGAGAGCGCCGCGATCCGCACGCCGTCACGGCGGGCTGCGTCCGGGAGTCAGGAAGGCGCCCAGCGCGAGGCGTGAGAGGCGGCCGACGACCGCACGGCACTCTCACGATGTCGCGGACGGCGAGAAACCGTGGGACGAGCGTCGCCACGCGCCGCGCAGCGCAGCGCCGCGTCGAGTGGGCTCAAACGTGCCCGGATCGGTGGGCCTAGCGCCCAGCAGCGGAGGCAAGGGCGGCGACGGCGGCGATGGATAAGGCAGCAGCCGCTGGCCAGGAGGGCCGGAGACGACGGCGTGCCGGATCGGAGCGGCGGGAGAGACGGCGGCCAGACGGTGTCGCGAATGGGCGGGGCGCCGAGAGGGCGTGGGGGTGCCGTTCCGTGGCCGTGGCCGTGGCGATGGTGGCGATGGTGGCGATGGTGGCAGTGACACGACGCTCTAGTCGAAGAGCGTGAGCGCACGGACAAGGTCGTCGAAGCGGGTCGAGGTTAGCGAGCGCCACGGCAACGCGGACGTGACGCGCAAGCGGAGTTAGCGAGCAACAGCAAATAATACAAGCGGCGAACAGCGGATGCGGACCCGTAGACCGATGCGCAGACTCGCATGGGGACGGAGACAGCGGAGGCAGGGCGCTGAGGGGAGTCCGTGGGTACCACAACAACGACTGATGCTCATCCGGTATCGGCTGTCCATCAGCGAGGAGAAGGACGTCCCTGGTCCGATATCCGCCTCGCTGCTTCTCGCGTGGTCGATGTGTCGATAAGCCACGCTAAGAACAAATGGGCCCACCAGCGTCGGCGGGGGCCCGCGGAGACCCCGCGACGTGCGTGTGATTGCTCGGGGGGTCGTGTGGCGGTGGCCGTCGCTTTTCCTGACCGCCACAGCCCGCTCCCGCCAGCCCGGCTCCCTCAATAAGATCGGCTGGGACCCCGTCCACCGACAGCAGGTCGAGCATCCCCATCGCTTCTCCTGCGACCTCGCCACGAAAGCCTATCGCAGCATGCACCCGCCACCGATCGTCGACGAACCATGACGAGGAAACGATCAAGAAGAATCCAACAAGCTATCATGAGGACTAACAGTGGGAAAGGTGGATGGACGCGTCAGGGTTCGATCACGCGTCCGAGAACGTGGTCTGCGCCGTGAAGCCAAAGTCCGCGAGGTGCTTGCCCTCCTCGGCATTGCCAAGAATCACGTCGCTGTGGGGCTGGTGGGCGAGGTAAGTCTGCGCGACGCGCTCGAGGTCGGCACGGGTCGCGCCGAGAATCGCCTCACGGCGGGCCTGGCGGTGCTCAGCCGTGATGCCGTGCGTGTAGAACTCCATCCCCTCGGCGGCGGCGTCGACGGGCGCCGACATGGCCCCGACGAGCGTGAGCTTGGCACACTCGAGGCTCGACTCGGTCACGTGCTCGCTCAGCCCGGCGGCCCAGTGCGCGGCGCGCTCGTAGATGGCCATCGTGCGGGAGGTGCGCGGCGGGTCGCGGTAGCTGGCCATGCTGAAGATGCCGTCCGTAGGCGCGTAGCTCGCGAACCCGCCGTACGCGCCGCCCTTCTCGCGGACCTCGGTATGCAAGTACTGATCCGAGAGGACCTTCGCGAGCAGCTGCAGGAGCGGGCTGTCGCGGTGCGCGTACGGCGCGCCGACAAACGCCGACGCCGTGTAGTTGACGGCGAACGGCAGCTCATAGAACCGTTTCGTGAACGACGGCTTCATGGCGGTATCCTCAGCCGCCGCCGCCGCCGCCGCCGCCGACGACGACGACGACGACGACGAGGGGTCGACCATCCAGCCCGAACAAGGCATCGACTCGAGGAAGCGCTCGTAGGCCGCAGGCGGCACATCGCTCTGGTGAATGACGACGGACTTCAGCGCGTTCGGGGTGTGGGCGGCCGGCGCCGCGTTGACGACAAAGTCGTTGATGGCGCGGAGGGCGGGCATCGCTTGCGCGAGCGCGTCAGGTCCCTGCTTGGCGAGGTCGGAGATGTGCTGGACATAGGCCAGGCCGCCCGTCTGCTCGGCGAAGCGGCGCGCGGACGTGAGCGCGCCCGACGCCGCCTGGATGGCCAGGCGGTGGCCGGCGCTCGCCAGGTCGCTGCCGGCGGCGTCGGCGGCGTTGTAGAGCGCGGTCAGGACGCGGTCCTCGTCCCAGACGGTTTCCTGGAAGATCTCGGAAGCCAGCTGGAAGGCTTGCTCGGCGTCGGGCGCATCCAGCGTGTGCAGCGCGATGCCGAGATGCGTATGGAACCGCTGGAGATCTCCGATATCGGTAGCGTGCCAGAAGTCGATGCCGAGCCGGCCCGAGACCGAGCGGATCGCCATCTCGAGCTCGCTCAGCGTCTTCGACCGCGTGGGCTGCATCGCAAATAGACTCGTGTACAGCGGCAGATGCGGATGCAGGGGCGACGGCAGACCGTCCAGCGACTTGGCGATGTTGAAGTAGTTCAGGCCGTTCGTCGTCGTTTGTCGCGTGTGGAACGCCACGCCCTGCGGGTACGACAGGGCCATTGGGTACCGCCGCGCCGGGGCCTGCTGCAGGTCCGCCAGCGAGAGCTTCGGGAGGCATCCGATGTCCTGCTTCGTTTCCTGGGACTGTTTGAGCGCCGCGTTGTCCTTCTCGACCTGGGCGAGATCGGCCTGCTGCACGTGGCGTACGAGCCGCGTCAGCTCTTCCGCGGCGAGCTGCTGCTCGAACTCGGCATCCGGCACCATCTTGAGCGCGATGTGGTTCGGGTTGTCGAGCAGGAGCTGGCGCATGCGCTGGGCCAGGTACCCCGGGTCGGCCTGCATCTTGGCGCGGAAGCGCTGGATGTTGTCAGTGACGGAGAGACACTTGGACACATCGCCGCCCTGGACCCAGAACGGGTAGAGCGTGTTCACGAGTTGGATGCCAAAGTTGGAGACCTTGTGCTTGAGACTCATCTCGTACTGGCGGAGCGTCACGTCGACCTTCTGCGCGGGGAACCCGCCGTCGCGGCAGACCTGCGCGAGCGTGTCGAGAATCGTCTGCTGAATGCGGGCAAAGTGTTCGGGCTTGCAGCCCTGGACGCCGAGCGTGAACAGGTTCCAGCGGATCGAGGTGTCCAGCCCGGAGCCCGTCAAGTAGCCCGACCCGAGCTTGCTTTCCAGCAGCGCCTGGTAGAGCGGCGACGTCGGGCCGTCCATGAGCAGCGACCCGATGAGGCTGAGCTCGAACGTCGTCTCGCTGTCCTCGACCGAGTGCGTGAGCCACGTAAGCCCGATCTTGCCCTGCTGGTCGGCGGGGGCATTGGGGTCGAAAGGCGCCGTGATGGTCACGTCGTGGTCGGCCGGCGCCACCGTGGGTTGCGCCACCTTCGACACGATCGCGGGACGGCGGTCGACGCCGTCGAGGCGGCCGCGGATACCGTCGATGTGCCGAGCGAGCGGCAGGTCGCCGTACGACCAGAATCGTGCGTTCGAGGGATGGTAGTGCCGGGCCCAGAACGCCTTCAGCTGCTCATACGTGAGATCGGTGATCGCGCGCGGGTTGCCGCCGCTTTCGTTCGCATAGTTGGTCCCCTTGAGCAGATGCTTCTGCAGCGCGATGCGGTACAGCGCGCTCCACTCGGAGAGCGCGCCCTTCATTTCGTTGTAGACGACGCCGCCGAACTTGAAGCCTTTCGTGGGCGACGACGACGGTGCGGGGGACGGCGACGCCGCGGCGGAGGCAGCGGGATCCGACGATGGCGCCGCGTCATCGCGCTCGAGCCGCCAGCCTTCCTGACGGAAATCGTTCTGGCGCAGCAGCGGCGAGAAGACGGCGTCCAGGTATATCGCGCGCAGGTTCTCAAAATCCTGGGCATTCTCGCTCGAGAACGGGTACCACGTGGCATCGTCGCCGGTGCACGCGTTCATGTACGTGGAGACGCTGCGCTGCAGCATGAGGAAGAAGGGGTCGCGCACCGGGAACTGGCGCGAGCCGCAGAGCACGGTGTGCTCGAGGATGTGCGGGACGCCCGTGTCGTCCGCGACCGGCGTGCAGAAGCCGACGGCGAACACGTTGTTCGTGTCGCGGCTGTAGCAGTGCAGGTACTCCGCGCCGCTGGGCACGTGCTGCAGATGCGCCAGCACGACCTGGAACTCCGGCACCGGCACGACCTTCAGCGTCACAAAGTCCCGCGGGCACGCGTCAATGACCTCGGCTTGGACCTGCGGGAACGTCGCCAGCAGCTGCCGCTGCGCCTCGCTCAAGCCGGCCCAGAACGCGGCCGGATCCAACGGCGGCGGCGACGACGACGGCGACGATGCGAGGGACGATGGCGAAGCAGCGAGGGTGGCGAGACCGCGGCGAGCGCCGCCATGGACGCGGCCGTCAGCTGCCACGCGCACGGCCGGCCGGGCGCCGGAGACGGCGGCCGTAAAGGCGGCGCCCGCCGGCAGCGGCACCGGGAGCGGCGCCGCCGTCGAGGCCGCCGCGCGGCCCAAAGCCTTCCGGAGTGCCCGCGAGCGATGCATCGTGCGCGATCTGTGAGCGAGCACGGCACTAGGATGAGGTGGACCCCTGGTCGCCAAGCGCGGGCGAAGGGAAGGGCAGGCGACGGTGAGCGATGGCGAGCCGGTTGACTTTTCAGCCGCCAGCGCGAGATGCGAGATGCGGGAGGGTCGGACGGCCCCGCATCCGATGTCGAGCTATGATGCGAGAGCGAGGCGACGCGAGGCCACGTGGTGGAACCCGGGAGGGATCGATAAGCGCTTTGTGCGCCTGCGTCGGTGCGGCGCCCGTCGGAGAATGCGGCGGCGACCCGCGGCGGCGTGGCACCCAGCGTTGTCTCACCCGCCGCCCCAGGGGCCATTCGCGAGGTGGCGAAGGGGGTTGCCGAGCGTCCGAGAGGCTGGCCTGGCCGCGACCTCGACGCAAGGATCGAAAGACGGCACGGGGCTTCGGTTTGTCAAGGCAGCCAGATAACAATGCGGGGGTACTCTATGAACTACAAAAGGTCTCAAGGATCGGCCATCGGCGGTCGGCCAACCCCGAAGAAATAGGATTGGGTCGTCCATGAGAACGAGGGATGGGTCTTCACGAGACCGCCACCGGGAGGCCCTTCGGACGGGCAGGATAAGATTGATCGGCGGTTCTTGCCGTAGTCCGGCGGAGTCGCGTCGTCCGCATCGTCTGCCGAAAACGTATCGTCTGTTGGGGACGCATTGGTCTTGTTCATGGGGACGGAGGCCTGGTGGACGACGGGGTATCACTCTCACTCTCGCTCTCACTCTCGCTCTCGCTGCCGCTCGTGTTATGGGCTGAACCACCGGTGGCCGCCCGCGGGACCTCCGGCTCGGCCCTTTGAGCGTCAGAGCCGGACTCAGAGCCCGATCCGGAATCCGAGGAAACGGGTGCAGCATGGGGAGTCTCCTCGCCGGGCGCAACGCGGGAATCAGGGCGCTCTGTCGTCTCCGCTCCGGAGCCGGATGCTGGCTCGGACGCCGACCCTGATCCTGACTCGGCCTTCGACTCTGACTCTGACTCGGACTCGGACTCGGACTCGGACTCGGACTCGGACTCGGACTCGGACTCGGACTCCGACTCCGACTCTGACTCTGACTCGGACTCGGACTCGGACTCGGACTCGGACTCGGACTCGGACTCGGACTCGGACTCGGACTCGGACTCGGACTCGGACTCGGACTCGGACTCGGACTCGGACTCGGACTCGGACTCGGACTCCGCCTCCGCCTCCTGGTCGATGGCCTGCTGCGCGGCCGCCGCCTTCCACTTGTACGCCATCTCCAAGAGCTTCTGGGACGGCGTCTCGACCTGGTCGTCCGGGAAGACGTAGTCAAAGTACTCCTCAAACTGAGGGCCTTTCGCGGCCGTCGCCGCGGTCGCTGACGACGGTGCCGACGGTCCCGCGGCGCCGGCGGCCTGCAGCACGCGGCGCTTCTTGACGGTGCGCGGGAACCGGCGCAGCACGGCCGAGACGGCGGCCGGCGTCCCGAACGTCTTTTCAAACGCGAGCCACGCCTCCAGAAGCTGCACGCGCTGCGCGGGGTCGCCGAGACGGCGGGTATGGGCCTCGCCGCGCTCGAGCACGGCGCGGCCGGCCGCGACGGCGGCCTGCTGCTCGGTCTCGGACGGCGCGGCCGGCGGGTCAGCGGCGTCGGCCCGGCGCATCGCCAGCGCCGCGACCGCCTGCTGTACCTTGAACCGCGCGTAGCTCTGCCAGACGTTGACGTGGCGATTCTGGTCCAGCAGCCGCTCGTACAGGTCGGCCGCGCGGTCCCACTCGCCCTCGCCTATCTCAAAGTCGATCGCGGCTTTCCACAAAACTTCGGGCATGTCTAGCACGGGCTGCGCAAGCGCCATTGCATACAGCGCGCGCACGCGGTCCGTGTCGTTCAGCTGGTCCTCCATCTGCGCATACTGGACCCACGTGCGGCTCCGCTGGGGCTGCCACCGCAGGCACTGCTGGAACAGGGTGCGGACGCGGTCGAACTCGCGCAAGCGGAGTTCCAGGTCGATGTAGGCCTGGAAGGTCTTGGTCTTGGGGGCTTTGCCGATCGCGAGGCCGAGGGTCTTGCGGGCCAGGGCCAGCTCGCGGCGACGCACGTGGCACTCGGCGAGGCGTAGCCAGATTTTGGAAAAGGTAAAGCGGGCGTGCGGAATGACGGCGAGGCAACGCTGGTACACGTCGACGGCGCCCTGGCTGTGGTCCTGGGCGAGCTCCTCCCACACCGCATAGAAGATCCACACGTAGATGTAGCGCCGCCATGCGTGCTTCTCAAGAACGGGAGGCACGTGGGCCACGGCACGGTCATAAACGGCGCGCACCCGCTCCGGCTCGGCGGCATACATCGTCTCAGCGAGCTGCACGTAGTCGATCCAGTGGTCGTAGGCGAGCGGATCGGCGGCGAGGGTCGCTTCGTAGAACTGCTGCTGCTTCTCGAGAACGGCTTGCTCGGCGACGTCGTGCGCGCCATACTGCTTCTCGAACAGCGCATACGCGTTGCGCAGACTCGTGCATTGCGCGGACGGGTACTGGCGCAGGCCGAACTGGAAGATGGCGCGCGCGCGCTCGAGCTCCTGCTGGCGCACCTCGAACCGGGCAAACGAAATGTACACGGTGGGGTCAAGCAGCCCCTCCTGCAGCGCGTCGAGGCACTCCTCGTAGATACGACGCGCAAGGTCCACGTGACCCGCGGCCTCCTCGTGCTTCGCCCACTGGATCCATCGTTTCGACTGTGGGTCGGCTTCCACATAGCGACGGTAGACGCGGGTCGCGCGCTGCGGCTGTCCGTGGCGCAGCTCGAACTGGACATAGGCCATCCAGGCCTCGGCGCCCGGGTGCCACTGCATCCACCGTTCAAAGACCGCGCGTGCCCCCGCGACGTGGCCAACCAGCTCCTCCATCAGGGTATACTTGAACCACAGCGCGTCGACGCGCGGCAGGATGCCGACGGCGCGGTCAAGGATGTTGCGGGCATGGTTGAGGTTCTTGTGGGCCATCTCCATCTCCGCATACCGGATCCAGAGCTGCGTGGCCTGGTGATTGCGGTCAAGGCCGCGCTCGTAGACGCTGCGGGCTCGCTCGGTCTCGCCGACGCTGTCCTCCCACACCGCATACCGGATCCATGGCTGCGGCAGCGTCCCGTTGAGCCGGACGCCGTACTCGAAGCCATTGCGTTTTTCGCGCTTGAACGCATCGAGCTCCTCCTCATCCACGATCTTTTGCTTCGCAATCACCAGACTCGGCTCCTTGAACTCGTGCGCTTCGCGGAGCAGCTGCTCCGCAGTGATTTGGATGGCGGCAGCCGCCTTGTTCTTGACCTACTCGCGGCAGAACATGGTCCACATCGATCGACATCATCCGTAGAAAAGAAATCAAAAAGAAATCACCCGGAGAAAAGAAATTGAACCACGGTGAGTCGCACGTATCATCGAGTGGACGTCGGCCGCGCTGCTGCGGGGTGATCCGGCGCAGAAGGCCCAGCAGGCCGGCCTTCCGGGGCCTCAACGGCCGCTGACCGAATGAAAGCAAACGGCAACTTACGGTACGCTCTCGTTCCGCCATGGTGGGTGCGCGCGCGCTAGCTGTCGCCGCGGCGTCGGCGGGTCAGGAGGGACGGCCAATCACGGGATCGCGCGGGATCGCCGCCGCCGGCGGAACGGCTGAACGGCAACAGCCGGCTGCGTAGCGGCCAAACCGAGCGATGTGCGGCCGTTCGACACACGCGGCCGCTGGCGCGGAGAATCGCCGGTCACGCCCCGGGTCGCGGCCGCGGCGACGTCAGCTCAGGGATGCGCACGTGGCAGCGGCACGTGGCAGCGGCACGTGGCAGCGGCACGTGGCAGCGGCACGTGGTAGCGGCACGTGGTAGCGACACGTGGTAGCGAGGTAGCGAGGCGACGGGAGGATGCAAGAGTTCAGGAAATGTGAATGCCGGGCGATGTTTCTCTTTGCGAAAGGAGGACGGCGACAGCCCGCGTCGGGGTTCGGCGGTGATTGGCGGCGGACGGCGGACGGCGCGTGAGCGTCCTTGTCCGTCTCACTCGATGGCAGCGGGCGGATCGGCGGAGGCGATGCCATGCCATTCCATGCGACGGTGGCGGCCAACACCCTTCGACCCACGACGCAACACGCGTGGGTGACGCCCACGAAAACGTGAGCGCGCGGCCCGCCGTGTCGCCGCGGCTCGGAAGCTAGCGATCCGCCGCACTTCCTTCTGCGTTCAGGGCCCTTTTTTTCGGCGGGGCGAAGCGCGCGCCAAGTAGCCAAGCCCTCTCATGCTGCCCCCGCCGCCGCCGCCGCCGCCGCTACTGATTGTAGCGTCCGCCACTTGAAGCGCTCGCCACCGGCGGCAAACGCCGATGGCCGAAGGTCCGTGGTGTGCCACCACGAGGCGGGACGCGCCCGCTGGCGGTTGTTACAGCTTCGTCGATAAGAATACACACACGCAAACGCATGACCGCGCTCCGCGGCTCAGGCCTCGCGCGGCGCGCGCGCATCGTAGCCCGCCTGGATCAGCTGCTGCAGGGTCGCGCCGGCACCGGGCGAGGGCGACCGCGAGCCCGCGGGCGGCTTGGATGCATGCAGAAGGCACAGCTCCCAGCCGCGGACGAACGGCACCGCTTCGGCGTCGTCGGCGTCGTCGACCGCGGCCGCGGCGTCGGCGGCCACGGTCGGCCATGTGCCCGCGTCGAGCGTCGCCATCGTCTGGTCCGGCATCAGCTCGAACGACTTGCCCACGGCTTCGTTGTACACGTACGGTACCATCTGGTGGTGCGCGAGCCACGCGAACCCGTGCTTGGCGCGCGCTGTCTGGCCCGTGGCATCAGCATCCGCATCGGCATCCGCGAACGCCGGGCTCGCGCGCAGCCGGTCCACGAGACGCGCCACGAGGTCGGCGGTCGTCTCGTGGACCGAGAACGCGAACCAGAACGGACACAGGCACGTCCGCGTGACTTGCTTCGCGCAGTGGAAGACGGCCATGCGGCGCACGGGCTGCGTCACGGCCGCCGCCGCGGCCGACGCGTCCAGCTGCCGCAGACGCGCCAGCTCCGCGCGGGAGCGGGCGCCCAGCAGCTGCACATGGACCGTCGCGCCCTGCAGCGTGCTGAGCGCCGTGCCGTGCGGCGGCAGCACCGCGAGCTCCCGGAGCCGTTTCATCCGGGACGTGATGACGCCGACAGCGCCGCCAACGCTGTCGCCGTGATCCAGCGCGGCGGCCGCGGCCGCCGCCGGGGCGAGGGCCGGAGAGCGGACGGCGTCGAGGACGGCGGCGGCGAGGTCGGCGGCGTCCGCCGTCTTGGCCAGGAACACGGGCACCGGTCCCGGCGGGAGGGCGCCGCCCTCGCCATGGACGACGGCGGTCACCCAGTGGTTAGCGTCGAGCTCGTCCGCAGTGCGCGCGAGGACCTCGAACCACAGGGTCGAGCCGGAGGGCGACGCCGACGCGCCTGAGAGCAGCGCGGCCAGCGTGAGCGTGTCCGCGCCGGCGCGCTCGACCACCACCGCGCGGCTTGGAACCCCGTGGCCCGCGTGGCCCGCGTGGCCCGCATCGGACCGCAGCAGCCGGATGTACTGCGGGTCGTGGTGAATTGCGCGGCCGAGCTGCGTGAGCACGGCCGAGACGGGCAGCGTGCGGTTCACGAGCAGCCGGACTCGCGCCAAGGGTGCGGCGCCGCCGCCAGGGCCGCCACCGGGGCCGCCGCCGGGGCCGTGGGGACTGAGCGAGGTCGGGCCGATCGACAAGGACGGGGGCTTGGCCGCCGAGGCCGCCGTGGTCGCGCTGAGCGCCTTGGGGCGGCCGTCGGGGTCGTGGAGATCGCGCGTCTCCTTGAACGTGACGGCAACGCGCTGCGCGAGGTCCGTCATGTAAGCGTCAGCGGTCGCGGCGCTGATTGAAGCTTCGGTCTGGAAGACGAGGATGTCACCTGAGCCGAGCTCGAGGTCGGTGAGGGTCGAGCGCGCCGGCAGGGGCGCCACCATGCCCGGCTTGACTTCTTCGTAAACGACGAGGGGTTCGGCGGCCGGCAAGCCGGCGCGGCGGCGCATCAGAGGCGCCAGCTGCGCGACCGTCGTGTGCTGCGGGGCGACCAGCGTGGCGCCCTTGTAGATGAGTCGCTGCATCGCGTCGCCCGCCCCCGCGTCGAAGTACTTGAAGAAGATCAGCGCGAGGCTGTCTGAATGCGGCGTCACTGGGACGCTCAGCGGCAGCGCGGGCGCCGGCGCCGGCGAAAGCGCGTCCGGCGAGACGGCGTCCGGCGAGGCGGCGTCCGGCGAGGCGGCGTCCGGCCGTCGGCGGGCCGACGGGAAGTACTGGACAAAGAGGGACAGGGCGTCCCGCGACACCTGGGAGCCGAACTTGAGCGACAAATCCGCCAGCGTCATGTCGTCGAGCGACGCGTCAAAGCACCGGTCCGTGCGGATGGTGTGGTTCTGGCGGGTCACCATGTGCCAAAAGCAAAAGTCGGCGGGCTGCAGCGGCGCCGCGGTATCGGCGCCGCCATCGGCATCGGCATCGGCATCGGCATCGGCATCGGCATCGGCACTGGCGTCGGTACCCGCCCCCGCCCCCGTGGACGGCACAGCGGCGGAGGCTTTGATCGCGGAGGGCGACAACGGCGATGCCGCGGGACGCCCCGAGACGAGGGGGTCGGTGGGGACCAGCTGCTCCGGCGGCAGGTCCTTGAGAAGCGCCGTCTTGAATTCGCCAAACGTCATGTTCTTGGGGTATTTGCGGACGATCCACGTATCGGTGGGCGGTGCCGTGGCCGCAGTCGCGGTGGTGCTCGCGACCCCATGGCCGGTCGCGGCCGCAGCGTCCGCGTGGGTGTCGGCGTCCGCCTCCGCGTCCGCATTCGCGTCGGCAGGCAGCTGCCAGAGCGGGACGCCGCTGTGCGCGCAGAGATCGAGCCCGCCGTAGCCGCTGGCGGTGGCCTCGGTCAGGATTTTGCAAGTGAGGTACAGGTGGCGCTGCTGCGCCTCGAGGCGCTGGCGCTCGGCGGCGAGCTGGTCGGCTTCGATGCGCTGCAGCAGCTCGGCGGGCATCTCGGCGTTCGACGGCGGTTGCGTCATGCGGTCTCGCACATCGTCGCGGATATAGACGAGCATGTACGCATTCGTGGAGCGACGGTCGCCGCCGCTGCGGGTCACCTCGCCGTAGTTTTCCTCGTAGACCTCGCGCTCGGTGACCGGGGTGACGCGGTCGTCGTCGAATTTGAACCAGCGCCCGTCGCGCTCGGGCTTGAGGAAGGCGCAGTAGTGGCCGGCGGTGAGGTCGCCGGCGTGCACGAGGACGCCGTGGAGATGGTAGACGGGCGCAGGCGCGTCGGGCGAGGGCGCGGCGTCGGCGTCCAGCACGTCGGACAGATCGAGCCGCGGCGGAAACTCGAAGCGGTCGTTGACTTTGACCATCTGCGCGCGCTGCAGATCGAATTCAAAGCGCTTCAGCTGCAGATGCAGGATCTGGGGAAACGCCAGAAAGGTGACACCCTTCTCGGCTTCCTGCAGCCCGTGGCCCTCAGCCATGTAGCGGTTTTCGCCGTCGAGCGTCTCGACCTGGGTATACTGCTTGAAGCTCTGGACGACGTCTTTCATGTCCTTGACGCTGAGCTGGATGTCGAAGAAGTCCTCGACGCGCGAGCTCTCGTAGTCGACGTGGAGGCAGCGGATCCACGACTTGGTCTTGCCCCGGAACAGCTGCGAAATGACGCCCTCGGCGTCGGTGCCCTTCATGTTGGCCTCGAGGCTGTCCTGCAGCAGCCGGTTGAACTCCTGCACGTCGTGGTGGATAAAGCTGTCCGAGGATGTCCATCCGAAGCTCGTGGTCAGCTCCGTCGTCGACGGCGCCTCGGCCGCGTTCTGTAGGTTGTAGAACAGCCGCTGCAGCGCGAGCGGGATACTGCGATCGGGCTTGTCGTGCCGCGTCGGGATGCGGTACGTCGCGCGCCGCAAGTCTGCGGTAAAGTACAGCGACTGCAGCAGGGAGTTCATGTAGCATGTGGCGCCCTGGTTGCGCAGCCCGACAAAGCCGGTCACCTGCTTGCTGTCATAGTGGGCGAAGCTGTGCCAGAGCACGCCGGTCTCGTCCTCGAGCACGCGGAGATGGGCCGACACGACGGTCGCGTCGTCGGCCACGACGGTCGGCAGCGCCGCGATGGGCAGGAACGCATTGAAGCCCCAGTCGGCGCTCTCGGGCGTGAAGCGGTGCTGCGCGGTCTGGTGCCGGAACACGGCGGCGTCGCGTGGATGCGCGATGGCGAGCGCGAACTGGCCGCAGCGGTGCCACGGCGGCGCCTCCGGGGGCGCCTGCGGGTCGTCGTCGCCACGCCCCTGCGCCGCCTGCGCGTCCTCGGCGTCCACCGACTCGAGGTACAGCGCGACCTCGTGCGCGTCGTTGTTGCCGCGCGGGTACAGCAGGAAGCGCCAGCGCGTGCCGTTGTCGCGGTCGAGCGTATACTCGGGTGACACGGCGCGGTCCGGGAGCCGCGACCACGCGTCGATGCGCCAGGTGAACGTCGCTTCGGCCTGAACACGCAGATGCGCCGGCGTCTGGATCAGATCCGCCGCCGTATTGCGCAGCTTGGCCGTGGCCGTGGCCGTGGCCGTGGCCGTGGCCGTGGCCGTGGCGGCGGCGGCGGCGGCGGTGGTGGGAGGGGATCGCGCCGTCGGCTCGTCCACCGCCATCGGGCAAGGCGCCGCGGACGCCGTCGGCGGCGGACCCATCACGGGCAGCAAGCGGGACACACGCGTTTCCGCCAGAAGACGACGTCGCGTCGACGCCCGCGCAGTCGTGCCGGCGTGGGAGGCGGGAGGCGGGAGGCGGGAGGCGGGAGGCGAGAGGCCGGCGGGGATCCCGTGCACGTGGGGAGGGAATGGGGTCTCGCCCGGCGTCGGCGTCGTCGTTGGCACGCACGCACGTACGTACGCACGCACGCTTTTAACAGGCAGCCCGTGGCGAAGCAAGGGGCGAGGCCAGGGGCGAAGCACGACGCGGCCACGTGGCCCGTTGACCGCATTCCCAGTGCCGCAATGACACCGTTCGAGAAGCGTCGGCAGCTCGCGCCTCGTGCAGGCTCGCAGGTGCGGGCGAGCCTCGCTTTCTTGCGGGCGCGCGCGCGTGCGTGCGACAGGGACGGCGCTTCTGAGCGCCGCCGTCGCCGCCGCCGCCGTCGCTCACCGCAGAGAGACCGAGAAGGCCGCGAGGCGACGCTACGCGCCCCGGCGGGATTGATGTCATGGCTGCGCCTCGCCACGCTGCTGCGCCACCCGTGGCCCCGCCCCCGCGTCCCGGGATGCGCGTGATCAGAGACTCCAGACCGCTGCTTAGATGCTAGACTACACAGGCGTCACGCACCGGCGGAAACCACATCGGCCATGCCAAGCGGAGATGGCTACACCGACGGTGCTGACGGCGCCGACAGGGCTGATGGGGCTGATGGCGCCGACGGCGCGTCGATCGGCAACGCCGCGGCCGCGGCCAGCGGGAGGATCGCCTCCGTGGGCTTGCCGAGGTGCGGCAGGGCCTTGCTGACCGCCTGCCACAGCTCGCCGTGGCGCGGGTCCGCGTCGCGGCACTGGCCAATGAGACGAGCGCGCGCGGCCGCCGTGCCATGCTCCATCTCGAAGCGGTACCAGTAGGCCCACGCATCGCCGAGGTCGCTATCGCTCGTGACGGCGTGGCGGAACCACGTGCGCGCGCGGTCGATCTTGCGCTCGGCGGCAAAGAGCCGCGCCACAACGAGCAGCACGTGGGCATCGTTGGGGCTCTGCTTCAGGGCATCCATGGCGCGCGCGCGGCGCTGCGCCCGGGGTTCCTGCAGGATCGCGAAGGCCCACAGCGGCCCGGCAGTGGCCGGCGGACACGTCGTCAATGCCTTGGCCAGCAACGCGCGCCCGCTCGTCGCCGACCGCGCTTGCTCCAGCCGGACGGCCGCGATCCACAGCGCAGGCGCCGTCGGGCACACGAGCAGCGCGCGCTCCAGCAAGGCGCGGGCCCGCGCCACATGGCCCGCACGCGTCTCCAGCGCGCTGGCCTGCAGCCACAGTGGCGCAGCCGCGGGCACCGCCTTGCAGCCGCGACTGAGCACGGCGCGCGCTGCGTCCGTCTCGCCGCGGCCGTCGTGGATCTGGGCGAGGATCAGGTACAGCTTCGCGGCCGTCGGATGCGCCGCCAGCGCCGTCGTCAGCAGGGCCGCCGCGTCGTCCTCGCGGCCGAGCTGCCGCAGCAGCACCGCGTGCTTCATGGCCAGCCGGGGCCGCGCGGCGAGGCCGTCGCGGGCCCGCGCGCGGACCACGAGGTCGAGCGCGCGGTCGAGCGCGCCCTGCGCGACAGCGAGCCGCACGGCGGCCACCCAGATCGCTTCGCTGTCCGGGAGGACCCCCAGGGCTTGGTCGAGCAGGCGCTGCGCCGCGCCGACGGCATCGTGGCGCCAGTGGTGCTTGGCGGCCATGAGCCAGAGCACGTCGGCCGTCGGGCACGCCGCGGTCGCCTCGTGGAGGCGCTGCGCGACGCTGTCGGCCGTGCCGTGCTGCTGCTCCAGCTCGACCAGCGCCGTCCACAGCCCCGTGTGCGCCGGATGCCGCGCCAGCCCGTACCGAATCGCCGCCCGCGCGGTCGCCGGGTGCGGCGGGTTGGTGGCGACGGCGTCCGCGGCGGCGGCGCGGCACGCATCCGCCAGGGCCTCCGCATCCGCATCTGCATCTGCCTCTGCATCTGCCTCTGCATCTGCCTCTGCATCTGCCTCTGCACCCGCATCAGCGTTAGCATCCGCATCAGGATCAGCATTCGCGCGGGAGGCGGCCGAGGTCGAGGCGGCGGCGGTCGGCGCAGCGAGGGCCTGGTGCACGAGCGCCTCGGCAGTCAACCCGAACCCGGCGTCCTCGGCGCGGTACGCCTGCGCGAGCCAGTCGGCGGCGGCGAGGCCGGCCTGCTTGGCCGTCAGCGAGACGGCGGCCTTCCGCACGATGAGGGGCACCATCGCGGCGTGGTCGTTCGCTTCCTCCAGCTGCGCCGCGGCGATCCAGATCTCGGGCGCCGTCGGCAGGTGCTGGCGCGCTTGGTTGAGACGCTGCTTGGCCTGCTCGTAGGGCTCGAGCCGCGCGAGCGCCAGCCAGAGCTCCAGCGCGAGCGGCACACACGCGACGGCCTGCGCCATCAGCACGCGCGCGTCCTCGTCGCGGTCCTCCAGCGCGATCAGCATCTTCCACATCGCGAGCGAGCTCGGGACGAGCGCCAGCGCACGGCGGAGGACGCGGCGCTGGCCCGCCGGCGACGACGCCAGTTGCGCCGCGCGCGTCCACAGGGCCACGGAGGACGGCAGCTCCCGGACCGCGCGCGCCGCGATGGCGGCGGCCTCGGCGGGCGGGTGCATCGCAATCGCCTCGAGCCACAGGCTCTCGCTCTTCGGGCACGCCGCGCAGCCCTGCGCCAGCAGCGTCCGCGCCTGGGCGGTTTGCCCCGTCTGCTGCTCGAGGCGCGCCGCGGCGATCCAGCCGGCGGCGTGGGTCGGGTTGCGCTTGACCGCGGACGTCAGCAGCAGCCGCGCGCGCTGGACGTCGCCGACCGCTAGCCCGGACGCCGGCGCCTGGTGCAGCGAGGTCATGTAGCCCTGCGCGTCGACGGACGGCACCGACGTCGCGGTCCCGCTGTCGGCATGGTCGAGCTTGTGGGCCAGCATGCGGTCGCGGCCCTGCGAAAAGGACACCAGGTCGGTCATGCTGCCGCTGTCGCCGTCGCCGCTGCCGCTGCCGCTGCCGGTACTGCGGGGGCCGGGGGCAACGGCGTTCGCGGGGGCTGCCAGCGAGCCCAGTGACGCGCTCTGGGCCAGCAGGAGGGTGTCCGGCGCCGATGTAAAGCGCTCCTGCAGACGCGATTTCTTGGACCCGCGCTTCGTCACGAGATCCGTCACCTCCGGCAGGGTCGCCCATTGCTCCTCCGTGACGCTGGCGAGCGTCGGCCGCAGGTCCTTGAACTGGTCCGCGATCGTCGCCACACGGTCGCCGCCGCCGCCGCCGCCGCCGCTGTTGCTGCTGCTGCTGCTGCTGCCGGCGACGGCGTCGCGGCGGCGCTTCCGGCGCTCGGTCAGCCTGGCCTCGACTTGGCGGTAGATGCGATCGGCCTCCTCCTCGTCGGCTTCGTAAGGCCGCGATGCCGCCGCCTGCGCGCCGCCGGCGCCGGCGGGCCGGTCGCCGGACTGGCGCGCCTTGCGGTCCCACTCGGCCTTGGCCTGGGCGACGGCCGCCTGCGCGGACTGCAGCGGATTGCCCTGGATCGGTCCGAGGTCCGACCGCGTCGTAAAGCCGACGGCGCCGCGGCCCAAGCCGGCGATATATCCGGGCGGTGCCTTCCGACTCATGAAGTCGGGCACCGCCAGGGCCTTGAACTGATACATGACGCGAGTCGCGAGTCGCGTCGGGTGAGGCGTGACGTGTGAGGCGCAGCAGCAGCAGCGGGAAACAGACGGCGAGCACACGGCAGCGTCAAGGGCAGCGTCTCAGGTGGCGCGGGACCCCGGATCAGTACGCATGAGCACGAAGAGGCGGGTCGGCCAGCGGAGTGCGGAATGCGGAATGCGGAATGCCAACGCGGAGAAAGCGCATCGCGCGTGTCCGCAACGATCCCGCGTCGGCGAAAGCCATGGGCATCGGAGTCTTCCCCACGCTCCCCGTCGCCGTGGCCGCCGCCGCCGCCGCCGCCGCCGCCCGTGGCCGCCCGTGGCCGTGGCCCTGCGCGACACAGCGTCGTGCGGCGGGGTTCGCGCTCATCAGGTGGGCCGCCGCCGCCGTCACGATGACTCCGCTCGCGTGGCGCCGCGTGGCGCCGCTTCCTTCGGCGTCGGTGGCGAAGGGCTTGGCGGCCGTCGACGCGGGCCGTCGACGGGGGCCGACGCCGCGCGCGCCCATCGATGCCGCCGCTGGAGCGGCGGCCGCCGCGCTCGCCTTCTTGCGGCGCGGAGATCGGCCGCCGGCGCACGGCGCATCGGCATCGGCTCGGGCGGGGCTTGAACCGTGGCCCTGCCGCGATCGCCGTGCCGCGACCGCATCACGCCGCCGGCGCCCCATGCCAGCATGCTCGACGGCTGATGCTGATGCCGATGCCGATGCCGATGCCGATGCCGATGCCGATGCCGATGCCGATGCTGGCGCAAGAACCGCGCCGTGCGGCACGCTCGATGTCTGATGGAGCACGAGGCAGCGAGACAGCTGGCTCGATGGTCCGGCCGCCCAGGACGCCGCAGGACGCCGGCGGCGGAGCGCCAACGACATGAAGGGCGATGACCTCCGCGGTGCCCAATTCGTTGCCATGTCGCCGCCGCCGGTCGGCGCCTCTCGTGTCGTCGATGTCGGTGCTGAACACGACCCACGTGGCCAGCCGTTGCGTCGCTCTACCTGCCTCTCTGCTGATCAGTCTGCCTGCCTGCCTGCCTGCCTGCCTGCCTGCCTGCCTGCCTGCCTGCCTGCCTGTCTGTCAATCGGTCTCCCGGAGTGCCGGAGTGTCGGAGTGTTGGACGGCCTCCCGGCCTACCAGATCCCCGAATCGGGCCTCCCACCCGTCCTGCACAGACCCGACGTGGCGTCATGGCGGTCCACCGCGTCCTGCCCATGCCCACGACTGCGGGACTCACGCCGAACGACCTGCAGCCCGGTCCCACGCACGATCCCGACCTGATGGCGCCCCGTGTCCGCGACGCGCCGCACGTGCTTGGCCACGTGGACGCCGGCGCGTCGCTGCGCCATCCCCCGCGGCTGTCGCCATCGCCGACGCTGTCGCTATCACCGCCCGCCGGGCCGGCGAGGCTGGCCCATGGGTCGCGTCCCGCCGCGG
>ML014116.1:239947-260677 GCA_003615045.1 Caulochytrium protostelioides | reverse complement strand
CCCGCGGCAGCGGCGGCACGCGCGGCGCGCGTCGCACCCAGCGATCGGCGGCAGCGGCGGCGGCGGCAGCGGCGGCGGCGGCGGCGGGCCATCGCGCCGTCGGAGCGGACTTCCGTCGTGAAGGCTACAAGGCCACGTGGCCGGCAAGGCCGCCATCGCGCCGCACGTGCTGCCGTTGGACGACTCTTCACGCCCCGTCGGCGCCGATCGCACGCGTGGTCCACGGGGGACTCGGGCATGCGGGGTCGCCGCCGCGGTCGTTGTCGACGCGCGTTCCTCTCCTCTCGGGCCACCGCTACGGGACCTCATCCTTCGCGCGATCCTCTCGTTTGTGGTTGCCCGATCGCCCCGCGTCTGCATGGGACCCGTCTGCCCGTGTCACGCGCGGCTGCCTTCTGTCGCCGCGGACCCCTTCTAGCAGCCCTGCGCAGCGGCTGCGGCGTGTTTCCCGCGAGCGTCGCCGTGCCGTCATGACAGACCACGGCGGCGTCGGCCGCGGCGTCCGCGGCGCCATCGGCAGCCGTGGCGCCGTCGGCGACAGCAGCACCAGCAGCAGCGGCGGCAGCGACGGCGTCCGCCGTGGTCCGCCGCCGCGGCTCCAGCGCCACGGCGCGAGCGACGACGATGCGGTGCTCACGTTTGATAATGCCGCGTTCGCAGCGACGCCGACGGTCGAGGGCAAGACGCAGCGCGTGCTGCAGTGGCTCGTGGGCGTCAACGAGAACATGGCTCGCGTGCCGCCGGCCGTGCTGCTGCGCCATCAGCCGCGCATCGAGGCGCAGTTGTTCGCGCTGCTCAAGAGTCCGGCACCGCGGCCGTTCGAAGCGCTGCGCGCCCAGATCGCGCGCGCATTCTGCTTGCTGTATACGCACGGCAACCCCAAGACGCTCTTCGACACGATGAGCCAGCTGCAGAACATGCTGGGCGCCAAGAAGCTGGACGACGGCGACGCGACGCTGGCGTGCATCCACACGCTCGGCGCGCTGACGGCCGTCCACGGCGCCAAGCTCATGTCGCTGTATCCGGAGACGATGCAGCTCTTCCACAAGGCGTGGCGCGGCGCCAAGGAGAGCGATGTGCCGCTCAAGGTCGAGGCGCTCAGCGCCGCAGCGCGCTCCGTGCGGTCGGGCGCGCCGGCCGTCAACGATGCGATCGCCAAGGACTACGCCAAGATCGCGGCCCGGAGTATGACCGACCGCGTGATGCTGCTGCGCACCGTCGGCGCCGCGCTGCTCACGAGCCTGCTGAGGGACATCCCGTCGATGGCTCCCACGACGCCCGCCGAGTACGACGCCATGTTGCAGCTCGCCATCCGCAGCCTGGACGGCGCGACCATGGCCCATCGCCAGGGCGTCGCGGCCCTCATCAGCCAGCTGCTGACGCTGTCCCAGACGACGCTCGTGCGGCCCCCGCCGGCACGCCGCGGGGCGGGCTACCACCCGGGCAGCGACCGCGGCGGGAGCGCGGTGGGCAGCGCGCAGGCGACGCCCGCGGCCAGCGGCCCGCCGGAGCTGCAGCCGTGCCTCAGCGTCCAGGACGCCGTGCTGATGGTCGTCGGGCCGTGCCAGCGTGCCGCCTCGCGCGACGTCCAGGTCGGGCTCGTGCAGGGTCTCGGCGCGTTCTTCCGCTACATGGGCCCCACGTGGGTCGAGGCGCACGGGGCGACGCTGATCCCGTGCGTGCTGGAGCTGCTGCTGCCCAAGACGCCGTTCGCGTCGTTGAACGACGAGCTGCTCCACCGCGCGCTCGCAGATTTTCTGTTGCAGCACGTCATCAGCCAGCTGCTCTCGGAGTCCGCGCAGCGCGAGACCATCCAGACCCTCAAGACCACGTGGCTGTCGCTGGCGCACGTGGCCGAGAACCGCTCGGCCGTGCTGACGTCGGTGCTCATGCTCATGGCGACGCTGCTCCAGGATCTCGAGCTCGCGGCCGGCGTCGCGGCCAGCCAGGACCCCACCAAGGACGACGGCCTCGCGGAGCGCTTGATGGCCTGCGTGACCTCGCCGAGCCGGTCCGTCAACGCGGCCGTCTGCGTCGCGCTGCAGAGCCTGTGCCGCGCGCGGCCCTTCGAGCTGACCCGCATGCTCGAGACGCTGCTCAGTATGATCTGCCAGGAAGCCAACGGCATCGGCTCCGAGAGCAAGCTGCTCGCGCTGGGCCGCGCTCTCGCCAGCTGTCTCGCCGTCTTTGAGCCCTGCATCCTCTACACGTCGTACGACGTCGCCGCGGACGTAATGCGCACGGCGACGGCGTTCGTCAGCGGCAAGGAGCGGCTCGTGTCGACGGGGTCGCCCGTCCCGGCGGCCGCGGCGCTCGCCGCCTCCCCAGCGGCCGCGACCTCCAAGACGCAGGCTACGGTGCGCTGCGGCTGGCTGCTCATCGCGGGGCTGATGACGCTGCCGGCGCCGTTTGTGGCGGTGCACCTGCCGCGGCTGATGCCGCTGTGGAAGGCGACGTTCACCCAGACGGACGTGTCGAGCAAGATGTCGGAGCACGACTGGATCCGCGATATGAGCCGCCGATACCACAGCCTCGCCGCGCTGCAGCGCTTGCTCCACCGCCACGGCGACAGCGTGCTCATGGCGCCCGCCGTCGTCCAGCGCATCGTCCACTGCCTGACGGCCCTGCTCGCGTACCTGTCGGCGCTGCCCGCGGCGTTTCCCGTCTATGCGGTCGCCTCCGACGAAGGCCTCACGCTCGGGCAGCTCGAGAGTCTGACACGCAAGCGCCTGTTTCAGTGTTTCCAGCTCGTGGCGCCGGCCCACTACACGCCCGCGCATCCCGCCCTGCTGGCCGCGACGCTCGAGATGGTCTGCCCGGACATGGACCGCAGTATGGACAAAGTCTACGGCACCCCTATCATGCCCTTCGACCGCGCCATCGCTGCCGATCTGCGGCTTCTCAACCCCTTTGTCGACGGCGCCCTGGTCTCTGTCGCCGACCATGACCACGGCGATGCCAAGCAGGCCGCCCTCCGCCCGCTCGTCGTGCACGACGCCGACACCGACGCCCTCGAGAGCCTGCTGCGCCGCCACCTGCTACCGGCGCCCGAGTACGACGTCGACGCCGTCGTCTTCCGCAGTGGCGCCCTCCACTCCCCGGGCGTCTCGCCCGCCATGCCGCGCACGAGCGCCTCGCGCGAAGGCACCCACGCCGACGGCGCCCATGCCGTCTCGCCGCGCCCCGGCGCCGGCGGCCCCGGCGGCGGCGGCGGCGCCGTCAGCCGGGCCGGCAGCAACACCGACCTCGTGGGCCCCGCGATGGGCCCTGCGGCGCGCGAGCGGGAGCGCCTGCGCCCACGGCAGTCCGCGGGGGCCGCCGCCGCCGACGCGCCGCCTCCACCGCTGCAGGCCTCGATCGGGTCCGCGCTGGAGCTCTATGCGCTGCTGTTTGTGTATGCGGCCGAGCCCGTCCAGGCGGTCCAGGCCGCGGCGCTCGAGCGGTTTCTTACACCGCATGCGCGCCTCGCGGCCGGCTGGAAGATCAGTCTGCACGTGAACGTGTTGACGGTTGCGATCGGCATCCTCAAGGAGGCCGTGCACCACCGCCGCGCGCACGTGCGGGTCGGCGCCGCGGCCGCGGAGGTGTTCCAGCGCATGGCGCTGCAGGGGCTAGTCGCGGAGGTCGAGCCGGTCCGCATGGCGAGCGCGGAGATGGTTGGCCGGCTGGCGGCCGCTTGCGGGCCCGTCGCGACGGACGCGCTCCTCACGACCGTGATCGACCTGATCATGCAGAATGCGGATCCTGCCGTCCGCTCGGGCGCCTGCATCGCGCTCGGGCTTGTCTGTGCCTACGTCGGCGTGATCGCTGTCGGCAGCCATCTGCCCAACGTGGTGAGTATCCTGCATGGCCTGACGACGGACCCGAACGTGACGGTCCACGCGTGGGCCTTCGGCGCGCTGTGGCTGGTGATGAGCAATGCCGGGCTGATGTTCGAGCCGTACCTCGCGAGCACGATCGATGTCATGACGCGCGTGCTCGCCTCGGAGGCCCACCAGCGCACGCACGTCGCGGTCAAGGGCGACAACGCCACGGTCTACCCGACGCTGGGCCGCGTCCTCAACGCCCTCGTGGGCGTCATTGGTCCCGAGCTGAATGCGCAGCCCCACATGCGCGACTTCTGCTTCGCCATCTACGGGATCCTCAAGACCAGCGACAACCCGTTCATTGTCGTCGAGGCGATCCACTGCATCGGCCACTTTATCCTGTTCTCGAAGGAGTGGGTCCACGGCCAGGCCTTGATCCCGTTTCTCCAGTCCCACATCACCGCTCGCGCCACGGGCATCCACGTGCACATCACGCGCAAAGCCGCGGTCGCGTGCTTGTACCAGCTCAGCCGGCGAGACCCGCTCGCCGTTTCGCAAACGGCCTCGGGCCGGGAGATCGAGGAGCAGATCATGGCCCTGCTCGATGTCGAGACCGATCCGGGCGTCCGCAGCGAGATCCGCGATATCATGTTCGTCCTGGTCGCCGCGACTGCCGCCCACTGGCCCTCGCGTTGGATCGCGCTCGCGCAGGCGATTCTCTTTCGCGGCGCCCATGCCGGCGCCCGCCAGCCGCGGCCGGGCAGCGGGTCCATGACCTCCAGCGCGGCGAGCCATGCCAACGGCGTCGCCGGCGTCGCCTCGAACGGGGCCCACCCAACGGGGGCCCTCCGCCACCGCCACGGCGCCCTCTCGGCCGACGACGCGGCCACCCCCACGACGGCCCCGTACGACGACCTCAATGCCCCCGCGGATGGAAGTGGCGACGGCGCCCTCGACGGCGGTCGTCGCGGCCATGGCGCCGCCGACGACGAGGACGACGACGGGTACGGCCTTGCGATGCCGATGCCTTCGCATCCCCCACGGCCGGCGGCTGCCGGCAGTGGCGGCGCGGGCGGCGCTTCCGCGACCGCCGGCGGGCGCAAGAAGCCCGACCCGACGTCGCGGTGGCGGACGCACGTGCTCGCGATCGAGCTGCTCATTGCGGTGATCGACGCCGCGTTCGCGAGCGGCGACGCGGCCTGCGTGCATCTGGCCACGGCGCGCGCCGCCGAGCGCGCCGGCCGCGGCACCGACTTCCTGGTGCTGCAGCTCGGGGACCTCGTCAAGTTGGCCTTCACGGCGGCAACGTCAACGATCGATATGGTGCGCATGGAGGGGCTCACGCTGCTCCAGCGGCTGATGGACGGCTTCGCGCACGTCGAGGACTCGGACGTCGGTGGCCAGATGATCCTCGTGCAGTATCAGGCGCAGATCAGCGCGTCGCTGGTGCCCGGCTTCCAGGCCGACAACAGCCCGCTCGTCGTCAGCGCCGCCTGCCGCGCCTCCGTGCCCTACCTCGCCTCGTCCATGACCCGCGACGTCGTCGCCCTGAGCCGCATCATCCGGCCGCTCAGCGTGTTGCTGACCGCGAGCCGGCCGGGCGCCGCGGGCGCCGTGGGCGCCGCCGCGGCCCTCGGGCCCCGCAGCCCCTCGCACGCGGAGCTCGTGCTGCACGCGTCTGTGCTGACGGCGTGGGCCCAGCTCCTCGCGGCGAGCCACCAGAGCCAGCAGACGCACTTGCAGAAAGTTGTCCTGCCGGAAGTGCCGTCGCTGCTGGACCAGTGGCTGCGGTTTCTCGTCGCGCACATCGAGAACCGCGCGCTGCTAATGCCACCAAGCCCGCGACACGAGACACGGTCGGGCAAGCCAGCCGCGGCGCCGCCGCCCGCCGTCCCGAGCGACCGCCACTTCGCCGCGCGCCAGGCCATCATCTACCCGTACTACGACCAGTCGTGGCCCATTATCCTGGAGGCCACGACGCTGGCGCTCGAGCAGCTCGCCGTCGACCAGGTCGACCACGTGCTCCGCGGCGTCTTCCCCGACGCTCGGCCGTCCGCGACAACGCCGTCCACCGACGGCGCCGACCCCGCGCCGGTCCATCCGCCGCCCGCGACGGTCGCCGACGACCCCGCGCTCCAGCTCGTGTTCCTCTTCACCCACGATCAGCTGATCGCGGCCTTCACGGCGGCCGGCAGCGTCATGCCGGGCTTAGCCGCGTCCGGCAATGCGGCGGCGACAGCCGGCGCCGTCTCGGCCTCCAGCGCAACGACGCTCACGCCGACTGGGCTCGCTGCGGCGCCGTCCGCCGCCGCCGCCGCCGCGGCGACCGCGGTCGGGCCGTGGGCGTCGTTCCACCGCCTCTTTGATATCTGGACGCGGCTATTGCGCCCGGCGATCCTCTCGCATGACCTTGTGCTGGTGCGGCTGCTGCCCGACGTGCTGAACCTGTTGGCGGCGATGATGCAGGGGCACGACGCGGCAGTGCAGGAGGCCGCGCTGCGCGCCTTCTCGCAGTTTCTCGAGCGGTACCCGTGCGCCGACCGCTTGCGCGCCCTCGTCGCCTCGGACCTCTTCCGTCCTGGGCGGCCGATCGCGCAGGGCCTGCAGAACGTGTCGCTGGCGCTGCTGCGGCTTACGATGCAGCAGAGCCAGCCGCCGCTGCCTTCCAGCGGCGCCGAGACGCCGACGGCGCCGTCGGCCGCGGCGGCCACGGGGGCCGTGGACCGCCACGCCCTGTATGCGGCGCTGCTCGCGTGGACGCTCGCGACAGCCGCGACGCCCTTCGCGCAGCCGTTCACGACCCGCGTGCTCGCGTTCTATACGGCGATGCTCACGAGCGCCGCGCACACCGCGCATCTGCCGTTCGTGATGGTCAACCTGCGCAAGATGGCGCTCGCGGCGTGGACGCCGACGACGCCCGGCGCCGCCGGTTTGCTGGAACGGTGCGATGCGCTGGAGCGCGTGCTGGTCGGGCAGGCGCGCGCACTCGCGGCCGCCGCCGGCGGTGCGGCCGGCCCCGCGGCCGCCGTCCTGCTCGCGGCCGCTATCCTCGCCGCGTCGTGCGCCGACCGCCTCTCTGCCGAAGCGTGGCGCATGCTACTCGACGCCGTGGAAGCCCGCCTGCGCTCGGGCCGGGACGACGTCGTGACGGCGACGCTGCCGATGTGCCGCGCCTTGCTGGCGCTGCGCCACGACCGCTCGGGCCTGCGCGTGCCCCCCTCGGGCGCGGACGCCGCCGCTGCCGCGGGTGATGGCGGCGCGGACGCGGCGGGCCAGGACGCCGCTTCGCGCGCGCGCCGACGGATCGGCCACGGCATCGCGGTGCGGCTGCTCCCGGTGCTCATCGACGTCTTTTTGACGCAGGACCTGAACCCGGCCCTGACCGAAGATCTGATCAAGCTCATCATCGTGCTGCCGTCGCGGCTGCTGCCGACGGCATCGTCGGCGGATGCGGCGGCGGCCGATGACGGGCCGTCCGTGACGCTACTCAGCAGTATGCTGCAACCGCTGGCGCCCGCAGGCCCGCGCCCGCGGCAGTACCTTCTCGGCAAGCGCTTGGTGCAGCTCGCGAAAGAGCAGGGTCCGGAGCTGAAGCGTGTCGTGAGTCTGCTGGGAGCGGGGCCACGACGCGATCTGGAAGGGCTCCTCACCTGGGTGCTTTCGGGACGGCCATGCCCTCCAGGGACGCCCTCGCCTTGACCGTGTCCTGTGACATGGCAAGTGATTTTGCTGATCTCTCTTCCTCTCTTCGGCTGCATCCGCGGCATGGCTCTGATCCGAGACCGTCGGCCCTCAGCAAGGCACGGGCCATGGCGTCCATACGACAGCGGGAAGGCGGCCGTCGCTTGCAGTCATCTCTGCATTCGACCCCTCGCTGCTCGGTTTGCTCTGTGCAAAGTCTATCTAAGAGCTGGGGGTGACCCCGATGTGACGGCGAGTCCTATCGAGTCCGTCACTCGTGGTCGTGGGCGAGGTCCCGGTGACTTCGTGCTGAGTGACCTGCGTGCTGGGAGTTCCGGACGGGCGGTATCGATCGGCGGCGACGTGGCCGGCATTGCCACGCCACGGCATCAACCGCGGCGGGCGCCACGTCGCCACTTGGCGGAGCCGCCGAGGCGCCCCGAGGCCGCGCCGCGGCGCCGCTCGCCTCGCTGGGCTGGGCTGGGGGTGGGTCCCTTCGCTGGGATTCGCTCGAGGGCGGTCCCATTTTCTTTCCCTCGAGGGCCGCCGAGACATCCACGGGCGTACGAGTCAGGTATCACACTTTTTAATCCAAGTTGCTTCGACATCGACGGCCCATCGCGTGTGATAGACGATACGCATCATCGATAGCATCGGGAGGACCCGCGTTCTTTGGCCGACATTGCTCCACCGACGCCCTTGCCACTCGCGCTTTTCTTGGCCTCGCTCGCTTTTCACTTACTACCGACTGACCTCCCACGTATCACTATGCCCCGCCGTCGATCTGCCCCGGCTCCGGCCGCCCGCCCGGCTGCCCGCGCCGCGCCGCCGCAGCAGCAGCACAAGGCCGCGCCGACGGCGCCGGTCCCGCAGCAGGCCGCGCCGCCCGCCCCCATGATGGCGCCGCCGAGCGGCGGCGGCGGCCTGATGGCCAACATTGCCAGCACCGCTGCGGGCGTGGCAATCGGCCACACCGTCGGCCACGGTCTCACGTCGCTGTTCTCGGGCGGCTCGTCGGCGCCGGCGCCGCAGCCCGAGGCCGCGGTGCAGCAGCCGCAGCAGGCGGCGCCCTCGCAGCCGTGGCAGACGCCCAACCCCTGCGAGGCCAACCAGCAGCAGTTCATGAAGTGCCTCGACACCCACCAGAACGACATCACCGCGTGTCAGTTCTACCTGGACATGCTGAAGCAGTGCCAGACCGCGCAGGCCAAGCAGTGGTAATCGCCGCGCTTGGGCGCGTGCTGGGTGAAGCGACGCGTGCGCCCGACGGCTGTTTAACGGCTGTCGTCGCCATCGATGATCTTCTGTTTCGACGATCCCCTTTTTTATACTAGAATCCATTCATTTTGACAGCCATGGCGACGAGACGTCCCTTTTGCTTGGAGCGCGGCTCGCGGGGAGACGTCCCTCGGTCTCTGGGGCGGGCGTGCTTTCGCCGCGGCGCAACACCTGCGAACCGTGGCGGGCAGGCTGCGACCGCCCCGGGCCCTGCCGGCAAGACATGGCAAAGGGTCCGTGCCATAGCGCTGGTGATCGCCGTACGCACTTGAACTGGTCTTGGGGTGGCCTCGCTCCGCGTGCGGCCACGTGACCCGGGGAATGACAGGAAGCGCTGAGGCGCCGCTCGGGAGAGACCTAATGATCGGAGACCCACGACCAGGCGACCTTTCGTCCATCGGTATGACGAGCGTGGATCCTTGCGCCTGCACCCTGTCGTCCCCGCTATCGGTCTTTTCTGCGGCTGCGCTGCGTTGACCCGCACTTGAGTGTTGGGCGGCCCGCTCGACGCGGTCGCCGCCGCCGTCATTGCCGACGTCGCCACGATGCCGGCGCTTCCCGCGACCGCGCCGCCGCTTTCTGGTATCAGCGCGGCGATGGACGCCGCCGCCGTGGCCTCGCCTGCCGCGGCGCCGCTCGCCGCCACGCTGTCGGCGGCCGCGCAGACCGACATGCCGCTCGCCGCCGCCCATCCGCTCGTGGCGCTGGTGGATGAACTCGTGGGGGCGCTCGATCGCTCGCCGCTCGCGCCGGCCGATCGGCAGCGGGTCGCCCTCGCGGCGATCCGCGCGTGCGAGACTGTGATTGCCCATGTCATGCCGCTGCTCGACCCGACGGCGACGGCGACAGCGGCGACGGCGTCCGTCACGCCGTCCATACCGCGGGACCTGCGGCGGGCGCGGCTCGTGCTCCGCTGCCGTTGGCAGCTCACGGCACTCCGCATCACGTGGACCCGCGACATCAATGCTGCGAAAGCGCAGCTCGCGCTCGCGGCAGCGCTGCTGCAGCAACACCCCGCACTCGCCGCCACGGAGGCCGCGCCGTGGCGCTGGATGCGGCTGCGATGGCTCCTGTGGGCCCGAGGGCTCAAGGCCGTCCAGCCGGAGCTCCGGCAGTGGCTGGCCGAGCTCGAGGCCGAAATCGACTACGGCGCGCGGCAGGCGCCGCTGATGTTCGGCGACGGCGCTGCCAACAGCGCTGAGGCAGCGATAGCGACGCCCACCTCGACGACCACCTCGACGATGGCATGGCTGATGACCCTGCTGCTGTTCAAGCACGCGCTGGCGCTGCATGGCGCCACGGCGCAACCCACGTTGGCGGCGCCCGATCCGGCCGGGGCCTTGGAGGCACGGACCGCGCTCAGCCGCCTCGCGGCACGGCGGTGGCCCTCCCCGCGCCAGCCCGAGGCGCGTCTCGCCGCGGCGCTCGTGGCGCTCCTCGACGCCGAAGCCGCCCTGTATGCGGGCACAGCCGCGGTCGCGGTCGACGACGCCGCCGCGGCGGCCGCGGCGTCGGATGAGACGTCCGCGTGGACGGCGGCATGGCACGCGCTCCGCACGACGCGGTGCGTGCTGGCCGTGCTGGCGGCGCTGCGGACGGGCGACATGCGCCGCGCGCAGCAGAACGTCGCGGCGCTGCAGTCGGCGGTCGCGCACACGCCGCCCGAGGCCGCGGCCGCAGCGCCGTCGTCGGCCCTCCCGCTGGGCCACGTGCGGCTGCCCTTCGGTGCGACCGATGGCGACGCCGTGGTCGTGGCGCTGGTGCCGCCCGCACACACGCACTGGCTCGCGTTCCATCTCTCGGGACTCGTGTGGAAAGCCGCGGACCCTGCCAAAGCCGCCAAGTATTTTGACCGTGCGCTCGCCGTCGCGCCCACCGCGGGAGCCCCCGCGCCCGGGTGGGTTCAAGCCGCCGGAGCAGGACGGCGCCGCTTGCCGCCGCACGTGGCCGCGCAGACCCCGCTGGAGTGCGAACTCTTGACGCGACGCCATCTCGTGGATCTTCATCTCTTGCGCGGTCGCGGTGCCGACGATGACGTGGTTGCTGCCTGCATACAGGACCAGCTCGCAGCGCTACGTGCCGCGGGTGTCGGCTGTGACGATGTGGATCCGGGACCGATTGTCCGCATGGCCGAGCTGCAGCTCCGCTTGCAGATGGTCGTCTGGCTCGTCGTGGCGCCCCCGTCCGCGCCCAGCGAGGGCGGCCTAGGCGGACGGCTGGAGCCGCAGGAGGCGAGTGACCCACCCAGCCAGGCCGCCGATCGGAGTGCGGCTGTCGCGGTAAAGGCGGAGCCTGCCCTCGAAATCGCCGCAATCGAGCAAAGCAACTGGCCGTCACCCATGGCCTTGTTCCGCGCCCTGCACCACGACCTAGCGGAAGCCGCGGGAGAGGATACCGGCGATACGGGACGCACGAGCGACGCCGTCGTGGCCCAGCGGTTCGAGCCCTATCTGCGTCTCGCGACATGGCTCATGCGGTGGCCTGCGGACAACACGCCGAGCCGGCTCGGCGGTGCCTCGAGCCCCGACCGGCGCGTGGACGAGGCCAGCTCGGAAGCTGCCTACCCGGCCGTCCCGTCGTTTGCTGACACACACGTCGAGGAGACGGAGGACGAGGTGCTCCGGTGCGGCGAGACCGAGGAGGACCCGTCATGGCCGTTGGACGTCGTGGCCGAGCCCGTGCGGGCGTGTGCCAGCCACCTCGCGACGGCGATCCATGCGTTGCGGCGTAATGCCCACCGCGACGCGAAGCGCGCGTTGCTGGCTGCGCTGCGGCTCGTCGAGGCCCACGATCTGCTGCAGATGCGGCTGCTGGTGCTGGGCCTGCTCTGCGAGATGTATGCGGCGACCCGGGCCGACGAGGCGCGAGCGATGGCGGCCGCGTGCCTGCAGGCGGCACGGAAGGCGCGCCGCGAGAGCTGGGAGCACGCCATTCTGAACTTTGTGGAGGCGGCCTTCACCACGCCTGAAACAGCCCATCCCCAGGCGCCGCGGGGTCCGGCGACCCCGTCGTGACCACGCCACGGCGCTGGGTCGGCGGCCTTCCCAGCAGAAAAAGGGCTAGCTCCATTGGGCCCGACGGTTTCAGGCGGGTGCCGCGTAGGCGGCCATGGCTTCCTGTCGGATCATGATGTCGGCCGTCTCGGGCAGCGTGTCCACGCGCACGGCCGGGTTGCCTGCCATCACGCTATACGACTCGACGACCGTGCCCGGGGCCACGTACGCGTCGTCCAGGATCCGGCACCCATCCTTCAGCACGGCAAACCGGCCGACGATAGCGCCCCGTCCGATCGTGACACACGAGCCAATCTGAGCGGCTTGGACGACGGCGTCGTCGCCAATCACGACATAGGACCCTATCTTGAGCGGGTAATAGGTGAAGACGCTATTGCGAGTTTGCACACGAGAGGATAAATGCTGCCACAGGTGAGTGGCTGAGCATTTCATTTGAAGCTTCCAGAGTCAACTGGATCCTTATCGATACCTTGGCTTCGGCCTCGGCTTCGGTTTCTGCTTACCCCTTGTAGGTTTTGCACGGCGGGCGAATCAGGGATCGGGCACCAAAGGTGCAGTAGCGGCCTGCCGCAATGGCGACCGCAGAACCGCCGCCGGTACGGCGGAGATCGCCCCGCACAATGCACTTGGCATGAATCAAGGTCTGATCATTGTCATCAATGGCGTCGCGCATCCATTATGTCATTAACAGTAGTAACAACGGGTGTGAGTCCCAGAAGAACGATAAGGCCGGCGTATGCATGCGATTGTAAGGTGAACTCCGTCAGGAACAGTCGGGAGTCGAAGACGATAGAACTGCCTGAGAGGTCTCGCGTAAAACCCCATTACCTTTCCGCCAAGAACTATGTTCTCGCTACCATAGACATAGGCCAAGTGACTGATCTTGTTGCCCGTCTCCGTCTGGATAAAGTCGGAAGCTTCGCGCTCGGGTGAATCGCCATCTCGGGCACTCACGAGTGCGGGATCAGCGATCGGCTGGACATAAAACTCCATGGTTTTCCTGAATCTGATAGCTTAACACAGCTCAGCCAGACAAGAAGCGACAAATCGATGATCAGTGAGACTTCAGAAGGTCTATTGGCATGCAACGTACACGAGAAAGCGGGCAGGGGTGCACGCGCAACGAAGAAACGAGGCGGGTGAAGGGGATGGCGTAAAAGAGATAGGCTCCATCGAAATTCTTCACCAGCTGACTCTGCAGAGGCATATGAGCTCGGTAAAGTGGCATACAAAACAATAAGACGCGTGCCTCCGCACAATCATCGACCACCGACTATTGATCCCGCCCAGGATCGTCTCCGGCCTGTGTGGCGCTGCTTGGCTTCGTTGCGGCGAGGGGTCCGCAAGCAAAACAGCACGCCACCTCCAATCGAGTTGTTGTGACGCAAGCCAGAAGGAGCCAACTCATGCGGGCATCAACACATCAGATCAGCAGCTCCAGCTCAATATCTGCATACGCATGTTCCTGATGCGGCCGAATCAGCGAATGGGTCGCGAGAAAAAGCACATGGTGGAAAGCTTGTGCCTTAATCGCCGAACTGGACCCGCGCGGAACCAGATCATCAAAGAACACAGCCTTCGATCCCGTTTGTGCGGCAATGTCATGCGTGTAACCAAAGAAGTCCCGCGAGTCTTCGTCCATCTCCAACGCATCGAGCTCTTCCGCAAGCACAGCAGGGATCCGCATGTCGCGGATGGATGTACCGGCGTCTTCTGCATTATCGTCCAGCGAGCCGAACCCGAGGCTAAGACGAGCGGACCCGGGTCCGCGCGCCACCAGCGGGCTGACGCCTTCAAAGGACGATAAGCGGCCGCGGCGCGACGCGCTGCCGGCGTCTCCGAGCAGCAGATTTCCCAGAGAATCGCCCTCACGGGTCCGTGACGTCGGCGTGCGACCGCTTGCTGACGATGACCCTTCCCGACCCATGGCGGAGAGTTCGAAAGCTCCGCTCGTCCGGCCATCGCGTTGGGCACCGACGCCACGCAGGGTGTCGAGCGAAAGACGGCCACCGCTCGTCGGTGCTCCGACGCTCATGCGATGATGCGACCAGGGCATCTGGGTCGGCACGGAGAGCCGGCTGCCCAAGTCACTCTGATCGCCAATGACGGCATTGCGCGGTGCTTCGATGGAAAAGTCGCCTACACCGCTGCTAGCGTCAAAGCCGATGCCGCCACCCAGATCGAACGCTTCATATGGATCCGGTCCTTGCGGCTGCTGGCCGCGTAGCGCCTCTGGCGTTCGCGCGGGGGACGGTAGACCAGATTCCGTCACGGTCGATTGACGCGGGTGGTAGCCCGCCGCAATGAGGTGCTGCGACGTCACCGCGGGGCGCTGGAGTAACAGCCGTGCAAAAGCGTCAATGCGTTGGTGGCGTTGGCGCTTCGCGCGGGCATCATTCACGTCTACCAGACCGGGCTCTTCTTCCGAGTCGGCCAGGCTGCCACCGAGCAGGGTGTTAGCCGCCACGTCCATGAGGAATGCTTCACGGGGTAGCTGGGCCACCTCGTCAATGAGCAACGCGACATTCTTGCGTTTACGGGTGGCGCCGGCCTGGGGATGGGTATCGCCGTCATGCGTCGTCGGCTGACCAGGCCCGAATGTCAGGGGCTCGTACTCGGCTAGCGCGGGAAGGCCTTGACGCATGGGGAACCGTGCGCCGCCCGCCATTCCGGCCATCGCCATAGAAGGCGATGTCGCGCCCGATGTCTGCAGCTCATGATCGGGGACACCCAGGCCCATATCCACGCCGCCCAAGTCGAGCCCAGGATCGTGGGTTTGGGGCTGGCCAGCAGGAAAGTCGAGGCCGAGCGTGCCGCCGCCAAAGTCGAGCCCGATGCTGCCGTGGCCATCGCTCCCCGAGTGGAGGGGATCGAAAAAATCGAACCCGGGTAGGTCGGCCCCCTGTCCCGAGTCACCGAGAAGATTCATGCTGTGCGCAAGGCTATCGCGATGGGTGCTGGGGCTGCCGCCCGCGACACCGCCAGCCGTTCGGCCGCCCAGCACGGCGAGAGACCGAGGATCCTTCATGACTTGGCGCTCAATCTCCTCACTCAAGGAACTAATCGATGGAAGCGGCATGACGGACCCGCCCGGGCGGGACGAGGGCGTGCTGAGCCCGAATGTGAGGCTCGACTCAACGCTGTCTTGATACCATGTTTGGCCGAGACCCAACCCTATGTCGCCGGAAAGCAGCCCGGGTTTACCCGATAGGACGTCGTGGAGCCGGAACGCCAGATTGGTCGCGAGTGTCTCGTCAGGCAGCTTTTGCCGCAGCGTGATGGCGTCGGCGCGCGCCTCTGCATGGGGCAGATTAATGGCGTCAGCGCCAGTCCCGCCTAGCACTGTATAGTCGCCCAGGGCGCCGGGCCCCGGATCGCGCCCTTGGACACCGCCACCCATGGCACCGATCCCGAGATGAACGACGGCGCCGTTCCCTGTCAGGAGATCCCGGCGCATGCGCTGCGCCACCTGCACCACCTCATTGACCAAGAATTGGATCTGGTGCTGATAGACGCGTGCCACGCCGACCATCAGGCTGCTCGTCAACCGGAGCGCCATAGGCTCCGGCGGCCGCTGCAGAAAGTCACATGCTGACAACAAATTCACGGTGTCGAGGTCACGCTTTGAGAGCTTCTTGTTGCCGACGCCGAGCGTGGCCGCGATCCAGATGACGGCTAACCCGGATTTCGACTTCCTGGTCAAGATCTCCTCGGAAAAGAACATGATGGCTTATTTTCCCCTTTGGCCGATGGCGTTGAATGTTCTGGGCGCGTGGCGCGGCAGTCTGCCCGGTCTGGATGTCTCTGCTCAGTTTGGGAGCCACCGAAAGGCGTCGTCAGTGACCGTTTTTGGGGTGTGTAGGGGGCGGGGGGGCGCACAAGTTCGGATGGTGGCGGTGGCAATGATAATGGCTACAGCCGATGGCATTCGGAGACCGCCTTCGTTTTCGGAAGGACCGCAAAGCGCCAACAGTAGACGCAGTGAGCCGGCCGGATCAACAAACGGTGACTGATTCGAGTTAAAAGCAAACAAACCCTGCCACCCGGCCGCGATGGCCGACTCGAACACCAAACGGCCGATCAGGCGGATTGGATTTCCGGCGCAGGATACGGGGGGGATCACGGTGTCGGAAAAAATCGGACCTGATAACGGGATGGATGATGCCGTAACAAGTAATGAGTGGGACGACGGAAGGCGGCAACCCGGCGGCAACACTGGCACGGCGTTTAGGGGTCACGCGCTGAAGTGCTGAATCTTGGGACAGCTGCTCCTGCCACGTAAAGGAAACGATCGTTGGGACGCGGTTTTCAATTCGGCGTGGCAATGGATGGCGTTCCGTCGCCAAATATGGGCGCACAATTCCGGGAGATCAAGTGCGCGCCTCGCTTTGTGTGATGCGAGCGATGATAAGAACGAGCAATGAACAAGCTCGAGCAAGTTGTCAGCACTCGATTCAATCCAGAAGTAAACCAGACTGAGAGCGGTCGGTGACGGTTAGTGTCTTGCAGCAAGTCGCCGACTGAGTGGTGGGACGAGGGAAAACGGGGGACTGTGACAGCACACTCGACACGAAGGGTCCTGACGTCAGTGATCGGCGACTAACGGCAGACGTAACGTCGAATAGTGATCTCGACGATCGACAGCATCGAACGTCATACGACGGCCTGTCGCCCTCTCATCTGAGGCAGAACGATCGATCGTTCTCGATGTATCCCCGCTGGATCATACTGGTCGGCCAGATCGATACGCCCGTCACACAGCACCGTCTCTCTATGATACCCATCCAGCGATTCCATGACCGATCTGCCGACACGTGACGTCACGTCGCCCGACGGGCAGTCGTCTGTGCCCGTGACCTCGTTCTCCCACTTGAAAAAAAAAAGCTTATTGATGGCGCACATCGAGCAATGCAAAAGACGGAGGCGAGCGCTGGAGCCGCTTCCATACGGCGCTGGTGAGGGGTCGGCGCCAAGGACGGCGGGTGCCTTAGCAGTGGTGCCTTAGCATCGCCGAGCACGCGGGGGGGAGGTGGAGTGGGGGGCGGAAGGGTGGAGAAGCGCTGGATTGGAGCATGTTAACGGTTGTTCAAGGCTGGCTCCCCCATGGCAGCCGCCGTGCTGGTGGCAGCCGCGGCCGTGGGGCTGGCGATCCCGTTGGCCGTCGGCGTCGCAGCAGCCGGCCATTCCGGCGCGCCGCCAAGGAGTCGGCGGTGCCCGTGCATGGCAATCACATCGTGCAGCTGCTGCCGCGTATACGGTTTCGTCAGAAAGTCGTCCATGCCCGCGTCCAACGCGGCCTCGCGGTACTTGTCGCGCGCGTTGCCGCTGACGCCGATAATCGGAATGGGCGGGTGCGGCGGGAGAACGCCGTCGGCCTCGAACTGGCGGATGGCCCGGGTCGCCTCGAGGCCCGACATGATGGGCATGTTCAGGTCCGTGAAGAGCAGATCGAACGTCGTCGGGTTGGCCTGCAGGATCTCGAGGCATTCCCGGCCATGGTTGGCGACCCCCGTCGCGTGCCCCATCTTCTCCAGATGGCGTTGGAGCACGCGCTGGTTGACCTTGTTGTCCTCGACAATGAGGACCCGCAGCCGTTGGCTCTCGTCGTGGACCGGCAAGATGTCGCCGCGGAGCGAGCGCCGCGACGACAGCGGCGGCTTGGACGGCTTCGCCTCCGACGAGGTCGAGGAGGCGCTCGATTCGCGGCGCACGGTCAATGCCGCTTCCGAGGTCGTGCGCGCTGGCGGATCCGGACGCCGCAGCTCGAGTGGCACGCCGACCGCCGAGTCGTGGCCTTGACCGCCGTGACCATCACTGGCGTCCACACGGCGGGCCGGCGGGCCGCCCGCCGTCGAGGAAAGCGGCGTGCGCGACCCCGCGGGGCCGTGTGAGGCTTGGCCCTTGGACGCCGTGCTGCGGAGCTGCGATTCGAGCTCGAGGTGGCGAGGGGTCGCATGGGCCGGCACGGCGGCAGCACTGGGAACACTCCCCGCGGTGGCCGTGGCCGTGGCGGCGGCGGCGGCGGCGGCGGCGGCCGGGGACGACGTCGCCGCCTCGTCGACGTGCAGGTGGTGATGGTGATGGTGGTGCGGTATCTGGAGCTGGCCGTTCTCGTTAAAGGAGGAGGTCGGGCCCGAAGCGCCGGTGACGCCTTCGGCGGGGGAGCCAGCGCCTTTCGACGGAGCGACAGCGCGGGCCTCGTCGCCGTTCTTGGAGGCACGGCCGCAGATGATGAAGAAGTCGAAGGACGTGCCGACGCCCTTTTCGCTGCGGACGCGGATCGCGCCGCCCTGCAGTTCCACCAGGCGACGCGAGATGAACAGGCCGAGACCGCTGCCGCCGTAGTCTACGGTCGTACGCGGACTCGCCTGCGCGAACCGGCCGAAGAGCTGGCGCTGCTCTTCTGGCGACATGCCGATGCCGTTGTCGCAGACCGAGAAGGTCAGGCAGATTTTGTCGGGCGGGCACAGGCACGAGGGGCCCTCCGGGCCGTCGGCCGTCGGGGCGAGTGGCTCGAACGGCCCGAACGGCAGCTTGGTGATCAGGATCGAGCTCGGGTCGCTGCCTGCGGGCGCGCCTGCGCTAGTCGCCGTGGCCGTGACTGTCGCAGTCGCCGTGGCGGTCGCCGTGGCGGTGGCGGTGACCGTGACCGTCGCGGGTGGCGTCGTGGTGGTGGTCGTCGCACCAGGAGCGACAGGAGTCGCAGGAGCAGCAGCTTCTGATGCGGAAAGGCTCGGCATCCTGGCCGTCGCTTGGTCAGGTACCCCAGGGAGCGACGGGTCCAAGAGCGAGGTGGACGTGGTGGCCGCGGTCGATGCGGCCATGCCGGACAACGGGGCGCTGTCCGCGGGGGGCGCGCCGGCCACAGACACTATGGGCGTGGAGACGGCGCTCGTGCCGCCGGTCGTGGCCACATCTGCGGTCGAGACGACGGGCGAGTCGGGATGCGGCGTCGTGGTATCGGGGATGCCGTTCATCGCGGACGGGCCCGCGCCCGGCGGCATGATGGCGCGTGCGGCCGTGGAGGGCGACGCGCCGGTGTTGGTCTGCGGCGGCACAAACGGCAGGCGATCGGCGGCGGCCATCTGGACCATGACCTTCGCATCGGGCGTCTTGCGGAGGAAGCGGACCGCGTTGCTGATGAGGTTGATGAGGATCTGCGACAGACGGAGCGGGTCGCCATTGACCCACTCGGCATCGCGTCGCCGCAGGCTTTCGCGGTCGATTTGGGAGCGGAGCTCGTACTTTTTGCTCTGGGCCTCCTTGGCAAAAATGCGCAGGATGTTGGAGAGTTCCTGCTCCGGCTGGAAGTCGACGCTCGCAAACACGAGCAGGTTCATGGTGATCTTGGAGACGTTGAGGACATCGTCTGCAATCGCTTTTTGGTGCAACGAGCACAGCGTCACGACCTCAGACGACTCGATCGACGCCGTGATACTCTTCTGCATGGACGAAAAGAGGGTAATGAGTTCATCCTGCGTCAGCGGCGGCTCGTCACTTTCGGCGTCGGCCGGCTTCAGTTCGATCAGACGCGAGGTGACGGGCGTCGTGGGTTCCATATGCCCGAGCGAGAAACGCTCGACGTGGATGAGGTGGTGGCGCAGGGAGATCAGGTCATCATGCATCAGATCGGCACTCTGCATAATGCTCGAGGTGGGGCCGCGGATCTCATGGCTCACCATGTCCACGTAGTCTTCGAGCTGGCGCTTAGCCTCCTCGGCCTCCTCGGCACGCCGGCGCTGCTCGTCCGTCTTGATGCGCAGCATGTGCATCTTGTCGCGCAGATTGATGAGAATGCAGTTGATGCGCTCCTTGAGAGAGTCTAACTCGCCCTTCGCCTCAACCGTGATGATGCGCGAAAAGTCGCCGTCCGTGGCCGCGGCCGTGATGTCGGCAAAGCCACGCAGCTGGCTCGTGAGGTTGCGGGCCATCAGGTTGACGACAAAGATAATCGACGCCCACGTGCCCTCGACATCCTCGACCTGCGCCTGGGCGCCGAGCTTGCCCTCCGTGCCGACCTCGCGCGCCACGCGCGTCACTTCGCTCGCGAACGTGCGCAGCTGCATGATCATGCCGTTCACAATCGTCTTGAGCTCGGCCAGCTCGCCACGAACTTCGACGGTCACCATCTTGCTCAGGTCGCCGCGCGCCACGGCCGTCGTGACCATCGCGATAGATCGCACTTGGGAGGTCAGGTTGGCCGCCATAAAGTTGACTTGGTTCGTCAGCTCGAGCCAAATGCCGCCGACGTCCTTGACGACGGCTTGGCCGCCGAGCCGGCCTTCGGTGCCGACTTCGCGCGCGACACGGGTGACTTCGCTGGCAAACGTGCGCAGCTGGTCCACCATCCGGTTGACAATCTGGCTGAGATCATAGAACTCGCCACGGACTTCGATACTCGTGACTTTACCTGTCAAGTCGCCTCGAGCGACGGCAGTCGTCACCATGGCGATGGAGCGGACTTGGGAGGTCAGGTTGGCCGCCATCATATTGACATTCTCCGTGAGCTCAAGCCAGATGCCACCGACGTCCTTGACGACGGCTTGGCCGCCCAAGCGGCCTTCGGTGCCGACTTCGCGCGCGACACGGGTGACTTCGCTGGCAAACGTGCGCAGTTGGTCCACCATGCCGTTGACAATCTGGCTGAGATCGTAGAACTCGCCACGGACCTCGATGGTAATCTTTTTGGTCAGATCGCCGCGCGCCACCGCAGTGGTGACCATCGCAATCGAGCGAACCTGGGACGTCAGGTTTTCGGCCATGCGGTTGACGTTGTCTGTGAGCTCGAGCCAGATGCCGTCCACGTCCTTGACAACGGCTTGGCCGCCTAAACGGCCTTCGGTGCCGACCTCGCGCGCGACACGAGTGACTTCGCTGGCGAACGTGCGCAGCTGATCCACCATGTCATTCACTGTCTGACTGAGGTCCAAGAACTCGCCGCCGACTTCGAT
>ML014116.1:0-239867 GCA_003615045.1 Caulochytrium protostelioides | reverse complement strand
GTCTGACTGAGGTCCAAGAACTCGCCGCCGACTTCGATACTGGTGACCTTGCCCGTGAGATCACCGCGGGCGACGGCGGTGGTGACCATGGCAATGGAGCGGACCTGAGTGGTGAGATTGGCGGCCATGAGATTGACATTCTCCGTGAGCTCGAGCCAGATGCCGCCCACGTCCTTGACCACAGCCTGGCCACCAAGGCGACCTTCGGTGCCGACTTCACGTGCGACACGGGTGACTTCGCTCGCGAACGTGCGCAGCTGATCCACCATGTCATTCACCGTCTGGCTCAGATCGAGGAACTCGCCGCCGACTTCGATGCTCGTGACTTTTCCCGTCAAGTCGCCGCGGGCGACGGCGGTGGTGACCATGGCAATGGAGCGGACCTGGGAGGTCAAGTTGGCTGCCATAAGGTTGACGTTCTCGGTCAATTCGAGCCAGATGCCACCGACGTCCTTGACGACGGCCTGGCCACCGAGTCGACCCTCGGTACCGACCTCGCGCGCGACCCGGGTGACTTCACTCGCGAACGTGCGGAGCTGGTCCACCATGCCGTTGACGATTTGACTCAAGTCGTAGAACTCGCCACGGACCTCGATGGTAATCTTTTTGGTCAAATCGCCGCGAGCGACGGCGGTCGTCACGATGGCGATGGAGCGGACCTGGGAGGTCAGGTTGGCGGCCATCAGGTTGACGTTCTCGGTGACCTCTTTCCAGATGCCGTCGACGTCGGTCACGACGGCCTGGCCGCCGAGGCGGCCCTCGACACCGACCTCGAGACTGACGCGGGTGACCTCGTCGGCGAAGGCGCGGAGGTGGTTCGAGAGGAAGTCGACGGTCTGCGCGAGGTCGCGCACGTCGGGCGAGGAGCTCTGCGAGATGCCGATCGTCGTGCTGAGCGTCTGCGACAGGTCGCCGCGCGAGATGGCGCGCATGACGCGCGTGATCTCGCGCACCTGGATGCATGCGCGGCGCACGCGCGCGTTGTGCACGAGACGGATTTCGCGCCAGACGCCGTGGAGGTCCGTCGGGACGGGGTACTCGCCGATCTCGTGCGAGTCGTGGCGGCGTGCGTTCGGGAACAGCAGCCGCGTGCGCGGGGTCCGCGGGTCCACGGCAGCGCGCGCGATGGGCTCGGCGCGGGGCGTCGGGCTCAGCCGACGCATGGGGCGCCGCGGGCTGTGCGGCCAAATCGGTTCCGCCATGTCCTCGGGCTCGAGCGGCGGGATGTGGAGCGTCCGCACGTTCCTCAGCGGCTTGATCTGGTGGGAGATGGTCTGGATGGCGTCGTCGATTTCGTGCACGAGCTGCGTGAGCAGGGGGTCGAAGGCGTCGACGGCGTCCGCATCGACGACGGCATCGACGGCGTCCACGGTGTCTGTCGGCGTCGGCCTGGTGGTGGTGGCGGCGACGGCCGCCGGCGGGGTGGGCTCGTCGCCCGCGTCTCTCGGGGCCGCGGGCCCGTCGGCGGCATGGCCGCCGGCCCGAGCCGCGGCCGGCGCATGCGCCGCGAGCTCGGTGGCGGTCCACGCGCCGGGCGCATGCGCCGACGGCAGGACGGGCACGCCGCGCCGCGCGAGCAGCTGGGGCATCTCGACGTCGACGTTGCCGAGAGCCAGCGCGCCGAGGGCGTCGATGCAGGCGAGCAGCAGGCGCGTGCGCTCGCGGTCGCTGCGCGGCGGCGGCACCGTCACGCCGAGCGGCTGGTCGGCCTCCGAGCCGGTCGTGGCCGCCGCCGCTGCCGCCGCTGCCGCCGCTGCACGGTCGGTCGCGTCGGTCGCGTCGTCCCGGCCGCTGCCGCCGTGCGAGACGTCCGTCGCCGCGTCGCCCAACACCGCGTCAACGGCGACCGAGGCCGGGACGGGCGGGAACGCCGTGGTGCTGCTGGGCCGCGGGGCCGATGTGTGCTGGGCCGCGGCGGCCGGCCGTGAGCCGACGGGTGGGTCGTGGGCCGACGAGGCCGAGGAGGACGGCGGCGGCGGGACGGCAGGGGCGGCGCTGGCCGTGGAGCGTCGGGCGCCGTGAGCCCGGCACCAGCAGCGGCAGCGACAGGGCGGCGCGCCGAGGGGTCCGCCCAACGCGGCGCTCGGGAGGCGGCGGGCATCGAACGGTCGCGGCAGACGCGGCACCGCGGCAGGCGCGCTGGAGGCTGTGGCCGCGGAGGGGTTGGCGGCGCGGGTCAGATACGGGGCGAGCTTGACGGACCGCGGGGAGAGTGGGGTGCGGGTGGACAAGACGGAGCGGGCGCATGACCGGGACCGCGAGCGGCGGTGCGCGGCCGCGGAGGGGTGGGCGGCAGCCGCTGTCGCCGCCGTCGGCCGCGGCACGAGGGTGACCCACTCGTCGTCGTCGTCGTCGTCGAGATCGACGGCGTCGTCGAGCATGTCGTCGTCATCACGGCTGGTGGTGGCAATGATCACGTCGGCGTCGTCATGGCTGGCGCCGCGCCCGCGGCGGCCGCTCGCAGGGCCGCCGCGATGGCGCCCATGGTGCCGCAAGACGGATTCCGAGGCGATGGCGATGGCGGCGGCCTCCGGATCCGGAGCCGAGGGACCGCCGTCCCGGCGTGATCCCGAGGTCGGCGTGGGAGCCATGGGGGCGGCCGTGGATGACGGGGCCGGGGCGGTGGCCGCGGGGCGCCGGTCGGTGCCGGCGTCGGCGTCGACGTCGGCGTGCGCGCCGTCGTCGGAAGCCGCCGTCGCATACCCGTCTGGCGCGGCGTCACGGGCCCGTGCGTGCCGCGGCGAGACGGTCATGGCGGGAGGCGGACGCGTCCGTCAGGACCCGCGGTCAGCCGCGTGGATGCGGCGCGCGGACGACGGCAGGTGGCAGCGGGCGGTGGCGCCGCCAAGTCGGACCCTGGCAGCGCACCGGCAGTACGCAGCGGCGAGCAAGGACCACGCGGGCGTCAGAAATACCCGCCGTCGGGGCCACGGCGGCGTGCTCGAGACCGGCGGCGCGGGTCGGGCGGCCCGTCGGCGTCCCGGGCTGGACGGGGGTCCGAGCCCACGGAGGCCTGGGGTCGGTGGCAGGGATCGTCGACGGGGTCGACAGCGGCAGGCGTCGGCAGCCACGCCGTATCACGATGGGCCGCAGCCGAGCGAGCGTGGGGATCACGGGAGCGACGGAACCAGGCGATAGCGACGGCCGCGGCGGAGGATGGCCCAGCGGGCTTCGGGGTCTAGGACGCCGACGGGCGCACACCGACGGGCGCACCGACGCCGATGCGGGGTCGGGAGGGCTCTGGTCCAATCCGGAAGGAGGGCGACCCGGGCAGCGACGGCTCGTCTCACTGGGGGCGTTCCGGCGGCGTATGCGAGCGCACGCGTCGGCGACGCGGGCGGCACGAGGAACCGTGCGGGGACCGCACGTGGCATGCGACGGTCTTGGGTCGACCGATCGTCCGCGTCGGCGGCCGAGGCGACGACCCGACGGAGTGCCGTTGCTGGTGGAGACGCTGCGACCGGCGCCGACCGGCGACGCGCGCCGTAGCGCGGGTTTCTCCGGGTGCACGCGCGGGGGCGCGCGCTGTTCACTATTCAGGCGACGGCGAGGCGCCCGGGGGGCGGCGGCGACGTGGGGCTGACCGACCGTGGCGGCGCTGGCGGCGGCGGCGGCGGCGGCGGCGGCGGCGGCGGGCGGATGGCGGCGGCGGCGATGGCGGCGGCGATGGCGACGGCGATGGCGATGGCGATGGCGATGGCGATGGCGATGGCGATGGCGATGGCGGTGGCGATGGCGGTGGCGATGGCGGCGTCCCGCTTCCCCGCTCGGCGCCTAGGGATTGACAACAAGCAGCAAGCCGACCCCACGCGAAGGCGGCGCGGGCATGAGCGGCGTCACGGGCAGCGGGTCCAACACGCAAGGCCCGACCAGGCGACCGGCGGCCGACAGGGCTCGCACGCACGCGTCCGCGTTCGTGCCCCGGGCGACGACGACCGTGCCCGTGACCGCTGACTCGGCAACGACGGCAAACGGCACCGGCGACCACAAGAGCGACGACGGCGGCACGGACGTGGCGGACCTCCCGTTCCTTTCCGCGCGCGCGTCGGTCCCCCCCTTCGCTCGTGCTCGACTAGTGCTTTCGGATGGCTGATGGCTGATGGCGGATGGCGGATGGCGGATGGCGGATAGCTGATGAGGGCCCTTCATGATGGGCATGGGAAGGTGGAGACGGGAGGCGCTCCGGCTGAGTATCACCCGGGATGGGTATCAGCGCCGACCCACATTCTCTTCTTGCAGTGGGTGGCGGGCATGGCTGGTCGTGGGAAGACTTTGCCTCGCGCGCGGCCACGCGGACAGGACGTCGCAGGCGGTGGCGGCCAGTCCCGCCCAACGACGGTCGTCTGTTCCCCGAGCGCCTGGAGCCTGGAGCCTCGAGCCTCGAGCCTGGAGCCTCGAGCCTCGAGCCTGGAGTCGAGACTCGAGACTCGAGACTCGAGACTCGAGACTCGAGACGCCAGGTCAGACCTGCGACATTCCTCGGCACGATGCCGCCCGTCATCGGCACGCGCCTCCGGCGTTCCGTGGCAGGCGGCCTGCCGCGGCGTGGGCGGGCCACCGGGGGTGCCGCCAGGCAGGCTGGGCGGTCGTCTTTCGGGAACGCCTGTCTGGTCTTTCATCTTTCGGGTCCCCGCGGCCACGGCGACCACCAGACGGCGGCCACGGCGACCACCAGACGGCGGCCACGGCGACCGCCAGACGGCGGCGGCGACCACCAGGCGGCGGCCGCTCGCGAGCCCGGAGCCGGATGCCGACGCGGCGGCCGCCGCCGCCGTCTGGCGGTCGCCCTCACGCGCCGGGTCTCGCCATCATGGCGAGACCACCCGACCCGCCAACAGCCGAGGCGGCCTGGAGGGATCCGAAGCGCGGCGCCGGCGGCCGCGTCCGTGATCGCCGCGTCCGTCCGTCTGTCCGCCGCGGCGGCGTGTCCCCTCGGCACGGCGGCGGAAGGCCCGCCCGCGCCTGAAAGCACCCGTCCCGCCGAAGCGGCGGCGGCGGCCGGCGGCCGGCGGCCTCGGCTCCGCCCGCCCGCGTCTCCCGAAGGCCGCCGCCGCCGCCGCCGCCGCCGCCGTGCATGCGACGTGCCTCCCGCGGCCGGGGACGCGCCGATGGCGGTGGCGGTGGCGGGCGCGGGCGCGCTCGCGCTCGCGGGAGGGCGGACGGGCGGGCGGGCGCCTCAAGCCTGAGGCGCAAGCACGGCCCTCGTCCGCGCCGGTGCGCCGGTGCGCCGGTGCGCCGGTGCGCCGGTTTGCGGGAGTCGACGGCGCGGCGGCCGCCGGGCGGCCTGTGTGACGGCCGCGCGCGACGCCGCGACGGCTCACGGCTGGAGGCGGCGTGAGCGATGGCTTCCGGCGCGGGCTCCGGCTTGGGCACGCAAGCCCCAGGCAGCGAGAGGGCGCCCGGGCGAGCGCACGCCAGGGCGAGGGCGGTGCGCGGGCCACGCTGGGACGTTGGACGGCGCGACGGCGCGACGGCGCGACGGCGCGACGGCGCGACGGCGATGCGGCGATGCGGCGATGCGGACGCGCGTGGGGCTCGCAGCGCGGGAGGCGCGTGGCACGGCGTCCGGCGTCCCGGTGCCCGGCGGCCCGCGATGCGCCCGGCCGGACGCGGCGACGCGGCACCACGCGGCGAGCGACGCGCGGCACGGGTGCGCGCTCGGCGAGCCGGCGTGGCGCATCGCGGGCGATGGACCCGCTCGCGCCATCAGACGCGGCCGATGCGACCTCGCGGCCGCGGCCGGCGTCCTCGGAAGGGCCGTCCTCGAAGGGCCGTCCTCGAAGGGCCGTCCTCGGAGGGGCCGTCCTCGGAGGAGCCGTCCTCGGAGGGGCCGTCCTGCTCAGCGAGCGACGAGCGCCTGAAGGACAGAACAGCGCGCGCCGGCGCCCGAGGTCGCCCGGAACGACGCGGGCGCTCGAGGGTCACCTGGGCTCCCTACGCCCGACGCCACTGCTGCTCCGTGCCACCCGCGCTCGCGTTCGGTCTCGAGCCGCTCGATGCGTGTGATGCCTGCCGCGACGTGACGCCTGCCTGCCGCTCCCCCGACCGGGTCCACGCGTCGCCTCGCCGAGGCCCTTGCCACGTGCCACGTGCCACGTGCCACGTGCCACGTGCCGCGGTCGATCCCGGCCGCGATCCCAGCCCTGCCGGCCTGCCCGGCCCTGAACGCGTCGGTCCGCTGCCGCGGCGCGTCCCCGTCGCTCCCCCCGCCCGCCCGCGACGCGCTCGGAGCCTCGTGCCGCCGCGCCGCTCTCGCCGATCGCGCGCTCGGCCCTGCGGCGTCGTCATCGCTCAGCCGGCCGCCGTCGATCCATTGCCTCGCCGCCTCCCGCCTGCGGCCGCCGTCGTTCTCGTCCTCGTCCTCGTCCTCGTCGCCGTCGCCGTCGCCGTCGCCGTCGCCTCGGCGAGTGGCCTCGTCCGCGTCACGCGAGGCGGGCGACCCGCTCCTCCTCGCGATGGCCGCGGCGTCCGACACGGCCCCGCCGTCGGCAGCCCCCTCGTCCGCGGCGCCGGGGGCCGTCGTCGACGTCGTCGACGTCGTGGACGCCGCCGCCGCCGCCACCGACGCGACGGACGCGACGGACGCGGCAGCACCATCGACCACGACCACGCCCCCGCCATTCCCATCACTCCGCAATCCCGTGGCCGCCGCCGCCCGATCCCTGCATCATCCCCCCCAACCCGCCGGGATGGCCGTGCTGGAGCCCGTGGCCGCCGCCCACGGCCGCACCGACCCGGTGCCTGCGGACGCCGCCGCCAAGCACCGCCTGGCATCCGCGCCGTCCGCGCTCGACGGCCTCGACGGCGCCGGCCCGCCGGCCTCGCCGGCGCCCGTCACGCCGCCCTCGGCCACGGCCCACGACGCCCCCCGCGACCGTGCCAGCCCTCTCGCCGCCCTTCCGCCGCCCTCGCCGCCGTACGCCGATCCAGCCACGGCCGATGGCGCGGCGCGCTTGCCGCCGCCGCCGCTCTCACGGACCGCCAGCGAGATGGAGACCCATGCCGCCGCCGCCGCCCTGATCGTCGTGCGCGACCCGGCGGCGGCCTCGCGCCCCGCGTCGCCCTCGCCGCCGCCGCCGGCCCCCGGCGCCCGGTCGACCGCCCACCCCATCGCGTCGCTGGCGGACGCCGCGTGGCTCGCCGCGTCGCGGCCGGCCTCGCCGCCGCCGCCGCCGTTGCCCCGGCCGCCCGAGACGGGCGAACCCACGACGCCCGCGCGGGCGCCGCCGGCCCACGGGGGGTCGGCCGCCGCCGCCGCCGCGCCGGTCGCGTCCAGCCACCCGGACTTGGCCACCGACCGGCCGCCACGGACAGCTCCGCTCCCGACCGCCGCGCCGCCCCCCGCCTACGGCAGCTACCCCCTGCCGCACCCGGGCGCGGCGCACGCGCTGCATATCCAGGCCTCGCCGGCCCGCAACGTGCCCACCTCCCAGAGCTACTACTACGCCTCGCAGGCCGGCGCCGGCGCCGGCGGCGGCGCCGCCGCCGCGACGGCCGCGCGTCCCCCCTCCACCCCGGAGCAGCGCGGCGATCCGCCCGCCGCGGCGCCGTTCCCCGCCGCCGACGCGCCCGCCTACGCGACGCGGTCGCCGCCCGCCGCCGCTGCCGGTGCCGGGGCCGGGGCCGGGGCCGCCGCCCTCGGCCACGCCCACCCCACCCCGAGCCACCACCACGGCCACCACCCGCACCCGTACCCGTACCTGGGCTCCGGCCCGGGCACGCCGCCGCCGCTTGGCGCGATCCGGTCGCCCGCGCGCGCCGCCGCGCACCAGCAGCACGCCGCCCCCGCGGGCGCCGCCGTCGGCCCGGCACCCCCGGCTGCCGCGCTCTCGCTCGCGACGGCCGCCCGCACGGCCCGACCGCCCGCCCACGCGCCGACCGGCTACCTGCCGCACGCGAGCCCCTACGACGACGTGTTCACCGCCGGCCTCGCCACCGCGGCGCGCCCGCGGGCCGCCGCCGCCGAGGACCACCCGGTCTGGGACGCGGTGCGCGGCGACGACGACGCGGCGGCGGCGGCGGCCCGGCCGACGACGCCGGACGCGCCGCGCTCCGGCAGCGACGACGTGCTCATGGCGAGCCTGCTGATCCAGCTCGGCCAGTCGGAGCCGCCCTCGCCGGCCGTCGGCGCCGCCGCCGCCGCCGCCGCCGCCACGCTGCCGGGCTCGGTCACGCCGATGCGGTCGCCGCTCACGCCGGCGACGGGCGCGACGCCGGCCGCCACGGCCACCGGCACTCCGGTGGTGGCGCCGACGCTCGGCCCGAGTCTGCTGACGACGCCGGTCGCCCGCGCCACCCCGCCCTTACCGCCGCTCGGCGGCCCCGCCTACGGCCATGCCCCGCCGGCGGCGTCACTGTCCGCGAGTGCAGCCCGCGCCACGACCGCCACGACGCCGGCGACGGCGACGGTCACGGCGACGGCGACGGCGACGCCGCATCCGGCGCTCCCGCCGTCCGCGCACCCGGCCGCCGCAGCAACCGACGACGCCGCGCCGACCCCCGCGGGCGCTTGGTACGCCAGCACCGCGGGCCACCCGCTGTCCTCCCCGGCCGCGCCGTACGGCGCCCCGCTGTATGCCGGCGCAGCCCACGCGTACCCGCCGGCCACGCCCACGCCGCCCCACCGCGCGCGGTACCAGGGGCCGCCGCCGCCGCCGCCGCCAGGAAGCGGTCGGAGTGACGAGGCGATGGCGGGCGCCCTCCTGCCGCCGCCGCCGGCCGCGCCACCGGCCTACCGCCCGGCGCACTACCCGGGCGCGTACCCGTCGACGCCGCCGCCGCGCGGCTCAGGCGCGCCGTTCACGTACGCCACGCCCGGCGACGGCGGCTACGGCGGTTACGCGCCGGCCGCGGCGCCGCCCGACGCAGACGACCTGGCCGCGGCCGCGGCCGCGGGCGCGACTGCCGGCGCGGCGCAGGCCCACCAGGCCCATCGCGCCCGCACGCTGTCGGCGCCGCCGGGCGCGCCGCCGCTGCTCGTGAGCCCGGGCTTCGGACCCGTCGCGGGCCACGGCACGGCCTCCGGCGCCCCCGGCGACCCCAGCTACGGCGCCTATCCGCCGGCGCAGGCCCACGCCGCCGCCGCCAGCGGCTACCCGCCGTCGCCGTCGGCGGCGGCCTCCACCACCGGCCCCGCGGCCGCCGCGCCGTCGGCCTCCCACCCGCCCTCCAGCGGCTACCCCGCCGCAGCGTCCTATTCCCACGGCCCGCACGCGTATGCCCCGCCTCCGCATCCGCATCCGCATCCGCAGTCGCATCCGCATCCGCAGTCGCATCCGCATCCGCAATCGCATCCGCAGTCGCATTCTCAGGCGCCGCTGGGTGCGCCGTCCCAGGGCCCACCGGGCGCCCTGTCGCACAGTGTCCCGTCGACCCCAGTGGGCCACCCGGGCTACCCGTATGACGCGGCGACGGGCGCCGTGCCCGGCGGCCACTTCGAGTATGACGATCCGTCCCACCGGGCGTATGCCGCGGCGCCCCCCCACCACGCGGGCAGCGGCGCCCACGGCATCGAGCACGCGTACCCGCGCACAGGGCCGCACGCCGCCGCCACTGCCGCCGCCATGCTGCCGCCGCCCATCGTCATGACCCACGGCTTCCCCAACACCGGGCCGGGGCCGGGCGCCGGCACCGTACCGGGGCCCGACCCGCTGCCCGGCACCGCCGCCGCCGGCTTGCCGACCGCCAGCGCGGCCGCCGCTGCCGCCGGCTACCGCCCATCGCCTCCCAGCCCGCCCGTACCCGGGGCCGGGCCCTTGGGCTACCCGCCGCATCCGAACGCCGCGGCGGGCGCGACCGGCTCGGCGCCACCGCCGTCGCAGCCGCCGCTGATCAAGACGCCCGCCAAGGGCGCCGCGTTCGCCGGGAGCGGCATGTCGTCGAGCGCACCGGCGACGCCTGTGAGCGCGGCGACGCCGCCGGCGCGCCTGGGCGGCGGGCCCGCGGGCGGCGCCGGCGGAAGCGCCCGCAAGGCGATCGTGAAGGATGAGTCGCTGGCGGCCGCGGCGGCCGCCGCCGCCGGCGGCAGCGGTGGCGGCAGCACGCCGACAACGCCGGCGCGTGAGCGCTACCCGTGCCTGCATCCCGGCTGCGACGCGGCCTTCCACCACCTCTACCGCCTGAAGAGCCATATGATCTGCCACACGACCGTCAAGAACCACGTGTGTCCGCTGTGCGCCGCCGCGTTCGCCCGCAAGCACGATCTCTCGCGCCACATGCGCGCGCTCCACTCGGGCCGCCGGCCCTTCAGCTGCCCGCTGTGCCGCCGCGGCTTCAACCGGCTCGACGACCTCGAGCGCCACCACGTCGCCGAGCATCCGGGCCAGATCTTTGCAACGCCGACGTTGGGCAGCAACGCCCATGGCGATGCGGGCAGCGGCGGCGTCGCGAGCGAGCCCGGCTCGGCGACGGCCGCGTCGCCCCCGCGCCCGCCGACGCGCGGTCTCCATCCTGGCGGCGGCGCGACGCCTCTGCCGCCGCCGTCGTCCTCGACGCCCCGGGGCAGCCTGCCGTCCGCCAGCGCCGCCGCAGCGGCGCTGTCGCTCTCGGCGGCGGGCGCCCTGCATCCGCTCGGCGCGTCGGTCTCGGCGCCCGTCTCGCCGGTCCGCGGACCGGCCACGGGCCTCGGGCTGTCGTACATGCCGTCGCCGCCGTCGCAGTTCCCTGCCGCGCCGCCGCCCTTCGCCGGCCACGCGCGCGCGCCGCCGCCGCCGCCGGCGTCGACGCCGTTCCCTCCCGCCGTGCCGCCGTCCGGCCTCGCGCACTTGGCCAATCTTGCCCACGCGGCCGCCGATCCCACCGGCGACAGCGCGCCCGCGTCCGCTACGGCCTCGGGCCCCGCGTACGACGCCGCTCGGCCGCCGTCCTCGCTGCGGCGCCGCGACGGCGCACCCGACGGCGCGTCCTTTGTCGACCGGCTCGCGTCCTCCGGCCTCGTCAAGCGCGAACCGCCCCGCGGCGCGCCGACCGCCGCCGCCGGCGCGGCGATGGATGTCGACCCCCTGGCGTCGCCGTTTGACGACGGCGCGGCGCGCCAGGGCTTGCCGGCGCCACCCGCCGCGTCGGGCGCCCCCGCGCCGCCGGACGGCGTCAAACCCGAGCCGGCGGCGGCCGCACGGGCGGCCGATGACGCGGCCGCCGCGACGGCGCCGTGAGCCGTGTGTCCTCCCTGTTTTCGTCGTGGCCTTCGGCCCGGGCCGCTCGTGGGTTCGCGAGACCACGGCCGATGCGTTCTGTTCTGTTCTGTATGTATGTTTGCTTGACGTGTTTGTTCATGGTGATCGAGACGTTCGAAAGGTTCGATCGAAACTGCGGCGGGCGCAACACGAGCCTGCGGGTCGTCGGCCGAACGATCAGGCCGGGTAGGCGTTCACCTGGCTCAGCTGCGGAGCCAGCGCCGCGGCCAGGCGCCGCAGATGCGCGCGCACGGGCACGGAGGCGTCGGCGTCGCCGGACGGCGGCACCGACGCCGACGCCGCGGCGGCTGGCGCGTCGTAGCCTTGCAGCACGAGCAGGAACCCCGTCACCGGGCGGATCCCGATCCACGCGGCGGGCGGCGCGGCGTCCGCGGCGGCGCCGTCTGCGCCGCCCGGCGCGGCCGTTGGCGGGTGGCCGCCGTCGAAGCCGATGACGAGCGCGGGCGTCGGGTCGCGCGGCGTGAGGGGCGGCACGTCGAGCGCAGGCGCCGCGTCGCGCCGGGGCGTGTCGGCGGCGCCCGTGACGCCCGGCAGCGCCGGCGACGCCGCGGCGCTTACGAACGCGTCGCTCGTGCCGCCCGCGCGGGAGAGCGTCGGCGACGGCGTCGCGCCGTCCCGCGGCAGGAGCTCCGACGCGGCCGCGGCGGGGCTGGGGCCGCTGGCGTCGGGGTCGGCGTCGGGCGCCGCGGCCAGGTCCGACGGGGCCGATGGCGGTGGCGCCGCTTCCCCAGCGGTGGCGCCGCCTGATTCAGCCGCGGTGGATGCGGCAGCATCTGCGGCGGGCGCGGCGTCTGCGGCGCCCGGGACGCCGGACCGAGCGGGCGATGCCGGCGTTCCATGGGCGCTGGGTGACGTGCCGGCAGGGGCGGCCGGCGCCGGCGCGGCGGCGTCGAGTGTCGGCGCGGCGAGCCGCTGCCGGAGGCGCTGGCGGGCGGCGTCGGCCTCGGCGGCCTCGGTGGCGGCTTCGGCAGCGGCGACGTCGGGCGGGCACGGGACGACGCGGTGCGGGCCGCGCGCATAGAGGCCCCAGACGCTGGCGCCGATGGCGGCCAAGGCGCGGGCACGGACCTTGCCGGCGCCGCGCTCGTGCTCGGCCCAGGCGGCGGCGTGCGGCGCGGCCGTGACGGGCGTCGCGGCCGTCGCATACGCCAGCATGGACCCCTGCGGCGTGAGCAGCACGGCGGTCGTGATGGCGGACGGCACGGCGTCGGCGTCGGCGTCGGCTTCGGCGTCGGCGGCGCTCATGGCGGCGGCATCGTGCGGATCACGGGTATGCGGGCCGCCGAGGGCGGCGGCGAGCCGCGCGCTGAGCCGGTCGTTGTCGCCGCCGGCGCGGGCCTCGACGCCGGCGCTGTCACGGATCCCGGCGGCGAGGACAGAGGCGAGCGCCCGCGTTTTGAGCATCGCGCCCGCAGCAGCAGCAGCAGCAGCAGCAGCAGCAGCAGCAGCAGCGATGACGGGGGTCGGAGTGAGGTCGCAGAGACGACGGCGCGCTCGACGACGGCGCAGCGTTGGCAAAGCAGAAGGCGTCCTGGGCAGACACGCGGCGCGGGTAGACGCGATCACTCGATCCCTTAATCAGCGGCACCAGCGCTCGGAAGGGTCGGCGATCCGCGCGCGCGTCAACCGTCCGATCGCCCTCGTCCTTTATCGATGGCGCTCCCCGATCCCAGGGCGCAGGGGCCTTGCCCTCCCGCCGGCCCTCCCACTCCCAGGGTCGTGGCGGCGGCGGCGGCGGCGGCGGCGGCGGCACCGGCGGGCCGTGGCGCAGTCACGGAGGGGCTTAGCGGGCGGCGGCGGCACCGGCGGCGGCGCTTCCGCATCACCGAACCCCCGTCGGTCGGCGGAACGAGGACGGCAGCACAGCGCGGCGACGGCCGAGGCGGCCGAGACGCGCCAGGTGGCGGCGACGGCGACGGCGGCGATCGGCTGTGGACGGCCAGCGGCTTGAGACGGCGCTCGATGCTTGTTCTTCAAATGCGACGGCGACGACGGCGACGACGGCGACGCGCCGGCCATCCGTGAGCGCGCCGCCGCCGCCGCCGCCGCCGCCACCGCCGCCGCCGTCGCCAACGACCCCGGCCGAGCGCCGCTGTGCCGCGACTGCGACGCGACTGAGGGTCGCCGCCACGCGTTCTTTCGCCGACGCCGCTGATCCCCGCCTGCTCGTGGCCGCGCGGCGCCTCCGCGAGTTCCCGAGTGCTTCCGGGGTCCGTAGACCCGCGTCCACCGCCGCCGCCGCCGCCGCCGCCGTCCCCCCGATCGGCTCACGCACCGACACCGCCGCAGCACCGCGCACGCAAGGCCGCCGTCACTGCTCGGACCACGGCCTTGATGCCGCCGCGGAGGACACGCGCCGCCCAGGCGACGGCAGCGGCGGCCGCCGCTGCCGCTCCCGAAGCCGCTCCTGGAGCTGCCGTTCCCGAAGCGGTTTCCGAAGCGGTTCCCGAAGCAGCCGTCGCCGAGACGCCCGCCAACCCCCTTCCCACCGAGCCGACCACGGCGTCCCCGCCGGCCGACGCCGAGCCCGCCGCGCCCGTGGCCCTGCCGCCCGCGGCCGCCGTGCGCCGGCGCCGCGCCGTGCAGTCGCGCGTCCACGCGCGCTTCCTGGCCCTCATCACGCCGCACGATCTGCTGTACGAGGACGCCTGCGCGAAGCACCCCGCGACGCACGGCCCGTGGCTCGACTACTTCGCGAGCCGCGCCGACGCCACGGGCGACGACGGCACGCTGCCGCCGTTCCCCATCGAGGCCGTCTGCCACATCCACGAGCGCGCGCTGCAGGCGCTGCCCGCGTCCTACAAGCTCTGGATGAGCCTGATCGAGGCGATGGCCGCGCACGCGACGCGGCACCGCCTCCCGCCGACACACGGCTTCGTGCGCATCCAGCTCGCCGACACGTGCCGCCGCGCCGCCGCGTTCTGCCACGCCATGCCGGTGTTTTGGCTGCGCTACGCCGCCATCGAAGCCGACCTCCGCTGCGACGTCACCGCCACACGCCGCGCCTATGACACCGCCCTCCAGGCCCTGCCGACGCCGCAGCACGACCGCATCTGGCCCGCCTACCTCGCCTGGGCGCGCCGCGTCGGCGGCCCGACCGCCCGCCGCGTCTACCAGCGCTACGTGACCATCGATGCCTCCGCGCTCGAGACCTATGTCGCGCTCCTCGAACCCGTAGCGGCCGCCGGCGCCGACGCCGCCGCCGACGCCGCCGCCGCCGCCACGGGCCCGCTGCCGCCGTGGGCCGAGCTCGCCCGCGGCTACACGGCCCTGCTGGACCACCCGCTCACGGCCGACGGCGTCGGCGGCCGCTCGCGCTTCCAGCTGTGGCAGCGGCTCGTCGACGTGCTGGTGGCGCACCCGGACGCCGTCGAGGCGCCCGCGGCGGCGCGGGACGCCGCGGCCGGGGCCGACGACGCGCTGGACGCCGTGGGCCCGGCGCCCGCCGGCGGCCCCGAGGGCGACGGCGTGCTGTCGCACCACGCGCGGCTCGGCCGCGCGGCGACGCTCGATGTCGAGCAGGTCTTGCGCGCCGGGATCGCGACGTACACGGACGTCGCGGGCGCGCTGTGGAACGCGCTCGCGACGCTGTGGCTGCGCCGCGGCCATTGGGCGCGCGCGCGCGCCGTCTTTGTCGAAGCCGTCGACCGCGTCGCGACCGTCCGCGACTTCTCGCTCGTGTTCGATGCGTACGTCGCTTTCGAGGAGCAGATGCTTAACGCGGCGATGGAAGCGCTGGACGCCGCCGAGACGGCCGTGGCCGACGCGGCGACGGTCGACGCTGTCGCTGCCGACGCCGCCGAGGCCGCGGTCGCCGCCCGCCAGGCCCAGGTCGATCTGGCCCTCGCGAAGCTGGAGTACCTCCTCGAGCAGCGGCCACTCATGGTGAACGACGTGCTGCTGCGCCAGAATCCGCACTCGGTCCATGACTGGGTCAAGCGGCTCAACCTGACGCGCCAGCGCGTGTTGGCCGCTGCGGCATCGGCGTCCGTCCATGACGGGAAGGCCGCTGAGGCCCCCGCCGATGCCGACGCCGACGATGCCGACGATGCTGACGCCGACGACGCCGTCAACGACGTGGCGGCGAGCGCGGAATCCGCAAGGCCGCCGCTGGACGCCGCGCATACCGCCGTTCTGGTGCGGGACGTAGCCGCGGTGCTGGCGGCGGCCATCGCGACGATCGACCCGCGCCACGCGACGGGCCAGCTGACGGATCTCTGGGAGACGGTGGCGCGGATGCACGAGACGGACGGGCGCCTGGACGCCGCGCGGGCGACGTACCGCGCGGGCGTCCGCGACGGCCGCTTTGGCCGCGTCGAGGATCTCGTGGCGCTGTGGAGCGCGTATGCGGCGTTCGAGGTCCGCCAGGACGACTACGCGATGGCGCTGAAGCTCCTTTACGAGGCGGTTGCCGCGCCGCGGTCCATGCCGCCGCACGTGCAGCAGCGCGTGCGCTTCGCCGACGCGTCGCTCGATCTGCGGCAGCGGCTGTTCAAATCGATCCATCTGTGGAAGCAGATCCTCGATCTCGAGGAGGCCGTGGGCTCGGTCGAGAGCGCGAAGGCGGCGTACGACCACGTGATCTGGCTGAAGCTGGCGACGCCGCAGATCGTCATGAACTACGCGTCGTTTCTGCAGACGCATGCCCTGTTCGAGGCGAGCTTCCGCGTGTACGAGCGCGGCATCGACGCGTTCGGCTGGCCGGTCTGCTTCGAGCTGTGGAACGCGTACCTGGCGGCCTTCATCCAGCGCCACGGCGGCACGCGGCTCGTGCGCACGCGCGACCTGTTCCGCCAGGCACTCGAGCACGTGCCGCCTGCGTTCGCTCGCGCCCTGTACCTGCGGTATGCCCAGTTCGAAGAGCAATATGGCCAGACGCAGCACGTCATGCGCGTGTTCCGCGACAGCCTGCCGGCGCTGCCGCCCGCCGAGCGGCCCGCCATGTTCGATCTGTGGCTCGCGAAAGCGCAGCAGCGGCTTGGCCTGGCCGCGACGCGGCCCATCTACCAGCGCGCCGTCGAGACCCTGGACGCTGCGTCCTGCAAGGCCTTCGTGCTGCGCTTCGCGCAGACCGAGGCGGCGCTCGGCGAACCCGACCGCGCGCGCGCCCTCTTTGTATACGGCGCGCCGCTCGCGCACCCGGCCACCGACGCCGCGTACTGGAAGGCCTGGTTCGACTTCGAGGCCCGCGCCGGCTCCGAGTCCAGCTTCCGCGAGATGCTCCGCGTCAAGCGCACCGTCCAGGCGCGCCTCGATGTCGATATCGACCAGCTCGCCGCGCAGTACCTCGCCGCCAAGCGCCGCGCCGGCGGCCACGGCCACAACGCGAGCGGCGACGGCGCCGACGGCGACGGCGACGGCGACGGCGCTGGCGGTACCGGCGACGGCAGCGGCGACGCAATGGCGCAACTGGCGGCGCAGGTGGTCGGCAGCGCCGCGACGGCGCTGCCCGCGGTTCGTCCAGGGTCCTCGACCGGTACGCCCGTGCCCGGGTTCGTCCGCGCCCGCGACGCGCCGCCGCCCACGGCGATCCCGACGGCCTCCAATGGCGTCGCCAGCCGTCGCTTTGCGCCGGCGTCTCGCGCGGTCTACCAGAACGAGAACGAGATTGCCCTCGACTCCGACTCCGACTCCGACTCCGACTCCGACTCCGACTCCGACTCCGACTCCGACGCCGACGCCGACTCCGACGCCAACTCCGACGCTGCCGCCGCCTCTAACCCCGACGCCGACGCCGACTTGGGACCGGCATCGGCATCCGTCGGCGACGCCGCGCGCCCAGCGGCGGCTTCAAGTCCTGTAGATGTGGACGTCGCCGTCGATCCGTCGACGGAAGCCGATGCGGCCGATTCGCCCGCGCCGTCGGAGGCCCCGCGCCGCACAAAGCGCGGCGCCCCGGACGCCGATCCCGCGCTGGATCCCGAGTCGGCGGCCGAGCCGACGGCGTCCGACGGGTCCGACGGCGCCGGCGCGGCCGACCCGCCGTCGACGCAGCCGAAGCGCCGCCGACCGGCGTCGCCGTCTCGGAGCGCCGCCGATCGGTAGTCGATTCATGTAGATTTCTCTATGCATGCAGTGATTGAGACGCCGTGACGGGGCGCGATGCACGCGCGCAGCAGCGGCGGTGGGAGCCGTCAGGTGGCGGAGTAGAGGACGGGCTGGACCCTGTGCCGCGTGGCTTGGCGGCGGCGGCGGCGGCGGCGGCGGCGGCGGCGGCGGCGGAGCGCTGCTAACGCGGTTGCCGGGCGCGGCGCGGCGCGGCGGGACGGAACGCCCACGGAGCGGCTTTCCCTTGATAGCGTTATGCACGCGCAGCCGGTTGTCGGTGGGCGTGGGCGTCCACGCGCAGTAGCATACAGGGTTGATTGGCGTGACGCGACGCATCGCCTCGCCGAGCGAGACGCGGGCGTCGTGCGCGAGGGTGTATCCCGCGGTGGGCGGATGCAAGGGAGACCCCCGCGTAGCACTTCATTGACCCTGCGTCTACTGTTCACTTGTGCTTCGTCCTCTTCGCCCAACTGCGGTCTTTGACGCCTCTCTCGACCCACCGACTTCCAGTATACTCTCTGCCAGGATGACGACGGCCTCGGCCGCGGCGACGGCCCAGAAAAACACGTGCCTGATCGTGATCGACGGGTGGGGCCTCTCGACGGACCCCAACACGGAGGGCGATGCGATCCGCAACGCCCAGGTCCCCGTGATGACGCGCCTGCAGAAGGAGTACCCGACCATCCCGATTCTCGCGCACGGCGAGGCGGTCGGCCTCGTCGAGGGCCTGATGGGCAACTCCGAGGTCGGCCACCTGAACATTGGCGCGGGCCGCATCGTCTACCAGGACATCGTGCGCATCAACAAGGCCGTCCGCAACAAGGCGCTGCTCGAGCAGCCGAACCTGAAGAAGGCCTTCCAGCAGTGCGTGGATGGCAACGGCCGCCTGCACCTCCTCGGGCTCGTCTCGGACGGCGGCGTCCACGGCCACATCAACCACCTGTTTGCGCTGCTCGAGGAAGCGCAGGCGTTCGGCATCCGCGAGTGCTACGTACACTTCTTTGGCGACGGCCGCGACACCGCGCCGACGAGCGCCGTGCTATACCTGAAGCAGCTGCAGGACAAGCTATCGGCGCTGCGTTACGGCACGCTGGCCACGATTGTCGGGCGCTACTATGCGATGGACCGCGACAACCGCTGGGAGCGCATCAAGATCGCCTACGACGGGCTCGTGGCCGGCGTCGGCGAGGCCAGCACCGACCCGAACGCGACCATCCTCGAGCGCTATGCGCAGAACGAGAACGACGAGTTCCTCAAGCCGATTATTGTCTCGGAGGCCGGGCGCATCGGCGACAACGACCACCTCATCTTCTTTAACTACCGCTCGGACCGCATGCGCCAGATCAACGAAGCCTTCGGGGTGGCGCGCCACTTCGAACCGGTCCGCGAGCCGCGCGACCTGCACATCACCACGATGACGCGCTACAACGATGCGTTCCCGATGCCGATCATCTTCCCGCCGCAGACGATGGACAACGTGCTCGCGGAGTGGCTCGGCAAGCTGCAGATCCCGCAGTGCCACATCGCCGAGACCGAGAAGTATGCGCACGTCACCTTCTTCTTTAACGGCGGCAAGGAGGCCATGTACGCGCTCGAACAGCGCGACCTGGTCCCGTCGCCGAAGGTGGCCACGTACGACCTCAAGCCGGAGATGTCGGCCGCGGGCGTGGCCGAGAAGGTCGCCGAGCGCGTCCGCGCCAAGCAGCACCCGTTCGTCATGTGCAACTTTGCCCCGCCGGACATGGTCGGCCACACGGGCGTCTACGAGGCGACGATCAAGGCGTGCGAGGCCACCGACGCGGGCATCGGCCTCATCCTCGACGCCTGCCTCGAGACCGGCACAACGCTCTTCATCACCTCCGACCACGGCAACGCCGAGAAGATGCTGAACAACGGCAAGCCCCACACCGCCCACACGGTCAACCGCGTGCCCTTCATCATGGTCGACCCGGAGGCCCGCTTCGTGGACCGCGACGATGCCGCCCTCTGCGATGTGGCCCCGACCATGCTCGCGTACATGGGGCTGGACCAGCCCGCCGAGATGGAGGGCCGCAGCCTGCTAGCGCGCGCCTAAGTCGTGACCGGACCGGACCGGACCGGACCGGACCGCACGCGGCACGGGCTATCAGCGCGCCATCGCTCGTCATCGCTCGCCCCTATGGCCGTGCGCCTTCCGTGGCAGTCCTGGCGGCACCCCCCGCTCTCCGTGGCCGACGCTGCCTCTGTGCTCTCTCCTTCTTTATCTATTTTTCGAATGAACATCCGTGACCCCGTAGGCTCATAGAGATGGGCCCATGCGTACCCACCACGAACCTCCCGGGTACCTCCATGTCGCGCATGCGGTTCATTCCGTTCATTCGATATGAAACGGCCGGCCGTTCCATGCATCGCCCCCATCAGGCAGGCGGGAGACCGCCGAGTCCCACCGTCACCACCATCATCACGATGGCGCGCGCAGGACTGATGGAGACCACGCGACCGCCCAACGGGTGGGCCCGCGGCGTCAGCCGGAGACCTCGTACAACGTGCATGGAAAACGAGCGCGCGCCGGCGTCACGCGCCGCCGGCGATCGCCCCGTGCCCTGGCGTGCCACCGCGCCGCGGCGGCCCTCCGGCGGGCGGCAAGTGGCGGGACCCGGGAGCGGTTCCCGTCACCTGGTCTCCTGCGAGCATCGACGCCCGAGCGCCGGAGCCCTCGGCGAGGCGGCCCGCAGGGGGCCGCTCGTCCAAGCAGCGATGCGCCAAGCCTCGGCGTCTCCCGGTTCGCTTGATCGCGGCTTGCCGTCTGTTTGCTTGGCCCGTCGACGCCCGTCTCCCGGTCTCGACGTTGAAGCGTCACGCGCCGGTGCCTGCATCCGGCATCCGGCATGGCGCAGGTCGGTCGGCGTGAGTCGCTGAATTTGTGGGTTCTCAGCAAATATGCCGAAATGGGCCCCCCTTTTCTTTTTCGCAGGCTGACGACGGTTCAGGGCACGACATGACGGCCCTCGCGCGCAACGAGAGCGAATACGCGGGCGGACCAGCGCGGCTAAGCGCTCGCAGCTAAGCACATGACGCGCGCCCTGGATCGAGGGTGCTGCAGGAGGCTTGGCCGGAAGCGCCGGAAGCACCGGAAGTGCCGGTCGCGATGATGCTCCCCGTGCAGCGCGGTTTCGAGACGAGGGCCCCGGGGATCCTGCGAGAGCCGATGCGTCACCAGCATCGTGCCAACGCCAGCACCGACGCGCGACGTGGGATGGGAGGTGATGTCAGGGCCTGCTGCTTGGCCACGGCGCTTCGACGGCGGAGTCCCCGAGGGATACTGCGCGGTTGCTGCACGGTGCTGCGCCGCCATCGGGGGTCCGACGGCGTGACCGTCGTCGTCGGGACGGGACGGAACGGGACGGGTCGAAGGCACTCGACGCCCTCTGCAGCGGCGGCTGCGCGGACGCTGGGCGGCGGCGACAGCACCGGCGGCGGAGAATGCTCCGCGGCTCGGAGCGTTCGGACCAGACTCCGGGAGAGGGTCGAGCATGCGGATGTGCGCGCGGCAGGCGTTGCCGGCTCGGGTGGGCGTGACCGCGGCCTGCGGCAGGTGCTCGCGCGGTGCCTCTCTCAGCGCCCGCGGATCGGTTCGACGCTCGGCCCACCCGCGTTCCGCTATATAACGACCGCCGCCGCGGGGCTCGTGGCGCCCCGACACCGGCAAGACCAGCTACTGCCGGGCGGACAAGAGTCCAGCACACCTCCGTGGAGACGAAGGCGTTCAGCGTGCTTCCAAAGAACAAAGCGGCTCCGGACCCATCGATCTGCACCTCATACCGTTGGCCGTCAACGGTATCCTTTTTTTGGTTCCGCCTTGTTCACTGCTCCCACATCGTTGGACCCTGTTGGACCCTGCGCCCCCCGTTGCTTCCACTCTTGCGCTGCCTCTGCCGCTCCTGCTCTGACTCTCACTAGGAACTGCCCAGTTGCTCCTCCCCTTACCCACGCTCGCGCCCTGCACGATGCGGTCTGCCATGCGGCCGTTCGGCGTCGTGATCGTGGCGGCCCTCGCCGCGGTCGCGTCCGCGTCCGCCATTCTTGAAGACGCCCAGGGGCTCCTGCAAGCGGAGTTCGACGGGTTCTCGCGCGACCTGACGCGACAGCCGAGCGTGCGTGCCGCCATCAACCGCATCCAGCCCGACGCGGACAGCGGCCTCTCGGAGAGCGAGGCGGCCCGCATCCGCACGGCGCTCATGCATGGCGTGGCCAGCACGCAGCTCCCTTGGGTCCTGCATGCGGCCCTCACCGACGGCGTCGCCGACATCGCCGAACAGCACGGCTCCCTGCATCAGCAGTCGCCGGCTCAGTTCGTCTCGGCCGTCGAGAAGACCATCGAGACCTCCGCCGGCGCCCGGACGCGCAGTCAGATCGAGGCCGCGCTGGTGGGGCACTTGTCGATGCACGTGGACCGCGCCCTGGCCCCGGCCTCGTCGGCGTCGGCCGACGGCGCGGCCGCCCCCATCAGCCATGCCGTGTCGCTCCACTACACCCGCTCGGACAGCGCGCAGCCGCCCGCCGAATCGCTCATGTCCTGGGCCACGCGCTACATCGTGACCGCTGGTGTGGGCATGCTAGTGACCGCCGTGATGATGGCGGCGTGGGAATGGCTCGCGACCAAGTGGGATGCGCTGTTCAAGTTCATCTACGGCACCTCGCTGAAGACTATCGTCGACGAGGTGCCGCATATCGAGGGCAACCCGAAGCCCGAGAAGTGGACCCCGGCCGCCCGCGACCTCCTGGTCACCCAACAACACCAAGCCGAGAAGGCCTTGGAGAATGCCAAGAAAGCCATGGTGGATCAGACAGCAGACTTCGAGAGGGCCAAGCTGGCCTCGGTGAGCGCCGACATGAAGCGCGAGGAGCTGGAGCGCCAGATTAAGTATGAGAAGAGCCTGCAGCATGCGGCGGAAGACGAGGCCACGATTGGCCACCAGCGGAGCGTGGTGAAGTCGCTTGAGGAGGAACTGACGGCACACCGCGAGATACAGGACAAGGCTCGTCAGGCGCTGAAGGAGAGCACCGAGGCGTACGAGAAGGCCCACGCCGCGCTGGGCGAGACCATCAACGCCGAAATGGTAGCGGGCCAACGTGTCAACATGGCAAATGCCGCTCTGGAGCGGGCGCAAACCCGCGAGGCCCTCTCCACGCACTCCAACGAGGCCAAGAAGCTGCGCGACTCCATCGCCCGGATGGAGAGCAATGAAAAACGCCCGTCGCCCGAGAAGTACTTTGCGACGCGCAAGGAGCTGGAACAGACCCAGGGACTGCTTGAAGAGCTGCAAAATAAGCAGGCCGGGCACTCGCTGGCCGACGATGCCAAGATCATCCGAGAGATCAACGAGGCCAAGAGCAAGCTCGCTACGCTGACGCAAGAGACGAAGGCCCTCCAGGTCAACTGCGTCGAGGGGCTGCAGGATGCCCTCCACGAGACGGAGCGGCAAATGGCCCTGAAGCAGATTGCGCTTCAGGCCGTCGAGCGCGAGGTGACGCAGGACGCCGCCCTCCTGGCCGTCGTCGAGCGGATGCCGGCCGAAACCAGCAGCTCGGGGACGCTCCGCAACGTCCTCGGCGGCCGCGTGACCGGTGGGCGCCTCGCGCGCCTCGCGCTGCTCGGCGTCATCTCCGCCGCCACCGTGCTCGGCATCGGCTACCTGCTCGTCAAGGCCGTCCGCAAGCCGGAGCCCAGCCCGGCCGTCGTCGAGACGACGAAGCACCGTCGCCGCCGCCACGTCGTGCACCACAGCGACCAGCGGCTCCGCCGTCGTGCCGCGCCGCTGGCCCTCAGCGACGCGCCCACGCTCCATGTGCTAGCTTAGAAGCAATGCTTCCATGGTTCTTGACGATGGCCCTCTTTCGGAGGCTCACTCTTTCTCGCTCTCCCTTTTTCGACTCTGCTCTTTCTTTAAACCCCCCCTAAAAAACACAGATCACGTTTCAAACGCGGCGCGAGCCGGAGGCTGACAGAGCAATGCACTCGTCCGAGCCATCTGCATCTCCAGGGCCTGAATATAGTCCAGCGCACCAAGCGGCACGGACGGCGGGCCGCTGCACGGCCTTCCCCGGGCATCGGCGGGATCGGCCTCCAGCGACGCCGCCGTCAGCAAGCGGTCGCCGCTAGCAACGCCGGCGCTGACGCCGACGCCCGCGCCCATGCTGCGAGCCAGCAGGCGCGGCGACGGGTCAGCAAAGTAGGTGTTCACCACCTGGCCCACCGGGTCCGCGGCACGCTGGCCGGGCGACGAGTGCAGTGACGGCGCCGACGACGCGGCCACGTCGTCGTGGTCGCCACGGACGTGGTCGCGGCTCCCCGGCCCCTCGCGAGGCGGCCGCCGCGGCGCACGCGGCGGATCCCACGCCGCGGCCGCCGGGAGACCGCTGTCGTGGGACAGGTCGTCGACCGAGAGGGGGCCCAGCGCCGCGTCGTCGGCGCTCGGGCCGCTGAGCCCGTCGCCGTCGCCGCCGGGGACGTCCATGGCCGCCCGGCGGCCGGATGCGCCCGGCAGACGCGGCGGCGAGCGCGTCGACGGCGCGCCCGCCGCGGCAGACGAGCGCCGCCCGACGCGGTCGGGATCCTCCAGCAGCTCGTCAAACAGATTGAGTTGCGTCGGCGCGTCGGCCAGCTCGGCCGGGAGGCGTCCGTCCGACCGCCCTCCCGCGGTCGCAGGCACGGGCGGTGACGCGCGCTCCCGCGCTAACACCGCCGCGGGGGCGGCCAGGAGCCCGTCGAGGCGCCCATGCAGGCGCTCGAACTGCGCTGCCACATCGATGCGGTGCTGCTCAAAGGCGTGGCGCAGCGCGTCTAGCTGGGCCATGATCGCGTCGGGGGCCGTGGTGGGGGCGGCCGCCGCTGGTGGCCGCGCCGGCGACCGCGACCGGGTCCGAGAGGGGGATGGAGCCTGCCAGGCTGTGAGCGACGCAGCAGGCGGTGGCGATGCGGGGGCCGAGGTCGAGGACGACGACGATGAGCGCGGGCGCGGTCGCCTTCTCGGTGAGACCGCGGCGGCCGAGCTGCCGGCCTCGCTGGCCGCATAGACCGAGGTGGTGGAAGCGTCGACGATGAAGGGCTGAGCGGCGACAGCGTCCGGGGCCAGCGTCCGCACCGTGGTCGGCGAGAAGAAGATGGGGTTGGCCACCGGGTAGTTGTATCGCGCCGCCGCCGCTGCCGCCGGGTCCGCTGCTGAAGCGAGCCCGATGGCGGGGGGCGCTGGGGCGGCGGCGGGGGCGGCGGCACGCGCGGGGCGATGCAGGCGCCCCGGCGGGTCGGCGGCGCGAGCAAACGGCCGGACGGAGGCGCGCGTCGGCCCCGACGACGGCGCGGCCGCGCCGTCGCCGGATCCCGCGTCGGCGTCCGACCCGGCGTCCGATCCCGGCGCCGGCGGGAACGCGGGATGCCACGACGCCGGATCCATAAACTTCGATGGCGGCAGCGACGGCGGCAGCGACGGCGGCAGCGACGGCGGCGGCGGCGGCGGCGATGTCGACGAAGATGATGACGACCGCGTGGGCGAGGGGTGCTGCCTCAGCCGGCCGGGGCTCGCGTCATGGCGGTCATGCTCATGCTCGTGCTCGTGCGGCGAGCGCGAGGGGGCGTCCGGGGCGGCGGGCCCGGCGCCGCGCCGAGCCGACCGCGGCGGCGGCGGCGGCGGCGGCGGCGGGCCGGTGCGGCGGCGTCCGCGGTGCTCGCGCTGGAGCTGGTGGTCGAGGTCGCGGCAGCGGCGCGCGACATCGACGATGAACTGGCACTTGCGCTCGGCGAATCCCGGGGACAGGAACTGGTCGCGGGAGAGGCGCGGGCGGTACGCGAACTCGTCGCGCAGCACGCGGTAGACGGTCTCGAGGAAGCGGGCGTCCTGCTTGCCGAAGAGGTCGTAGCCGCGCTCGGAGAAGTGGGCGGCGAGCGCCGCGGATGCATCGAGCAGCACGTAGTTGAGGACCGGCAGGAACAGCGCGGGGTCGCCGGCGGCGGCGGCGGCCGGGTCGATCGCGTGCGGGAAGCGGACGTGCTTGAGGGCCGCCTGGAGCATGCCCAGGCTGTTCTTCAAGTCGCCGGTCGGCATCGTCGACGCGCGCCGCGGCCGCGGGCGGGGTGAGCCGCACGGCGCGCGAGGCGTGGCGCTCGGACCCCGGTCGAGTGGTGCCGGTGCCGAGGCGCAGGCGAGCGGACGGCGCGAGACGACGCGTGGACGGGCCGTGACGGCAGGAGACGACGCGAGACGACGCGACGCGACGCGACGCGACGCGTGAGAGGGCCGTGTGGGGGGGTACCGGCGCGTCAGGCGTGACCGCTGGACGACCGCGGCGCGGGAGGCGATGCCCGCCCATGGCTTCATCTCGCATCGCCGCGCGCGCCTCCGGCCCCGCGACGGCACGATCGTGCGCCACGTGCGACCGACAGGCAGCTCGCGCCGACGCCGACGCCGACGCCGACGCCGACGCCGACGCCGACGCCGACGCCGACGCCGACGCCGACGATGGGATGAAGTCCGCACTCGGCGCGACGACCGGCGGTCCCGCCGGCACGTCGGGCGGTGCTGGCGGTAGTGCCGGTCCCAGCAAGCGCTGGGCGGCGGAACGAAGGGAGAGGCGTGATCGGCTGGAGAGGCGGGTGGGCGGAGGGCGACCGGACCGGACCGGACCGGACCGGAGGGCCCCGCGCCGCCGCGCGCGCCAGCACCGATGCCTTCCGCCGCCCGGCCCCGCCGGCCGCGCTGCGCCACGCGACGCGCAGGACGGGCCGCGCTCAGGCCGCGCGCATCGACCAGACGCCGTCGCGCACCTCGACGACCAGCGCGCGGTCGTGGCAGACGCGGCGCGTCAAGGCGGCCAGTCGACTGCGCAGATCGCGCCGCCGCGAGGCCGCCGCGGGCGCCGCCGCCGCATCGTCCGCCGCCGCATCGTCCGCCGCCGCCGCCGCGCCGAACCGCCGCAGCGGCACGCAGACCACGGGCGGCGCCGGCGACACGACCACGACGCGCCACTGCGTCGCGGCCGCGACTCGTGCCAGCGCGGCCCACACGGCCGCCAGCGCCCGCGGCGCCGCGCTCGCTTCGGCGCGCAGCAGCAGGTTCCCGCCGCGGCCGCCCGCCGCGAGCGGCGCCGCGGGACCGGACCGCGGCGCGGCCGTCGGCGCGAGCCGGACCGTGGCCGACGCCGGGCTGGGCGCCGACGCCGCCAGGCCTTCGACGGCCTCGGGCGAGGCGGCCAGCACGGCGTCGGCCACGCGCAGCGGCAGAGCACGGGCGCACAAGAGGCCCTCGAGCGCCAGCAGGGCCGGGAGGCCCCAGACGACGAGCAGGCCCGGGACGACAGGCGCGGCCGGCGCCGCGGCGGCGTACACGCAAGCGTCGTGTGCCGCAGCGCGCTCGAGCGCCGCCAGCCGCGCCAGCAGCGCCGCCAGCGACGGCGCGAGCGGCTCGATCTCCGCCAGCGCGGCCTGCGCCGCGGTCACGCCGGCGTCCACGCCGGCCGCCACGGCCGCGTCGACAAAGGTCGGCGCGACGCCGCCCTGGAGGTCGAGGATGCGTGCCGGCACCGCGTGCGCGGCGTCCGCGTGCGCGGCGTCCGCGTGCGCGTGCGCGGCGGGCACCCCGATCGCGCTGACGAGGGCGCGGGCCAGCGCCGGCGCCGCGCCAGCGCCGGAAAGCATCAGATGGAGGGGGGCGGCGGTTCCCAGCGGGGAGCGATCGCGCCGTGGATGCGGGTGGATCGTCGAGCCGCCGTCGCCGCCGCCGCTGTGGCCATCGTTGCCGTCGGCGTCGGCGTCGCCGGCGTCGCCGGCGCGGGTCGACGCAGCTGGGGCCGGCCCACGGCGGCCGGGAAGCCACGTGGGGTCGGCGGCCGCGGCGTCGGCCGCCCACTGGAGCAAGGAGACGCCGCGGCCGCGCAGCGGGACATGGCGTTGGGGGCCCATGGCGCGGCGTTTGGCGTTGCGGCGCGCACAGACGCGAGCGGCGCCTACCGATGCGAGCGGCGCCTCCTGACAGGCGGCGCGGCAGGCCGCCGATCCGCCAGCCGCCGTGGCTCGCAGGCCGTCGCGTCGATCCGACGAAATGAGGGCTCGCCACGCGCCGCCGGCGCCGCGGTGAGGACGGCGATCCCGCATGACACGGACCGCGCCGGCGCCGCCGAGATCGCCGCCACGTGCCGGACGCGTCGGCAGCGATCGCGCCGGCGCAGGGGCCTCCGGCAGGGTCCGGACGGCGGCGGCGGCGGCGGCGGCGGCGAGCGGATGGGGCCCGTCGTGCGCCGTCGCCGCCGCTCGCCGCCGTCGCCGCCGCCGCCGCCGCCGCCGCCGCCGCCGCCGAGGGGGACCACCCACCCCGCCGGCACGGGCGCTTGGACGGCGGCCCTGAGGGGGCGGCGGGCCCATGCCGGCCCCTCCATCCACCCATCCATCCATCCATCCATCCGCTCGAGCCAGGAGACGGGTCACACCTGCCGGGTGCACACCAGCGGCCCGTGCGGTGGAAATATATGATCACGAGGGGAGGTCGGCGCATGCAGGCTGAGGACCATGAGACTCAAGTATACGTCGACAAGGGGCGCTCAGCGTCCGAAGCGTGCACAGCTGAGTCGGAGGAGACGAGTCGAACCCCCCCAACGCTCTGCTGCACCACCCCACCCTGCCGTCCGCCCTTGTACGCGATAGAAACACCGCCATCATGGTAACGTCCCTACCAGCTAGAACGGCCCGTCCCCGCTGCGCTGCATGCGCTCGCGTCCGCCATTCCAATCTCTGGGGTCGACCCCTGCGTGCTGGCCGTCGCCCCGTCGTTATCACGCCTGTCGCCTGGCCGTCCTGAACGTCGCTGTCGCTGTCGCTGTCGTGATCCACCCCCGCGTGCTCGTGCTCGGATTCAACACCGCCAGCAGTATTGTCCCCCGTCCGAGCTGGCCCGGGCCGGTAGGCTCTCCCTCAGGCCGTGCGCCCATCGCCGTCAGCACCGTCTTTAGGACGACAGCGCGAGGCGCGCGCTCGAGCGATGCCCGGCACCGTCTCGATCGATCTGGCGGGATCGGCACCGTCAACGCTCGGCATCGCCAACGCTCGGCATCGCCGACGCTGACGCGGACATCGCAGCGCGGTCTCGCTGCGTCCGTGGCCCATGCGGACAGAGCGGGACCTCCCGCCGTCGGCCACGTGCGCTCGTTGTCCGTGAGCGGTCGGGCCCGCCGCCGTCGCGTTCTCCGCCCAGCGGCCCCGCCGCGTGCTTCCACGCCGAGGCGGCTCGGTCGGTTGCGCAATGCGTCGAGCGCGGCGGGTCCCTGGCGGGCGGATCGCGTATTCCGTCGTCCCGACGCGCCCAGCCAGACCTGCGCTCGGCAACACCCTGCGGATACGCGACGGGGGTCACGTGGTGGCCACGGCGCCCTCGCGCACGCCTGTATCGGTGGGCGCGATCCGCCCTTGCTCGGCGACGCGGGGGTCGCGGTCTCACGGACGCTCCTCGGGCGCGATCCCGGCCATCTGCCCGCTCGGGCCGCACCGACACTTCCGTGCGGCATGGATGGCGCAGCGGCGGCAGCGTTTGCCATCGGGATTCGGGACGCTCGTAGCGCCGCGATCGTCAGTCCGTGTGGTCCGCATCGCCATCGGCGCGGGCGCGGGGCACGCGACGCTTCGCACGGGTCGCCCTGATCCATCCTTTGCTGATCTGACGAGGACGTAAAATACCTACTCATCCATGCTTTCTGCTTTTTGGCTTCTTCTCGTGATTCGCCCTTCCAGTCCAGCGAAGACTCCGTGATCGTGCGCACGCACAAGTTCCTCTCGAACCCGCTGCTCCAGCGCAAGCAGTTCGTTCTCGAGGTGCTGCACCCGGGCCGCGCGACCCCCACGAAGGCGTCGCTGCGTGCCAAGCTCATTGCCATGTACAAGCTCCCGGCCACCTCGGAGCAGTGCATCTTCCTCTCGGGCTTCAAGACCGCCTACGGTGGTGGCAAGTCCGTCGGCTTCGGCCTCATCTACGACTCCCTCGACGCTGCCAAGAAGTTCGAGCCCAAGTTCAAGCTCATCCGCCAGGGTCTCGGCGAGCACGTCAAGAACTCGCGCAAGCAGATGAAGGAGCGCAAGAACCGTGCCAAGAAGGTCCGCGGCTACGCCAAGAACAAGATCAACGCCACCAAGAAGTAAGCGGCGATCATCTCGCTCGCGCGACCGTCGTGGGCCCGCGTGGTGGTCCCGCCGCCGTCGCCCTCTTCCTACTCTAGCTAACATTGTCATTAAAATAGTAGAAAACGGCAGGGGCGTGAACCACAGCGCGTCCGCGTTGCTCCCCATGTGCCAATGGGACAATGAGAAAAGGTGCGGGATCGATACAACAAGAGAACAAGGAGCGGGGAGTGACAGAGGAAAGAAGAAAATACAGGGAGCAGCATACGCGTGCACGCGCTCATGGGGGAACCACGAACCGATGAGTGTTCGTTCGATACCGGGTCGCCAGGCAGTATCACTGACACTCTGTGGCAAATCATTAGTCTTTGATCTTACAAGCGGCCTCGGGATAGATCATAATGTCGAAGACGGGCCCTGCCGTGCCTTCGGTGCTGTGAGTCAGCTGACGGAACATCTCGCGGTAATCCTTCAGCGTCGCTGGGCTCAAGTCGACCTTCTTCTGGGTGAATTCCGTCTTTTTCCGCTTTTTGTTCGATTCCTGCTCTTCGCAGTGGGCATTGTTTGTCGAGACGGGCTCCCACTTCGCGGCGTCCGGTTGAAAAGCAGTGAAGTAAACTTTCGTCTTCTCCTTTTTCTTCGAGCACTCCGACTCATAGACAATGCCGAACTTCAGCTTCTTGCCCTTGGGACAGGGCATCTTGTCGATTTTGAAGTGGGCGTAGTACGATTCGTGCTTCGACGGCTGGGATAAGGTCACGGGATAGACAGTGGCTGGCGAGGGCAGATCCTTCCAGTCCTTTCCGTAGAGACGCTGGCCCGCCCAGCGGAGCTGGAACAGCATGCAGCCGATATGGCTCTCATGGAAGCTGCGCGATCGCCCATTCAAATCCACCAAGGTGGGGTCTTTGAGGGCAAAGCGGTCGAGGAACAAGGCCGCCGTGTATTTGAACGCCTCCTCCGCATCGATCTGATCATCACTTTGGCCCACCGCAACGCAGAGATCCTGGTTGTTGGCGGCGTCGTAGAAGCCCTTCTGCTCAGCCGCGTCGGTCGGCCAGAACAGCCCCAGGCCCTTCAGCATCACATCCGCGCCACTGCGGTGGTCGTCCTTCGACAGGACGAGGACCTCGTCCTTCTTGTCGTTCAGACGGGCGTGCTTCGGATCCAGGACCACGACAGACTTGAACTTGGTGCGGATGATCGTCGGCAGATTACTCAGCTTGTCGGCGAGCTCTGCGATGTCGTTGTTAGACATGGCCTCGGAAGTGCAGATGCACAACGTCGGGTTAGTGACCTTGAGCGGATTCTGGTCCGGCGGGGCGGCCGGCACTTCCCCCGGCTTCAGCGCGGGCGACGGCGGAGCGACGGTCGGAGAGACCTTCAACTGGCGGGCCACCTTGAAGCTCTGCTTGCACGGGTCCAGCAGGTCTCCGCAGAGCGCGGCGCTGTCCGCCGCGCCGTCCGTCATCACCCACGGGTACACGTACACATACCGATCGGAGTTCTTGATGTCTTTGTACGAATGTCGCGGGCTCTGCGGCGGCCAGTGGGCCTTGAGTTCGTCCAGCGCTTTCATGTCGTTCCACGGCTCCTTGCGATCCTGAAACAATCGGACGCGATGGTTGATCTTGCTGCCGTTGTCGCCGCGGCGAACGTGCCCGGCGGAGCCGTCCTCGGAAGGAACAGGGCCCCCGGCGACGATCCCCGGCAGGGCCAGCCCCAGCGTGGCCCACGCAGCCCAAAGCATGGCGAGCACCCGGATTCAACAGCAGCACTCTGTGAAAAGAGGGAATGAGCGAGTGCGTGAGTACGAGAAAGGAAGAGCGACTGCCTGGCCGATTGAATTGTTTGACTTGTCGAATCGCTTACGGGTCACGATGCAAGCCGACCTGGGAAATAAACTTGAAATGCAACGCCCCTGTCGTGGTCCCTGCTTCATGGCGATCATGGAGGTGATTCGCCCACCCCGCCAGCTCGCAACTCTTATACGTGGTCGCCGGATCGCGAAAGCGTCGGCACCGCCTGTCATGAGTGCTGGCTGGCGTGATGCGACATGATGAAACAATGGCAGCACGCTTTGCTACACAATGGCGCCAGTCCTCTTCTGATGTCGCCGACAGCGGATGCAGCGGCCACGCGACGGTCCCCGTCGCCATTCGGCCGATGCTCTGCGACAGTCTCCGAAAGCGGATCACGTCCGGTGCCAGCCAGGCACAGGACCATCCGCGTCACTTTAGGCCTGGCCGAGTCCAACATGGCCGGCGTCATGAGGCCCGTTCCCCAGGATGGTGTGGCCGTCACCAGCGATGGGTGGTGGGTGGCCCCGAAGCTCCGACCCCTTGCGCGGGCACAGAGGTGGCCAGCGAGCCGTGGCCAGCGATCAATGGCCCGCCGTCAGCGGCCAGCGGCCTAAAAACACCGACATATTGATGCTGGCGCCACCGCACGTTGGTCAATCATGGCTCAAACACAGCGCCCTGGCGCCATTTCCGCCGCCGCGTCAATAGCCAGGCCGCCTGGCGGTGCTCGATCGGCGCCCACGCCTTTGTCACGCCGAAAGCATGCCCCCGGCAGCCCGTAGCCGGTACCGCGTACCGCCTGGGGCCTCGGGTTCGCCGTTCGTCACTGCCGCTTCCCCCTGCCCCCGAGTTTGACAATCATACACATATGAATATTTTTGATATATATTTATATATTTATTTTTTGGTGAGCGCAGTGCTCATATCGATAGGCCCTTCCTTACTTAGCGCGAACACCATCCCCTCCATGGTGCGCCCCAGGGGTCACCGAGGCAGTAACGCATTTCGGTTCAGTGTCGGATGAGCTTGCTGACCACAGACGGCAGCGGATCTTGCCCGAGGTTGCGGCTCAGCGCCGTCGGTCTGACGGGTAAGACCAGGCAACGTCGAATGTTCAATGCGGCCGTGACATCGTTCACAAACCTGCCGTGGAATCACACCACCGCAAACCTCGGACCACGATCCCCTGGCGCCAGCGTTGCCCGGGGTTCTGGACCCCATGCGTCTGGGCATACCCCAGGGTCCTGCGGACCCGGTTGACCGCCCTCGGCTCGGTCGAGTGGGCACCTGCCCGGGACGCGCGAGAGATCGGCACGGCCGTCGAGTCCCGGGCGTTCACCTTGGCCGGGAAGTCATTCGTCTCGGCATGCACCTGGGTTGTCCGGATCTCGTCGACCAAGATCATGCGGAACCGATGGGCGCATGCCTGGTACGCGCGAGCGGTTGGGACGGCGATCTCGCTCTTGCCTCCCGGGGCAAACTGGGAGGCGCCATAAGCGACCACCACTTCAGCGACCATGGGTGCCATCTCCGTAGCTGCCCCCTTGGCGACGCAATTCATAAGCTTGGCAAACACGCGCTGCTTGCCGCTGTAGAGCCGCAGGCGCTGGCATGCCCAGCGTGGCTTCATGAACTCGGCCCACAGCGGCTCGTCCGTAACGAGCCGCACCTCCAGGAAGCGGTGGTGCGCGTCGAGCGCTGTGCCCTTGGAGCTCACCCCCGACAGCCGCAGCAGCGGCTCTTTCAAATGGCGCTGCCACATCTCTGACTGCTTTGGGTGGCTTTCCTGCCTGCTTCCACATAGTACTGCTTTCGCATCAACTTCCAGCTGACGACGTGGTCTTCGGGTCCCACCATGGTCATAAAGACGATGTTCGTGCGCCCGGGGTCGTTCCTGATGAAGCAGTGTTCATCTAGGATGTCTGCCGGGGGTTTCTTGGTCTGATTGGGACGGCCTTCCGGGGGGTGCTCAGTCTGATTGGGGCCGACTACCAAGGGGTGCTCGGTCCCGGGGATAGCCGTGACAATCGGCACGACGTCGGACACTTTTCATCGAAGATGGATGCACACGCGGGTCCCGTCACTGTCGATGGTTGAGTATCCGACGCGGCCTGGCCTTACCCGTCAGACACAGACGCGTTGCGCCGCAAGCCGCTGCAGCTCAAGATCGGCAAGCTTATCCGACACTGAACCAAAATGCGTACTGCCTCGGCGGGGGCCCCTGGGGGACACCACGGAGGGCATGGTATGCAGCGTGAGGTCAGGATGACGATCTCGTTAAAAAATATGGTGATCAAGCGTGTATATAAAAAGAAGAAAGAGAGAGGCAAGGTATCATGGCCGTCCAGCGGATCCAGGCTAGTGGTCAAGAATACGCAGGTTGCCGCTCACGACCTTGTCATGCAGGATAGTCCCCGAAGGGATGTCGATGCGGGAGCCGTGGTTAGCCACGATAATGACGGTGCCGGAGAGGGTGACGTCGTTGCCGAAGGTCACGTCGCCGGTGACGGTCAGGTGGTCGAGCTCGAGGATATGGGGCGGGTTGCTGAAGCGGGAGAGGAAGTTAGCGACCTTCTTGAAGTGGTCGCCAAGCTTGACCAGGGGCACGGTGTTGAAGACGCGCTTGGGGTTAAAGACGAGCTCGCCGTGGTTGAGCTTGTAGAGGTCCGAGGTGATGAGGAAGAGGTCCGAGGTGGACTTGACGGGGAGGAAGCGGTTTCGCGGGACGTTGATGCCGTGGGCGCCCTGGAAGTGCTTGATGGCGGCGCCGACGGCGGTCTCGAGCTGTACGACCTTGACGCCGTTGTCGGTCGTCTTGGGGTTGACGATGATCTCCATGTTGAACGCGTCCTCGTCCAGCAGGCGCTTGATGGCCTTCAGCGAGACCCACAGCGAGTTGGTGTTGAAGATCTTGAACTTCTTAACCGACTTGAAGTCGTCCACGTACTCCGACGGAACTTGGGCGATCTCGAGCAAGCGGACCTTGCCCTCGTAGTCAATCAGCGTGCCGCCCTTGACGTCGGCGCGCGTCTTGTCGGTGACCTCCATCACGAACTCGGCGCCCGAGTCGATCACGTGCTGCAGGATCGTCGGGTCGACGGTGGCGCCGAGGTTGTCGACGTTCGAGACAAAAAGGTATTCCTTGCCGCGAGCGAGCAGCTGGTCCACCAGGCCCGAGTTGCCGAGCGCCTCGAACAAGTCGCCGTGGCCGGGCGGGTACCACGAGTCGCCCTTCTCTTCGGGCGACGACGGCACCGGCGTCAGCGACTCCTTGATAATGCGCGGGAATCGCGACTGGTTGAACGTGAGGATCTGCAGGCCGTGGCCCTTGTACTTCTGGATCACGCGCGCGGTGTCTTCGTCGGTGTTGAAGGAGTTCATCAGGATGAGCGGCACGTTTGCGCCCTTCGCGACCGAGTTGAGGTACTCGATCTGGCGGACCGTGAGGTCGAGGAAGGTCATGCCGTCGCGGACCTCGATCGCGGACTTGGGGCCCACGCAGCCCATGGACGTGCCGAGGCCGCCGTTGAGCTTGAGCACGGCGAGTTTCGACAGCGCCGAGCTCGAGTCCTCGATCGTGTGCTGCGGCAGCGTCTTCAGCGGGATAATGTGCTCCGGGCGCGGGCTCTTGACCTGGTCCCAGTTCAGCTTGACCCGCTTCGACTTCTCGGCCAAGTACCGCGTGAACAGCGAATAGAAGTTGTCCATCTCAATCTTGAACGCCTCGCGCTTCTCGGGCGCCGCCTGTTCCACCAGCTTGTTGAGCTCATTGCGCATCGTCATGGCCGCAATACTCGACGTGGTTTCTTGGAACCCCTGTAAATTCGAAATGAAAAAACGATGAGTTACGATAGATCAGGAGCCAGCATCGTCGGCGAATCCTCCCGTGGGAGGGAAGGGGGACACGCAACCGTACGCGTACTAGCCAAACGGCGAAGACCCGTTGTCCGGCAGTGATAACGATCCGTGACTTACCATGAGGGAATGAGTGCGAGCATGATCGGAGTTCATGGTGGAGTGATCCGGGTGGAGCGTGGCCATGTCCTTGTTGTTGATCATCGGACGTGAGTTCTCGGCGAGATCGTGGGTAGAGGTGTCGCGAGAGGGTGCCAGAGAAGCCGAGACAGAGCTGAGTTGTTGCTGGATTCCCGAAAACATGGCTTGCGGGGAGATAGGAGCAAGAAACAAAAAAGAACGCGCGCGCGATGCGATACAATGCAATGTCGTGCGAAAACGCGATGGCGTGCGGCGGAAGAACAAAAGGAGAGAGATAACCCGAAGACCCGCTTCAATCGTCGCTGATAGTAGTTGTTAAGGAGAAGTGCGAGACGAGGCCGGAGCGGACGCTGTCGCGACAAAAAGAGACAAGAGCGGGAGGAGGAGGAGAATGGTGGAAGAGATGGAGCGAAGTTTGGTTATAAAAATGAGCGGTTGATGGCGAGATGGAGCCCAGCAAACCAGCGCGATGCCATGCGATGCCATGCGATGCGACGTGACGGAGCCACATGATGGACCCGTGTCCGCGCGCGCGCCCGACGGCATGTCCTGCGGTTGCATTCGGTATCGCGGATGGTGCCACGATGTTATACGTCAAGGACGGTCTGCCGAGGCGTGCTCATGCGGCGCCGTCGGCCTGTCCGTCCCTCTCACTCCTTGGGACGGCGGCCAGGCACGGCGGCACCGGCACCGGCACCGGCACCGCGCCGTGCCGCGCCGGGACAGGGGCAACGCGGCGTGCCGAGCGCACGAGTGCAGGCCACCCCGCGCGATGCCTTGCATCCTGCGTCAAATGCAGTGCACGTCCCGCTCGTGACGCCGCAGCCGCCTGCCGACGGAGCAGTCGCGTGTGCTCGGTGTGCTCTCGCCCATCACTTGCCTCGTCTTGCCGCGCCTCGCATCGCACTGCGCCTCGCCTCGCCTCGCCTCGCATCGCATCGCATCGCATCGCATCGCAGCGCACAACGCATCGCAGCGCACATCGCATCGCGTCACAACGCGTCGCACCGCATCGTAGGCTGTCCTGAGCCGACAGCTTGGAACCCCATCGATCCCTTCAGCTCATTTGGGTGCGGCCTCCGTGCACTCGTTCTCCTTTGCTTGGCCGTCACCGTCGCCGTCGCCTGGACTCTTTTCCCTTTTCGTTTTCCCTCTTTTGCGTTTTCTTTTTCTTCTTTCGGCACTAGCCACCATGGGTCAAGGCGTGCACGCTGATTCATTTGACGCCTTGCCCGACATTGAAAAAAGAAAGAGTGAGAGAGGGGCCAAGGTCGGCTTCCTCGGGTCGGTCGCCGGACGCCGGTCGGCAATCATCGATCAGAGGTCAACGGCAGACCGGTCAACGGCAAGACTGCATCACACGCGTCGCGGCTCATGCGGCGCCTCCGCGCTTCCGCATCCGTCCATCGCTTGCGAAGCCGTGTCGCGGCCACTTCCCTTTGAAGCGGCGTGCAGGAGCGTCAGAGTGGAATGGCATCACGCCGTCGTTCCTGGTCCACAGCGGCCCGAGGCCGCATGGCGCTCGTAGCGCTTCTTTCCCCCACTGTTGCTTCTGGCGCTGGCATGGCGGCATCCCGGGGGGCATGGCACGGAGTCAAGCACTCACGGTCCTCCCGTATACCGGGCATTCGGCTGCCGCGCATGCGGCTGCCGCGCGTTCAGCCGCTTACCGGCCCGTCGTATCAAGCAAAACCTGCATCTGGCCACGCTCGGCCAGAGGTCAAGACGGCCTACGGTCGCGGCGACGGAGTGCGAAGCCAGATAAAGCGAAGCCAAGTCCAAAGGGATGGGTCAGGGCACGAGGGCGGCATCATGAGGTGGCGGCGCTCGGACCTCTATCCAAGGCGGCGACGGTCCCGCCCCCCAGTGACCCCGTCGATGCCGGGTTCGGGCCACGCCACGCAGCATGGCGCACGTCGGAACCATGTAGGGCTCTCATGGCCTGCGAAGGAAAATTCCTATCGCAGCAGCCAGAGCGCCACCCATGTGGACGCCGCCGCTGGACCTGCGCGGTCGCTGTCGAGGCCGACACGAGTCTTTCTGTCAAAAGCGGGGACCGCTGCTATCTCTCTCACACCCCGTCCAGGGTTCACCAGAGGGGCACGTTCAGGCCTATTGCGATGGCATCGATGCGACCCCGGCGATCCTTGCCATCCACTGCCATCCTCATTTGGCATCCCTCATCTGCATCTGTGATCATCATCAAATCAGAGTGGCTATGCTATAGTTGATACAGGTTTATACAGGGGCGATGCGCATGGGGCGCATCGAGTCCATAGGAGTGCATGGGATCAGAGCAGCGCGAGGGCCACCACACCGACCGCGGCGAGTCCGGTGGACCAGCCAGCCAGAAGATGTTGCAAGTGGACCTGGGGCGGCGCGACCGCGCCGCTCCTCGCCGCGCTGGTCGGCTTCGACGACGCCGTCGACAGCGGCACCGTCTCCAGCGTCGACGACGACGCCGCGTCGATGCTGCTCGAGGCCAGCGCCGTGTCGTTGCCACCGGCGGTGTCGGTCTGGCCGCTCACGTCCGCCGGCACGGCGTTCGGCGAGCTGTTGACCGCATCGTCGGCAGCTGCCGCGGTCGTGGAGGCCGCGGCGGCGGCGGCGGCACTCGTGGTCGAGGCGGCGGCGCCCGCGGCCGAGGTGACGACAGGGAGGGGCGCCCGCACCGCGGCCCCGGGCAATTCGATCGGCTCCGTGGCGATCGTCGGAACGTCCTTCTGCGTCGTCGGCGTCGCGGGGGCCGGCGCACGGCGGCGCAGCTGGTTCGCGCTGGCCGTCTTGCTCTCGCCGTCATCGGCACCTTCGTCGTCGGCACCGTCGTCGTCGCCCTCGTCGCCCTCGTCGCCCTCGTCGCCCTCGTCGCCCTCGTCGCCCTCGTCGCCCTCGTCGTCGCCCTCGTCGTCGCCCTCGTCGCCTTCGGCGTCTTGACCAGTCTTGCCGGTCTTGCCGGTCTTGCCGGTCTTGCCGATCTTACCCTGGCCGCCCTTGTCGCCTGTGCTGGACGCGTCTATGGCAACGCTTTCCTCTTCCTTAGAGTCGCCCTCCGAGTCGCCCTGCTTGCCGTCCTTGTTGCCGTTCTTGTGCTGGTGCTTGTGGCCGCCCTTGTGCTGGCCGCCCTGGCCTCGACCGTTCTGGCCCTTCGTGTCACCGCCGGCGCCGTCGGCACCCTTGTTTTCAACGCCGTTCTTTGGAGGGCCGCTGGCGTTGCCTTTCTCGTCGCCGGGCTTGCCATCGCCGGCCTTGTCGCCGCCCGTCTTGTCGCCGCCCGTCTTGTCGCCGCCAGTCTTGTCGCCGCCAGTCTTGTCGTCCGCGCCATTGCCGGCTGTGCTGTTAGAGGACGCGACGGGCTTGTCGTCGCCCATGTCGTCGGCACGTCGCGCCAGTCGCGCGTGGCCGTCGTGGCTGGGTTGGCCGTAAGCTTGGACGCCAGGCTGACTGACTGGAGCCGCGTAGACGGCGGAAGCCGAGGCGAGCGCCACGACGGCCAGCGCCTTCACGTAGTGCATGATGAGAGGAATGTGATGGGGGTTGCCAAGGGACTCTGTGGCAAAGGAGCGATGGGGGCCAGGTCGGTAACACGAGTCGAAGCAGGCAAGATGTACAATGAAAGCGAGGCGCTCGGATCAACCGGGACCGGCTCAAGTGGACGATTCCAATGAAGGAAGCGTAGAGGACCAATGAGGTCGTGGTGGAGAATGCTGAGTGGGCTGAGGATGCGGGGGTAGAGAAAGATGCAGATGGAGGGTGGGGATGAAGATGAGAAGAGATTGAGTGTGACGATGAGATCCAAGAAGCACGCATTCCTGCTGCTTATATACCGCGATTCCGTCGGGACCCCGACGCATGCATGCGTCGAGATGGCGCGCAGCGGGATGGCCTATCGACGTCGTATCGTCCCGCTTCGTCGTGCGCTCCCCCTTGGGGCGGTCGGAAGGCCAGCAGCATTCCGTAGGGATGCTACACTCGTAGACATCCCTATGGATGCTACTGACCTCCGAAGAAGCGCTGGACGGTCTGGCAGTGAAGCCGCCGAGGCCTCAGTGACGACCGCGACGCGCCATTGGGTTCCTGATGATGGCGGTGTGGTCGGCGCCGCCGGTCTCGCGTGTCCGTGGCTCGCGGCCGACTCGCTAGGTGCCTGCGGCCTCACCCGCAAGCGTCACTGGGAGGGGGCCTTGGCTCCCGGCATCGAGCCGCACCTGGGGCTGACGCTGTGATACGGCGTCGCTGTGATCGAAGATCACAGCCTTTAGACATGAGACCCGATAGCTCAGATCTGAGACCTAAGACCTGAGACCTAAGACCTGAGATCCGAGACCCCCCCATCGTCGCATCATCGCATCGCCAAATTGTCCCACCGTTACAGCCCGTCACGGTGCGTTCCAAAAGATGCCTGCAAAAGATGACAAGCTTTGGGGTGACATCCCCGACACGGCTAGCGCCGCGGGTGTAGCGATGCTTCGACCGTGATGGCGGGACACAAACGCCCGGCCTAGCGCGGCCATTGCGTCCCACCTGCCTGGCGCGTTTCATACCCATCGCCATTTTTTTTTGTCATTAAGCGCTGTGATGCTGAAAGAAAAAAATAGCCGCATCGTCAGAACCAAAAGAGATTCGTGTTGAATGGCGTCGGGCCGGCCCATCGGAAAAAAAAAAGAGATAATAGAAAACGGGCAAAAGTCACAAACACACGTCCTGGAAAGAGACCAGAACTGCGCATCGGCATTCACAGGCCAGGCCCATCGACCGTCCAGCATGAGGCTCAGCGGCGCGCTCGTCGTTCCGGTCGCCCCACGGTCCTGAAATTAAAAAGTGGTGGTCGGTGGCACGGCTACGGTCACCGCGATAATGGCGACCGTCATATTGACCGCAACTAAGAAGGCTTGTTGGAACCAGGATGGCTGATGGCGGCGGCTGTCAGCACACATCGGCACACGGTGCATCGCCATACCGGCGGCCGGCGTTCCGTCCTGCATGGAGACGCCGTGCCGTGGCGAGCGTCCACGGGTCGCCGGTGGGAGGCGGCGCTAGGCATGCCGACTCACGCACGCCGGTCCATGCATCACGGCCATGTGGGGCAGCAAGCCTCCCCACGGTACCTCTTCGGAAGACCGCTCCGAACGTGCCGGCGTAGGGGGATGTGGGGCCACGGATGAGCCCTTGCCCGTCTTGCATCTCTACCACCATCACATTCATCGCCTACCTCACGTCGGCAAAAGGAAGACGGTTCGTAGACCGTGTCAGTAACCTCTGCCGATCGCGTCGGCCGCCGGCGCTCCATCGTGCTCAAAAACATAAAGTGCATAGAGGCTCTCCCTTGAGACGACCTCACACGACCGCGAGGCCCTGATGTCCCCCAGGTGTCACCCAACGACGGGATTGTGCTCTACTCTTGTTGCTATCAGAACATGGCAGGCGCTATTGATTCGTTTTTATGAGGGGCTAGGCGGTGCGGCTAGGCGGTGCGCAGGATGAGGTGAACGCCGCTCTGGGTCTCAACGGGCCCGCTCATCTCGCCGACGCCGAGAGCAAATGCGGCCTCTTCGAATGGCGGCTGCATCTTGCCGCGGCCAAAGAAGCCCAGGTCGCCTTGGGCTTTGGCCGACGAGCAGTCGGACTCCGACGCCGCCAGCTCCGCGAGCGTGGCTTGGCCGCTGCGGATCTGCGTCTCAAAGCCACGCAGCCGCTTGAGGGCATCCTCCTTCGTGCGGGTGACGGTGACCTCGCGCCAGGAGCTAGGGCGCCGCGAGCCGGTATGCTTCACCAGCAGGTGCGACGCGCGGATGGTCTCGCCCGCCGCGTCGCCGCCGCTTCCTTCGCCATCCGACGTGTAGTCGGCCGGGCAGTCCCAGACGGACGTGCGGGTCTCCGCATCAAAGTAGTAATGCCGCTGGTGCTTGCGCGACATACGCTTTTCCCACTTCTGCACGGAGTTTCGTATTGTTCATCGTATTTTACGGAAATTTCGCACACGCGGAGGCGAGCCGAACATGAGCACGAGCATCAGAGGCCGAGACGATCAGGGAGAGTGAGTCGATGAATCCATCCATGTCGGACGCGCTGCGTCCGACGCGGCGCCGAAGCCCCGCTCAAGGTAATCGCGTCGTGACGTCTCACCGCGTTTCCTGCACGATGTGGGCCAGCAAGGCGTTCGAACACGAGGCGAGGCGAGACGAGACGCGAGGCCGTACCGTCATCGTGGGAAGCGGAGCGCGCGGCGTGAGGGGCGAGAGAGAGGGGGAAACACGGAGCGAACTCGATCACCGAAAAATCGACACCCGATCGACGTGGACGGAGCGGCCAGCCAGGGCGAATGCGTCGACAAGAATCACGTCGGAGCCAGTCAGCGAGGAGGCAGCGGGCAAGCGGGGACCGGCGGCGACCGCGACGCAGGGTGCCGGGGGTCGAGGCGCGAACCGGTCGAGGCGCCGTCGACTCCCATGGCCCTGGCCCGGCCGTCCGGACGAGCGGTGGCCGGCGGGCGGACCGTCGCCAGAGACTCTCAAGTAAGGACGGTCGCCGCCGCGATCCGCGGCGTCGCGCGCCGCGCCGTGGCGTGCGGTGGCGTGCGGCGGCGTGCCCTCGGGCGGGGCGACGGCAACGCCGCGACGGGCCGCCGTCCCATCCCCGGGGGCCTGCGCTTGGTTCCCGGGCTGCGCCAGCCCGCCGCCGGGCCGCGGCGCGCGCGCCCAACGCCCTACCACGGGCGCACCCCACCGGGTTGTAGTCAGCGGTGCCCAACGAGCGACGGCGACGTCGGCGACGCGGACGGCGGAGCGGTGGCGGCGGCGGCGGCGGCGTCGGCGGCGGCCGCGCGGTTGGCAAAGAGCCGGGAGTAGGTCATTGTACTCCACAGACTCTCGATGGTGCTGACGAGGACCGGCGGCAGCGCCGCCAGCGGCCCCGCATAGATGGCGACAAAGACGATCTTGAGATCGACTTGGCAGAGCACATAGGTGCAGTGGACGAGCGGGTCATAGAAGTGGACGATGCCCTCCATGCGCCCGGTCGCGGCATGCGTCTCGAGACGCACCGAGTGGATCAGCAGCGACACGATGTTGGGCCAGTGCGCCGTCGGCGCCGCGCCCGGCACGCTGTAGATCGCGGGGTAGCGCTCCAGACCCTGCAGCGGGCGCTGCGCCTCGCCGTACGGCATCATGCCGCCCTTCGAGAACGCGTCGTGCTCGTTGACCAGATAAATGAGCGACACATTGAACGGCGCCGGCACTTCGGGCGCGGCGGCCGGCGCTTCGGATGCGGCGGCGTCCGCCTTTGCTGTCGCAGCAGGGCCTGCCGATGAAGCCGGTGCCGGTGCCGGTGCCGGCGCCGGCGCCGCGGTGGCCGGCGCCGTGGCGGCCGGAGGCATCAACGCCGTGGTCGCCGTCGCCGTCACCGTCGCCGGCCGCGGGTGCAGCACCGGATCCAAGCAAGTCTTGGCCACGAGCAGACTTTCACTCAGCGCCGTTTCGGAGCCCGGCTCGGCATGGAACACGGCCAGGCGCTGGGCAAAGATGTGGTCAAAGTAGAACCCGGCTTTGAAGTGGGCGGTCTCGATAAAGCGCTCGTAGAAGGCGACCACCGGCGGCAGCGCCGCGTGGCGCGCCGACGCCGCGAGGGGGAAGAATGGCGCGGCCGCCGGCCGCGAGCTCGATGATGATGATGATGATGCTGCGGCTGCCGCCGTGGTTGACGGCGGCGGCGGCGGCGGCACGGCGGCGGCGGCAGGGGATGCGGTGGCGGTGGCGGTGGCCGGCCGTTCGGCGCGCGTCAGGTTCTGGCGATACTGTGCGAGCGCGTGATGGGCCAGGTAGAGATTGAGCACGGTGGAAGGCAGATGATACGTCTGGAGGCCTTCTTCGGCGAGGATGGCGCCCCGCAGGACGACGATCTCGGTGCGGACGTAGCTCTCGAGCGCGGGGATCACGGCGTTGTGTGCTGGCGTCGTTGCGGCGCGGGCGCCGAGAAGGGGCCCGGCCGCAGCGAGACCCATCCGTGCCGGAAACCCGTCGTGGCCGGGACGGCCCGCCGGCGACGCGGCCGCCGCGCCCGGCGAAACGGCGGATGCCGACGCGGACGCCGCGTCGCCGAGCGAGGCGAGCACCGCATCCACATCGGCCAGATGCGTTTTCATGCGCGTGAACGCCGTCTTTTGGAGAAACGTGTTATACCCATCGCGCTCCAGGATGGTGTGGATCGTGCACAAGCGGTGGCGCAGCGCCACAAAGATCCGCACCGCGTGCAGCGCTTGCTGCCACAGCGGCGCGTCCCTGCTGGCGCCCGACGGCGTCGTCGCTCCCGCGGCCGGCGGCGCCGTCGCGGCCTGCGCCGCCGCATACCGCGCCAGCGCTTCCTCCACCGCGACGTAGCGCGCCGCCAACGGCCGTGTCATGCGCAGCCGCGAGCCGCGGTACCGCATGGCCACATAGCGCTGCTCGTACGGCACAAGCGGCGACAACGCCGCCAGCCATCCCCAGCACCCGGGCCGGTCCCCGGGCCAACGCGGCGGGTAGGGTGCGGGCGCGGGCGACGGCGGATCGGCGCTGTCGGCGCCGGCCTCGGCCTCGGTCTCGGTGGCAGCCCCGGTGTAGGACGCGCCGGCAGCAGGCGACGCGAGGGCCGCGCGAGGCGGCGGCGACAGCGGCGGCGTCGGGGCGCGTTCCGACGGCGTCGGCGACGCGCGTGCGCCGTCCTCAGCGGCGGGAGCGGCGCCGTCGTTGGGCTCCGAAGCGCGCCGCGCCCCGGCGAGGCTCTGGCCGGCCGGCGCGGCGCCGCGCGTGGGAGTCGTCGCAGACGTCGTGGCGGGCGTCGTCGCGGCCGACGTCGACGGGTGGCTGCCGCTGTGCGTTGCGCGGCGGCCCCAGGCCAGCCAGTGCTCGGCGCGCGCCAGCAAGCCGCGGCCAGAGAGGGTGAGCGCGTGCGTCAGGCTGGCGCGGAGCTGCCCCGTCGGCCCGGCGTGGCCGCGCTCCGCCGCGGGCAACAAGGCGTCTCGGTTGGCGGCGCTGCCGTGGTCGCCGTACCGCGCGATGGCCACGGCGTCGGCGAAGCACTGCTGCGCATGCGACCAGCGGTGGCGGCCTAAGCACGTAAACGCGGCGCACAGCGCCGCCACGACGGCCTCGTCCTGCGGATGCGCGCGGCGCGGACCCGCGGCGACATCAGCGGCGTCGGCGGGATCGGCGGCCGCAGGGCCGACCGTCCCCGCGGCGTCGGCGTGGCGATGCGGCGCGGCCTGGGGCGCGGCGGGTGCCGCGGGCGGGGCCACAGAGGCCGTGCCGGTGGCGGCGGCCGCGCCGTCGTTCGTGCTGGCGGGGCCGGCCGAGCTCGCGGGCAACAGCCCCAACGGGTCGGAGGCGGAGGTTCTCATCGCGTCGTGGCCGGCGAGCGCGCTGCCGATGCTGCTGCCGCCGCCGCCGCCGCCGCCGCCACCGCCACCGCCACCGCCGCCGCCGAGGCTTCCGCGGAGCGACGTCCTGGCGGACGGCGTCGCGGGCGGCACGAGCGGAGACGCCGCGAGACGGTCGCCGCGCGCCAGCAGCCGTTCACGGCTGCCATGGAGCGGCGCGCCGAGCGGCGAAACGACAGGCAGGCTGCTGCTGCTGCTGCTGTCGGTGGAGGTGTGCAGCAAGGCGGCCGCGTCGGTCTCGCGGAGCAACCGGGCGATCCGCGGCGATGCCGAGATATCGAGCGGGGCCGTCCCGGTGGCGGCGTCGAACGATGCGGACGCGGACGCGGCGGCGGCGGCGGTGGCGGCGGCGGCCGCGTGGGCCTGGGTAGCGGGGGCCGGCGTCGCGGGCGTCGGTAAGGCCGTCGCGGGCCGTCCCGGAAGCTCGGTCATGGCGACAGCGGACGCGGTGACCTCGAGGCGCTCGGCGGACGCGTCGTCCACGTCGGCTTCGCAGCACCGCCGGACGCCGGACGCCCGACGCCGGACGCCGCCTCGCCCGTGGCGGATCGCGCGACGCCGTCCCTCCCATGGCGGCCGCGGCCGCCGCAGCGGCGAGGATCGCCGCCAAGCGACGGGACGACCGGCACGCGGCGGCCGCTCCGATGATGATCGCCGAGGCGAACGCGATCGGCCGCGGACGCCGCGCGCGTCGACGCCGTACATGGCCTGGCGGCGGTCGCTGGCACCCCTCGCTGGGCACGCTGGCCGACGCGGCGACGCGGCGGTGGTTCCGTTGCCGGCGGCGCGGAAGGCAGCGCTGCGGAGGCCCTCTCGCCCTTCCGTCGCTCCTGTGGCGTGGGGCGCCGCCGCAGCCCGTGGTCATCGCTGCGCCACGAGCGTGACGGCGGCGATGTGAGATGATATCCCTTCGGACTTTTCTTTTTGTTTCGGATAAGCCGCGAGGTGAACTTGTCGACCGTCCTTCGACAGCGTCCTTCGGCACCGCCCGGCCCCCGCACGTAATGGCACCCATCCCCCCGTGGTACGACGTTCAGACCCTTTCGGTATCACCGAATCGGCCCCGCAAACGGCGACGGCGAGGCGGCACAACATGACTCATGAACCGCAGGCCGAAGTCAAAACCCGAAGTCGGACATGAAGCACAATGATAAGACATCGCCGCCTGCGGCGCCTCATGCACAGGCCTTTGTTGAGGCAAATTCGGGTTCAGGGCCTGACCTCCAAGTTTGCAAACATCATCTACCGGTCATGCGTACCCTCATAGAGGGTACAAACATATTCGCTCGTAGCCCCGCGCCAACCCGCTCGGCGACTCTCTGACCGAGTTTTTTTGGACCATCGGGCCCGCAAGATCCCGAGCTCGTCGATTAATAATCTCGAGATCGCCTCGTTCCTCGTCTTGCTCGCTGTTTCGTGGGCCCTTCCGCTTCCCGTCCTTCTCCCATCCTTACTTTGATTTTTTCATGATTTCTTGAGCAATCGGGCTCGTTAGCCTGCTTGCCATCCCGATCGTCGTCTCACACGCCGTCTTGCCCCGCTTCTTGGGCCCATACGTCGGCCATGCCTCTGTTGGCGTCGGCAGAACGGCTAATCGCGTTATTTCCTCGGGGTTCTTCCAGGTTCGTGCTGGACATGTTGGATTATTGGGAGCTTGACCGCAGTTGCATTTCGGATACGTGGACTATACTCACTAGATAGTAATCGGCAAGAAGAACAGGCTACCCCGCATCTCCTCCAAAACGTCGTCGGATTTTCGTCACACGAGGTGGCTTGGCGTAAAGACGGATGTATAAGGCTAAAAGCATAAGATAGAGAGGTACCGGTAACGGGGCCCAGTGAGTCTAGCTGCTCAAGAGTCCACTTCGTGGTCATGGCCAGATCAGGGCGATCTGGACAGCCCTTTATACTGGAGCGCCGACTTCGTGGCCTCGCATCCAGGGATCTAGCGGTGTTGCGTATTCGCTTGTTCGGCGGAGCTTGTTGCTCGCTCCCTTGTTACCGGAGCCTCATTAGGCCGAATTGCGAGAGAGCCCTTGTTCGGAGCAGCCCATGCTGCGCCCGCGGAGAGCCTTTCTCCGCGAAAGGGTCCAGGCTCGTCCGAGTCGTTCACACATCACGCCGCCCCTGCTCTGAAACCCCGTGGTGCACCCGCGCATGACCCTACTGATAGAACTTTCAGCTTGCCCTGCGACGCCTGGACGAGCGCCTCGGTGGGGGTGTCGCCGCAGTGCGGCCATGTCACTGTTGATGGAGCTCAAGCGGGTGACCTGCACCCGCAAGACCTTAAAGGTCATGACCCCGCCAGAGCAATGGGCGGCCACCCTGGCGTTCCGCCAGCTGGAAGGCAAGAACCACACGTTCACCGGCACCATCGGCAGCGACGGGACGAGCATGTGCATCCACTTCGTGCGAAAGAAGAAGGTGGCCGACGTCGTGCCGATTGTCACGCTGTGACCCCCGGGGCTACGAACCCCTTGCTCGTCAGCCCCGATCAGGCTGAGCAGCGTCCGAAAAACGGCCCGCCTCAGACCAAGCACCCTCCGGTAGGCAACCTGAATCTGGTCAACTCCCCGGGAGTTGGCGCCGATCTGACCCACAAACCTTTGGCAAAGAGCCTGGATGACTACTGCATCATCGGGAACGACCCGGGCCGCACCATCTTCTTTATGGCCATGGTGGGGGGCCCCAAGGCCAGGTCGTCAGCTGGAAGTTGAGTCGAAGGCAATACAATGTGGAAGCCGGCATGAAAGCCACCCAAAGCAGTCAGAGACGTGGCAGCGCCATCTGAAAGAGCCGCTGCTGCGGCTGTCGGGGGTGAGCTCCAAGGGCACAGCGCTCGACGCGCACCACCGCTTCCTGGAGGTGTGGCTCGTTATGGACGAGCCGTTGTGGGCCGAGTTTATGAAGCCGCGCTGGGCGCGCCAGCGCCTGGGCTATACGGAGGCAAGCTGCGGCGATGGAGCCCGTCGTCGCTGAGGTGGTGATCGCATATGGCGCAGCCAAGTTTGCCCCCGGCAGCAAGGGCGAGATCTCGGTTCCAACCGCTCGCGCGTACCAGACGTGTGCCCAGCGCTTCCGCACGGTCATGGTCGACGAGTTCCAAACGACTCAGCTGCGTGCCGAGGCGAACGAGATCATGACGAAGGTGAAGGCCCCGGACCCAACGAAGGTGTCGCTCGCACGTCCCGGGCAAGCGTTCCCCAAACCGCGTCTACGGCCAACCCGGCCGGCAATACCCGGACTGGCGCTCGCTCGACGGCGCCGACGCAGATTAAACTACCCCGCAGTGCTCGCGCGGGTGCTTCCGCGGCCGCGCGCACGCTGGCCACCTCGGTCGGCAAGATCCGGGTGGACGCCCAGACGAGTACGGTCCTGAAATCCGGCCAACGCCGGCGCCAGGGAACCACGGTTCGTGGCTTGCTGTGGTATGAAGCCACCAACGGCCATGAAGCCACCCACAGCAAGTTGGTGAACCGCGACCTCAATGCCGCGTTGAACATCCGCCGCAGGCCTGGCCTTACCGGACAGGTCAATAGCGCTGTGCCGCATCCCCGGGCAAACCAGATGGCAGTCCAAGGTCGGCAAGCTCATCCGACACTGAACCAAAATGCTCGCTGCTTCGGTGGGGGACCCCTGGGGGGCACCACCGAAGATTGGTGTGCGCATTGGGTCAACAGATGGCCGACCACGTTAAACTCAATATGGGTGATATACAAAAAAAGATGGTGCAGAAGGGCACTGCGGAGGACACTACGCACGGACGGTAGCGGCTGGCTCGGCAGCGCCGCGGGAGGTCTGCCAAAGCGCTTGCCACGCGGCACGGGCCTTGCGGGCCGCGGCGGCCTCCATGACGGACCAGTGCGGGCTGGGCGTCGACCGGAGCCAGTAGAAGTCCTGGACGTGCGCGCCGCGATTGTCGCCGGTCAAGCCATGCCGTGGGCTGGCGAGCACTAGGCCCGCGCTGGCGTCCGTGTCGGCGTCGCTCCCGCCCTCGGTCGACACGTCCCCCGCGGCAAGGAAGCGCATCGCGTCGCAGTCCTCAATGATGGGCCCGCTCTCGGCATGCAGCGTCGTCGCGACGCGCCGCGACGCGTGCATGCGGAGCTGGCGGCAGCCGAGCGCGAGGTCGGTGTCGGTGCAGTCCTCGACCATGACGCTGCCGCAGACAGGGCCGAGCAGCACGCGGCAGCGCGTCAGGTGCTGCAGGTGCGCGGCCATCAGCGTCGGCGCTGCCGTTGGTGGGAGGCCAACCGTGGCCGGCGGGCGGAGAACGACGGTGCAGTCGGTCAGGTTCACGAGCCGCGCGCTGCCCGACCGGTCCAGCGTGACGACGCGCGTCTCGCCGACCAGATCCGTGAGCCGCACGCACAGATCGTCGTTCTGCGCGGCGGCGACGTCGACGGCCGTCTGCGGCACGGCGGACGCGGCGGGCGCGGCGGGCGCCGCGGCGACGGGACGGCGCTTGAAGGCGAACTTGGTCCGGGGCGGGGGGCCCAACGCCGCGTTCAGGGCGGCAAGGCGGTCGCCATACTTGCGCTGGTCGTAGTGCGGCAGGAACGCGGTGGCGTCCGTGAGATCGTGCTGGAGCTGGGCCAGCTGTGCCGCGAGCGGCGCGTATGCGGCGGCGGTCGGCGCGGTCCCGGCCGTGGTGCCCGTGCCATTGCCGGCCGCGGCGTCGACGTAGGCGCGGATCGCAGCGTCGAGCGCCTGCGTGGCCGCCACGAAGGTGTCGTGGAAGCGCTGGCTCAAGTCGAGCGCCGCCATCGCTGCGGGCCGTGGGTGATGGAAGATGGGCGACCAGACGACGGCGACTCCGACGGCGACTCCGACGGCGACAACGGTCAGCACTGGCGTCTCCAAAGGGAGCGCCGATGGCGACAGCGGCAGAAATTGCGGCAACGCCGACGACAAGCCGTCCGAACGAAAGATCGGCGGAGCGCTCGCGAGCGCCGCTGATCGCAGCTGCTGGCGATCGTCATCGGCGGCTGACAGCGGCCATCTCCGCTCCTGCGCGCTATCGTTGGCGGCAGCGGCAGCGGCAGCGGTCGCGGCAGCGGTGGCCGCAGCAGCGAAGGCACGCGCTCCGGGGGTCGCGCGAGACGGACGCCACCACCGCTGCTGCGGCGGGGTCCATTTGCGCCAGGCAACGGGGCGCCGAAGGCAGGAGGGGTGGCGCGGTCGCGCGGCCCGTGACGACGCGACCCGTGCTGCGTGGCGGGCCGCGCTAGTCGGGGGTCGGAACACCGAGCGAGGCGATGCCGTCGGCACGAGCCTGTCGGCACGATGCTAGCATGCTGCTGAAGGCCGCGAGGGCCGCCGCGGTGGACCCTGTGCGACGCCGCCGGCTGAACGTCGTCTGCGGCAGCACGACTAGGATCACGGCGCCGCGGGCTATTCTCGACCTCCCACGCCGACCTCCTCGCGCGGTCTCTGCTCTGACGATTTCCATCCGCTTCTCTCGTCGCGTCACTCGCTTTCTTACACTGTTACTCGCGCGTTGTCGCTCACGTATCAATCTTTGTCCGAGCGCCGCCATGCAGATCCTGATTGGTAAGGCGCCCTCCGATGTCGATAGGAAGCGATCGTGCCCATGACGATGCCCGCCCGCCCGCCCGCCCGCCTGCTCGCTCGCTAGATCGCCGGGTCGCTTGCTGGCCCTCTGCCGATCTGTGCGAGGCTCGGTCCTCACCCTCACTGCCTTGGATCGTCTTCACCTGCCGTGGCCTGGGCCCTCGTCCACGGGCACTCTAGTCGGCGCGGGCGCCGTCGGCGCCACCTACGGCAGTCGCTTGCATGCGCCCGAGCGGGACCAGCACGTCGCCGTCGTCTGTCGCAGTAACTACGACGCCGTGCACGCCAACGGATTCCACATCACGTCGCCTGTGTTCGGCACGTGGACGTGGCGTCCGGCCGCCGTGTTTGCTTCGCTGGAAGCTGCCGCGCAAGCCTCGGCCGGTGCTGGCGCCGCGGCCGCCGCGCCCCCGCCGCGGCCATGGGACTACATCATCATCGCCACGAAAGCAACGACCGATGAGGCCGCGCAGGCGGCGCTGCTGAGCGCGCTGGCGCCGCTCGTGAGTGACGAGACCCACCTGGTGCTGATGCAGAACGGCGTCGGGATCGAGCAGCCGTTCCGGAATGCGTTTCCCGTCGTGCCCATCATCAGCGTCGTGACGCGGATCAGTGCTGCGCAAACGGCAGCGGGTGTCATCCGGCATCACCGATGGACGAGCCTGTCGATGGGCCCGTTCATGGGCCGCGCGCACGCGCCCGAGACGCCGCCCGAGGTGCAGGCGCGTGAGGACGGTGACGAGGATCTGGCGGTCGATGCCGAGGCCGCCGCGGGCCGCGCCACGATCGAGCGCAACACCCACATGGCCGCCGTGCGCCTCGCCGCGATGCTGCATGCCGGGGGCGTGCCGGACGCTACCGTCCACGACGCCGTGGAGCTCCAGCAGCTGCGCTGGCACAAGCTGGCCATCAATGCCGCGTTCAACCCGCTGACGATTCTGTGCGGCGGCGTGCCGTCGGCCGTGATGGCGGCTGACCCCCGGATGGCCGCCAGCGTTCACGCCGTGATGGACGAGATTCTCGGCTTTATCCCGCACCGCTTCGGCCGCCGGCTCCCCGCCGCCATGAAGACCCCCGAGCAGATTCTGCGCAACACGCGCCGCAATCCGGGCGCCAAGCCGAGTATGCTGCAGGACTGGGAGGCCGGGCGGCCGATCGAGCTCGAAGCGATTGTGGGCGCGCCGCTGCGCGAGGCGCGGCGCTGGGGCTACCCGATGCCGCGGCTCGAGCTCATCTATGCCATGCTGGCGCTGCAGGACGCACGTCGCTCGCGCGCTGCCCGCGGGGAGGACCCCGACCCCGACCCCGACGACGCGGCCGCCCGTCGCGGTCTCCGCGCCTCTAAGCTGTAATCCGGAAGGGCGCCACCATGAGGCGGCGCCATCGGTGTCGAAGTCGAGCACGTGCTGATGGTTCTCTATTGGGAGAATTTATATTCGAGAAGAGCGAGAGGATGAGGAGGGCTTGCGGTCGGCGACGGCACCACAGAGAGACATCACCGCCGCAGCCAGGGTGCGGCCCCGGGGGCGTGGGCGCGTGCGGCATGGGCGTTAGTGCGGCACCTGGTTGAAAAAATGGCGCATACCCCTAAACCTGGGGGGTGTCGGCGCCGACGGTCTCGTCTTCACCGGAGTTATGTCTGGCTTTGTGGCTTCGATGCGATGCCGGAGGTGGCCAGGAAATTCGAAGCTACTCGTGAGGTCGATCCCCGATCCCTGCGGAGAGGCCTCGGCCGAGGCGAATGCCGACCCGGTCGGGCGGTGCGCGCTAACCGTCTCTCGGAGTGCCTTGAGCGCCGCCTCGATCCCGACGGGCGCGTCGATGGACTTCATGATGACCTGGGTGAGGCTCGCGACCTGCGATTTGCTCGATGTGCCGTGCCCCGTGCAGTGGCTCTTGAAATCGGCAATGGCCTCTTGGGTCGACCTCCCGAGGGCGCCTGGATCGAACCCCCGCGGCACGTCATATCGTTTAGCCAGGTTTTGCAGCCAGTTTTTGAACTGCGCAACGACCTTCGCGTCTTGCACAAAGACTTTCGCATCCGCCCACTCGCCGCTGCGGAAGAGACCGGTGTCTGCCTGGAGGAGGGTGATGCAGCGTTCGAGCACGGCATCAGGGCTAGGTTTTCGCTTGATCAAGTCAAGGACGAATGCGTCAAGGAATCCAGGCGATTGGCTGGACAGGAGTCGGTCAAACGCGGCCACCGCAGGGCCTTCAGAGCTATCAACCAGGTCATCGAAATTTTCGTCATCGAAGTTGGAGCTGTCGAAGGACTGCCGGTGAGAGTGGTAGTGCCCATCGTCCACCAGACCCATCTGGTTAAGGGAGCCGCTCGAGGGCACAGAAATAAAGGTGAAGTCAGACATTCTGGGATCGACGTCCCGCTCGTTGGGCACCTTCGTGCCGTCCAAATTAACATACTCGGACACGTGCGGAATCTCCTGCTCGATGATCCTGAGCAGCTGGGCAACTGAGTTCCCTTGCTTGATGAGCGCCTCCTGGAACTCACCGCGAACCTCCATTTGCTTCACCAAGACTTGCTCGAGCGCCCAGCCGTGTACCTGGAGTTGTTCCATAACGTCCTTCCGCAGCTCGTCTTTCATGTCCGGGAAGAGCCTTTTGTTCTGACGCTTGAGCTCGATGGCGTACCAAGCCAGCACCGCCGGCATCACTTCGTCGAACAGCAGGTCGCTGTGGGAGATGGGTTGATCATTCAGCTGGAAGGTCACCGGTGAGGCCTGGTATGCTTCAAAGAGCTTCGGGACGTCCAGTTCGTGCACCTCGTTGAAGAAAAATTCGTCATTGTGGTTGGCGCGGGGGCTCGTTAAGGAGGTTTCCCAATCAGAGCGCAAGTCGTCCGTGAGCACCTCATGGACAAAGGCAGCGGGGCTTTGGGAGGGAGTGAAGTAGTGGGTCACCTTTTCATACGCCGTGAGACGCGCCAGCTCGCGCCAAAGCTGGCTGATGGACACGGACGGCCCGCGCTTCACCCGCACGATGTGAGATCCCGCGGAGACAGCGGCGGCCGCATGCACGGCGCCGGAGCGAGTCGGCGTGGTCGCGGCGGGCATCATGGCCGTCGTCTGCGGGCCCGCCAGAGGCTGCCCCACGGCGCCGCGGCCGGCTAGAGCGACGAGGCACAGTGCCAGCACGACCAGCTGAACACCCATGCGCGCGCGCATGCGCGCGAACAACAACCCCATGGCGTCGGTCTGGCGCGTGGCGAACCGCAGAGCGGTCGTCGACAAAAAAAAGCACGCGAACCGGCTAGAAAGGGAGATGGAAAGTGATGCCGTTTCCTGGGTGACGAGAGGGAGAGAGAGACAGAGCGTTTGTGAGCGGGGGAGAGTCCAGAGAGGGAGAGAGAGAGGGAGGGAGAGTGTTGGGGAGTGGAGCAACGACAGACGCGTCTTCGACGACTAACTCATCATGCGGTGGACGGTAAATAGTACCATGTCGACGAGCGCCTGCTCGCTGGTACCTAACGCATCGACGCTCATTTTATATAGGCCTGAGAACGAGTGGAGCGATGATGCGTTCTGGCGTGGACTTCGACGCCGTCTCGCTGGTCGAGACAGCCAGCGCGTCCTGTCTCGGCATGTTTCGCCATATGGAGGGTCGCGCCCTGCGCGGAACGGAGCCCCTGGCGCGCTTTTTTTTACACTTTTCCGTGGATGGCTTCGAGTGACTTGTTTCTGCGAAGGCATTCCGAGGGCCCACGGCCTTGGCTGTTTCACGGAGGATCCGCGCAAGGTCCTGGCCACATCCCCTGTTTCATGGGTGAACTCACCACATGGCTGGTCGATAAGCCTAGGGCTTTGTGGAGCCCCACGCGTCACACTTGCGGCCGAATGCGGGTGTCGGAGTTCTGCACCCCCCACAGCGACGGCGACCGCGACGACGGCTACCGCCGCACTTCGACCCGCCCTGCGGCCAGCCTCGCCGCGTTCCGAAGTTAGGCGCCAGCAGCAGTCGAAGCGAGAGCCGCTGGCGGTTCAGTTTTGCTGGTGGGCCGGCCGCTGGAAGGATACTGGGCTTGGCGGCTAACAACGGCAGTGACGTGAAAACCCACCAGCCCCGGGAGACCTCCTTCACACTTGCTGATTTTGCTGGTGGGTGCTCTCTTACTCTTTTGGCTTGTTCTTTTTCTCTTTTTTTCTTTTTTTCTTTTGGTCGGCAGGTCGGTTGGTCTTGTCGGGGTGCCGGCGCCGGCATCGCCTCCGCCTTCTCGTACAACGAATGGTTCATCGAAGTCCGCCAGAAGGGTTCACCGAAGTCTGCCAGAAGGGTCGACGCAAGACACAGCCTGGCGTGCCAGGCCACGCCAGTGTGTTACGGTTTCAAAGCGAGGCACGTCGCTATCGCCTGTGTGCTGGCGCAGGCCGCACGTCGGCGCATCAGATTCATGCGGTTTCGGCACATGCGGTTTCGGCACAGGTGGCTTCGGCGCTGGTGGTTTCAGGTCATGCGGCTGCGACCCATGCGGTTCGGCCCGCGGCAGCATGCCAGGACCTGTGGCGCGGGCCTGCGGTGAGGGCCTGCGGTCCGCACGCGCGTTCTCGCTCGGCGCGGCCAACCCCTTAGCGGCTCACCGCCGCCGGGCGAGAGCATGCCGCGGCGTCGTGGGAGTCGCCGGGCGTCGTCGGGCGTCCGGACGAGGCCGCTTGGGCCTGGCGGTGGACCCTGGGCTTGGCCGGTGCTCGACGGTGCTCTGCCGCCGTCGCCGCCGCCGCCGTCGCCGCCGCCGCCGTCGCCGCCGCCGTAGAGGCGGGTGGCGCCATGGCCCGCCGGTCGTGAGCCGCGCGCGGCCCCATGAAAACGCTTGGCGCCCAGGGTCCATGCGCATGCGGCGCGCCCGCCGTCCAGAGGTGGCGCACGCCGGGGCCGCGATATCCGGTTCTCCCCTCGGTCGTGCGCGCCCGACGCCCCAGAAAGGGAGACGGGCCTCGCGCTCCGGTGTCGGGTGATTTTCTCGCATTTCTGATCTCGTACCATCAGGGGTTGTTTCATGCTTCCAATCCGGTTCGCCACTCGACTCGCTTTGGGTGGGGTCAGGCCTCGACGCGGTGTCGCCGATCGGCCCGTCGTGGCAGAGGAGCAGGACCATGCCGCGGCGCCATACTGGCTGAGGGCGATGGGCTTCTGCGGGGTGGTGGTCATTGCGGCCTTGATGAGGCGGTTGTCGCCGTCGCTGTCGTTACCGCGCAGGCCAGGACAGTCTTCGCCTTGATGAGCTCCTTGATGAGCCCAGAAGACAGAGAAGACCGCGGAAAGGAAAAGAATTGCACGAGAGCATGTTGCGCCTCATTGTTACCCGAAGAAAAAGTTGCCTTGATGATCCCCGGGGACGAACGTGACGAACTTGGCGAACTTGACGACCGTGACGTGGCCGGCTACCGACCGACTCGGACGTGTGGCGACGGTGGTAATGGTGGTAGGGCGACGCCTTCATCGTTGATCTCTGCTGGCACGTGAATCCTTCCTCGGCATGGGGCGGTATGCGGTGGTATGCCATGGTATGAGAGGGCATAGCGAAAAGTAATAGAACGAAAAATTAACAACGGCTGCCTTCGGATGGCGTTGTCTCGCCGCGTTGTCTCGCTGTCGCCCCCATCCCCCTGCTCCCCCGTGCGCCGGCTGGGCGGGGGTCACGCGACAGTGCCAGCGCCGGTGTCGATCTGAAGCGGCCTCGGCTCGACACGGAGGGGATACCCCGCCGGCCGCTGGACCCCCGCTGCCAGCGTCGACAGCCAATGAAAAACCACAACAAGCCCCCACGCGCCATTTCCGATGGTGAGGATTTGATGATCATCCATGGGACCTGGGGCGGCGACGCCATTCCAGCGCTTGCATGGCCGAGGATCGAGGCATCGCGGCATTGGGAGGCGCGGCGTGCTTCGCTGAGCGGGGCCTGGGCCATTTCGCGCGGCTTTCCGAGCAACCGGCGATGCTCAGCGGCCCATGCCTTTCTCCCGAGTAGCGCATGCCTTTTTTGAAATCGATGGGAGCGCGGCTCTTCCCCGAGCGCTGGCAGCGGCTGCCGCAGGATGGACGGCGCCGCACATCCGCCCACCGGGCACCGGGTATCGTTGTGGCCGCGGCGTTGTACGGCGCATGTGCATCGCGACCGCCAGAGCGGCGGCGTCGGCATCGGGTACCCGCGGCCATCGACGCCGGCTCGGCCAGGTCAGCACGTCCGGAAGACGAGAAAACGGCGGACCGGCCTTTAGCCGCGCATCCGCTCGCGACGATCGTGCGCGCCGTGAGCATCGGCGGCTCGACCAGGCGATGGCCGTCGCCGCTGGATCGACAGCAGCCAGTGCGACAGCGATAACGACCCCCGATATTGACTCACGGCAAGCGGCACGGCTTCATTGACACCGCCCATGGAACCGACGGACAAACCGGCCGCGCCATCCAACCAGACCGGACCACATCGCGTCGGACACGTCGAAGATTGCTTCAGCCGGACCCTGCCATTGCCGGGTCTTCTCACGTTGATGCGAGTCGAGGCATGTCGCTCGCAGTCGCTCGCAGCCGATCTCTGCCGTGCGGTACTGAAACATCGCACCGGCCATTTTGATTGCTGACGACGCTGGTTCCGTCATTGCTGTTCGTCTGCATTCCAGTCGTCCCACCGCATCACTTCTTTTCTCATTTTTTTTTTTTTCGTGAGTTCGGGCCCGCCCCGGTCCTTTATATCTTCTCGCATCGCGCAGCGCGCATTCCATCGCGCAACACGCCAGAAGGGCCATTGCCTCGGGTGCTCTCCGTTGGATGGGCGGACGATTACGTTTTCGTCGACTGATCGTCGGTATCGGTGTGACCTCCGCGACATTCCTCGGACCACGCCGGCTTGCGAACCCCGCACGTCTTGCTGGCTCTGCGCTTTCACCGCTCTATTCTCTCTCCCGCCGGTGCCGGATTCCATTCTCTCTCGAGCCGCTTCGGGTGAGTCCGCCGCGCTTTCTTCTCCCGCCCTGGGGCCTCGCCGTCCTCGCCGCCCTCGCCGCCCTCGCTGCTGTCGCTGCTGTCGCTGCTTTTCCTCGCGCGTCCCAGCGGTCGGGGCCTTCCGGTCGTTTTCCAGACCGCCGATCCCTCCCGCCCCCCGGTGCCCCGCCGCCCGCGAACCGCCCAGGAACCACCCGCGCCACAGGGCCTCACCCCCCTCACCGCACGCCGGCCATCCCTGCGGCATACCGCGCAGCGCTTCCTCGACATCGACATCGACATCCGCATCGACATCGACATTCACGCGATTGACGCTTTCTCTCTCGCTTGGTTGGCTGTCTCTTCGAGACCAGCCGTCCTCAGCCGTGGATCCTCGCGCCAGCCGGCACGGGCTATTTAACTCTACCGTCGTCGCCGTCGTCGCCGTCGTCGTCGTCGTCGTCGGGGCTCGAGTTGCATCGGCCACGTGGTCGTCTCCAGACAGGCAGGACGCGTGCTCCGTCCCAGAGAAAGGGGCCTCGACCTGTTTTTCTCGTTTTGTTTCAGGCTCGAAGCGGGTCTGGTGAGGGCTGCGCCGGCCCATCCTGAAGTTCACACGGACGCCGACGTCTCCAGACTCCCATCCTTGCCCACGCATCCCCTTACGGCACGTTACGTGACGCGACGCCACAGTGGCCGTTCGCCCGACGTCTGGCCAGCCAAGCATATCTCGCCCTGATCCGCTGATCCGCCGTCTCCCGTGCCGATCGTGCGGCTCATCCTCGTCGGTCCATCCCTGACGGTGTTCTCGTTCTCGACAGGGCCCCCTCCCGCGCCGCCTCGGCCCCAGCTTGGGATCAGCGTATCGGTGTTGGTGCTGCTGCCGCCGCCGTCGCCGTCGCGACCCCCTTCTCCCTCCTCCTCGCTCATCCCGACAGTATGACCGCGTCCGGCGCCTCGTCGCGGACCGCCTCGGCGGCGGCCTCGCCGGCGGCCAGCACCCATACCGGCGCCGCGTCGAAAGGCATGTCGACCCATGCGCACAGCCGCATCTTCAAGTCGCTCGCGACCTCCATTCCCACCCTCCACACACACCCCGACGAGGCCCTCTCGCCCGGCAGCACCACCGCCCACCGCCACGAGGCGCCGCTCAGCGCCGGCGCCGTGCACCCGGATCCCCTTGGGCTTTCCCCGTCCGGCAGCACCGGCGGCAGCAGCCATGCGCCGTCCCACGCCGCCGCCGCCGCGGCTGCCGCCGCCGTCGACGATGACAGTGAGGAAGACGTCGAGGTCGTCGTCGGCAGCGTGCCGTCCCAAGCCGGCTCGAGCCCGCCGGAGATGCTCGCGGCCGGGCTGGCCTCGTCCGGGTCCGACGGCTCGTGCTCGGCGCCCTCGTCGTCGGAAGACGAGGACGACGTCGCGGCCGGCAGCCGCCGTGGCGGCGCGCGCCGCCCCCGCCGCCGGCCCGCCGAGACCGCCGCCGGCACCGGCAGCGACGCGCTGAACGACGACCGGGCGCTGTATGCCATGACACTGGACGCGGCCGCGGCCGCGGACGCCGTGGCCGCGGCGGCGGCGTCTGCCGACGCGGCGACGCACCTCGGCCTCGAGACGGCGCGGCTGGCAGCGACACCGGCGCTGGCCGAGGCCCAGGCGGCGGCGGTGCTCGCGCGTCCCGTGGACGCGCTGCCAGGGACGGACGCGCGCCCCGACTACATGTTCCCGGCGGACCCGGACCTGCCATGGCACACGTCGTTTCTGCCAGCGTCCGACCACCCGGCGCTGCGCGGCCTCATCGGCGGCATGAGCGCGCCGTCGACGCGGCAGCACTGGTCAGCGCTCACCCGGCACCGCGTGGGCCTGGTGGTCAACCTGACGGAGGCGCCGATCGCGCCGACGCCGCAGGAGCGCGGCGCGTTTGTATGTCGCAACTGCGAGTTCAACGACGACGTCTACGACATCGATCTGTTTGAGGATGTCCAGCGCCACCACGGCGCGTCGGTGCTGTTCCTGCCGCTGCACGACGGCAGCGTCCCGTCGCTGGCGCAGATCCAGCTCTTCCTCACCCACGCGAAGGCGTTCCTCGCGGCCGGCACGAACGTGCTCGTCCACTGCCAGGCGGGCGTCGGCCGCACCGGCACGCTGCTCGGCGTCTGGGTGATGGAGACGGCGCGCTGCGGCGCCGTCGAGGCACTCGCGCGCCTGCGCCACGCCCGCCCGCAGAGCTGCCAGTACCATCCGGGCGACTGGGACGCGCAGCCCTTCCGGATCGGCGCGCCGCGAGCCGCATACCGCCGCAACATCCTGCAGGAGCGCTATCTGCGGGCGTACTTCTGGGCCCGCGTCGCGCCGCAGCTCACGCGCGCCGAGCGCGCCCGCGCCGCGCAGGATGAGGCGGACATGGACGCGCGCTACCCGCCGAGCGCCGAGGAGCTCGCCGAGCGCGCGGCCTGCGACGCCGCCGTCCGCGCCGTCCTGCACCCCGCCGAGCAGCAGCCCCACGCCACCACCGCGCTCGCCTGGCCCGGCGGCGTCGTGCCCCTCAACGTGGCCCGCCTCAACCCGGCCACCTACTGCCACGCCTGCCGCGGCGTCACGGCCGTCGGGCCCGTCTGGGTCAGCCGCGAGGGCAGCCGCGTCGTGCGCGGCGCCAGCGAGGTCGCCCGTGAGGCCCGCGGGATGGCGCTACCGGGCGTCCCCGGCAGCCACGGCCGCGTCGCCGACACCGACGAGCTTGCCTCGCATCTCGACACGCGACTCTAGCGCGGCGGCGGCGGTCGTTGGTTCTTTCTCTTGCCGCGACTGGATCGGCGCGATCCCGCATGCCCGAAGCCCACCCCATGTTGTAGTATAAAGTCGTTTTTCCTAATCGTTCTGGCGCGGATCAGGAGAGCGCGTCGCAGGCGGCGCCATTAAGCGGGGCGTTGCGGCCGACGGCGCCGGGGTCGAAGTCGTCATCGAATCCGTCGTCGGCGTTGCCGCAGCCGCCAGCCAGCCCTCCACGTCGGCGGCCGACGGCAGCCCAAGCGACTCCGGGCCGCCGAGGTAGCCGAGGCCGGCGACGGCGTTCCGCCACGCCGCGAGCGCCGTGCGCACCTGGCCGCTCACGACGTCGAGAATGACCTGCTCGGTGGTCTGGTCGTCCAGGTAGTCGCCGAGCTGTGCGCGCGTCGTGGCCATCGCAGGCGGCAGTACCCGCCGCAGCGCGGCGGCGGTCTCCCGGATCCCGGCGGCGCTCGCGAACACGGGCATCGCCGTGTCATCGTCCTCAGCGTCGGTGGCTGCCGTCCCGGCCTCGGGCGGCGCGGCGCGGCGCAGCCGCCGCCGCACGCGGCCCGGCTTGACGGCGTGGTACTGCAGCATCCAGGTGCGTACCGGCGCGAGGCACGCGCGCACCGCGGCGGCAATGTACCGCTCGCACGTGCGCTTCAGCACGGCGTCCAGCACGGCCGCGGCGTCCGTCGAGGTCTTGCGGACCTGCGGCAGCAGCGCGGCGGCGGCCGCCCTGCGCGCCGACGCGGCGGAGCCGGCAGCGGGGGGTCCCATGAAGGTGCTCGGATCCGGCAGCGAGGCCGAGCTGCTGTGCTGGGTGCGCAGCGGCGTGCCGGCGGCGTCGGCGGCGACGTCGACGGAGTCGGGCGCGGGCGTGTCCCAGCCGGCCACGAAGCTGCCGCGGCCGGCGAGGCCGCCTGGGGCGGCGCCCTTGTCGGCGGCGGCGGCGGCGGCGTTGTGGCCCCAGAAGAAGGTGGCGACGACGTTTTCGAGGCCGCCGAGGTCGACGTCGCGCTCCTCGCGGACGAACCCGCCTGAGGCGCCGAAAGCGCTGAGGCCCTCGCGCAGCACCAGCAGGTTCTTGATCTGGAAGAGCTGGCCGTCGGCGGCGTCGCCGCGCGCGGCCGCGAGGGTGCGGCCCGCGGTCGCGATCGACGTGCAGCACAGCAGGATCGCGTCGTGCGCTAGGTCTGAGAAGATCGCCGGCGGGAGCGCCACGTGGAGTTTCGTGAGCAGCGTCAACGTCCGCGAGAGCGCCGGATACCACTCGCCGCCGCCGTAGAGCGGCACGCCGAGGCCGCCGAAGCCGAAGCCGAAGCCGCTCGGCGTCGATGGCAGCAGCGGCGTCATGGGCGGGAGCGGCGACGCCATGCCGCCGGCGCCGCTGCTGAACTGCTTGGCGAACGGCTTCGGCAGGCCGTGGCCGCGCGCAAAGACGTCCAGCTCGCGCGCCGTCGGGCGGAATCGCTCGATCTCGTCGCGCATAAAGGCCTGCGCGCGGAAGATGAGGCGGTCCTGGACGTCGGCGCGGATGCGCGCGAGCACCTGCCCGAGCGCCGCCTGGAGTGCCGCGTACGCCGCGGGCGCCAGGCCCGCGTACGCGCCCGTGGCCGTCGCCGGGGCGCCGTCGTGCGCGGCCTCGGCCTCGGCGTCGGCCTCGAGCGACAGGAACGCCGTCAGCGTGTGCGCCAGTTCACTGAGGATCTCGAGGCGCGGCTCACGCAGAATGAGCGGGCGCAGCAGATCGACGAGCGGCTGCCCGAGGACTTCCATATACGTGCCCAGCTCCACGAGGCCCATGCTCGCAATGTCCACGGCGCCCTCGGCCGCATCGGCGTCGGCATCGGCGTCCAGCGCACGGGCCGACGGCGGGCTCGCGAGGGCGTCGCCAGGGCCGCCGCGAGGGCCAGCGTCAGCGGTACGGCTGCGCCATGACGCCCCGTCCGGCGTCGGCGTCGTCATGGCCACCGCGGACGCGGACGCCGGCGCCGAAGCCGGCGGCGCGTCGCCGACATGGGTCTCGATAAAGAACTGGAAAAAGAGCCGCGCCTCGTCGCGGACGGGCGTCAGCACCGCCGTACACGCTTCGCGGGCGAGCGCGAGCAGATGCGGGCCGTGGTGGAGGTCGGCAGCGGCGGCAGCGGCGGCGGAGGCGGCGCCCGATGCCGGGGCGAGCGGCTTCGAGGTGCCGGCGGATGTCGCGGCGGCGGCGACGCGCGCCTCGGCGGCGCGCAGCTCGTCCGCGATGCGCGGCACGATCAGCTGCGCGCGGCTGTTGCAGTACACGTGGAGGCAGTCGCTCCACAGACTGGCGTACTCGTCGTGACGATGAACGCGGCGCGCGATCTGCGCCAGCAGGGGCGCGACCGCGCGGGCGAGCGACGCGAACTTGCCGTAGTAGAGCGTGTATGCGACGCCCGGATCGAGCACGGCGGCCGCGGACGTCGTCGCGGCCGCGGCGCGGACGTCGCGGACGACGTCGCGCAGCCCGTCGACGAAGTTCATCTTGACGAGCGTAAGCGCGCGCGTCATGTGCGCACGGAAGCGCGCGCCGTACGCGGGCGCGTCGTGGTAGTGCGGGTGCGCGGCCATGAACGCGATGCACACGTCGAGCTGCGCGAGCAAACGGTCGAACGGCGGCTCGGTGATCCACGCGCGCCCGGGCTGCGCCATCGCGGCGGCAACGACGTCCAGCGCCTGGAAGTACGCGAGCTGCTGGTGGAGCTTCTCGGCGGCAACGGTCACGTCGAGCTGCTCCGCGAGCGAGGCCTCACAGGTCTCCTGGATGGCCGACGTCTTGTGCTTGACCCCGTCGTAGGCGGCCGCCAGCGCGTCGAGCCGGGCGAGCGCGTCGGCGCTCTGCGCGGCGAGCGCGACGCACTGCGCGTGGTAGGCCTGCGTCATCTGCAGCCACCGCCGCGCGTCCCGCGCTTGCGCGTGCTCGAGCGCCGACGCCACGTGGCCATACCACGCCAGGAAGTCCTGCGGCGTCGCGATCGGGTGGCGCGCATCGAGCACGTCCAAGTCCGGATCCGTCGCTCCGACGGCCGCGGTCGCCGCCGCCGTCGCCTTCGCGGTCGCCACCGCGGACGCCGCACCCGCTCCGGCGCCCGGGTCGGTGTCGACGTCCGAGAGCGCAGCGTCGCCGTCGGCATCCGAGTCGACCGTCGCCGTGCCCGTCGCCGGGGCCGCGGCCCTCATTGACGACGCCGCCGCAAGCGGCGGTGCGACGGGGGCGAACGGCCGCTCAGGAAAGAGCGCGCTGAGCGCGGCGACGGCGTCCCGCTGTGCCGCGTCAAGCGGGTAGCGCGCTTCCCACTCGGCGATGGGGTTGGCGGGCAGCGCGACGGCGCGCGCCGCCTGGCTCGAGGCATGGCCGGGCGGTGCCGCCGCCGTCGCCGAGGAGGCTGTCGAGGTCCCCGCACCCGCGGTGCCGAGAAAGAGACCGACCGATGTGGTCGGCAGATGGGCGCTGCCGGGCCCCGACGTGGACGCCGCGCCCGCGCCGGGGGGCGCCGTCGCCGGGCTCGCCAGGCCGGCCAGGCTCGGGCGGCCGCTCGAGCCCGCCATGGATCCGTCGGACGGCGAAGGCGGCCGTCGCGGCCGTCGTCGCCGTCGCCGTCGCCGACGGCGTCACGTGGGTGTCGGGAACGCCGCGGCCCGTCGGGCGGAGGGAGGCTCGGCGTCGGCGTAGGGCGGCGAATCGCGGGCGTGACGGCGCTTCGACGCGTGGGGTGGGGCGTCGGTGGATCGCCAGGGCCGCGTCAGGGCCGCATCCAACGACAACGGCGCGCGTGCTGGAACGAAGGCCGTCCACGCGGCGTCCGTGCATGGCCGATGACGGCCACCCGTCAGCGAAATGTCGGGCGTCCGCGCGAGCCCCCGGATGACGATCGCCGACGCGCGCGTCGGATCGGACGGATCGCGGTCAAGGAAGGTGGTAGGGCCCATGCCTGGGGCGTCGCGTCGTCTCGGTAGGCCACGCGTCGTCTACCGAGACGACGACGGCGGCGGCAGCAGCGATGGCGATGGTCGGCGCCTCCGGCGGTCGCCCGGGTCCTGTGGCGCCGGATATCGCGTGGAGTGAGCCGTCCCGCCAGTCGGCGTCCGCGCCATGCCGCCGGCGAACCGACCGCGACGCCGCCGCCACGGGCGCCCATGCCCCGGGGGTCGGCGCCGACGCGCCCCCCAAGCCACTCGAGGCGCTAGGCCCTCGATCTCGGCCCTCGATCATGGAGTACCCAGCTGAACGCGATTCAATGCTTCGGATAGACCACTATACACGGAGAGAAGGCGCCACGGCGCGACGTGGGCGGCCGCGGTCGCTGCTGCGGCTGGGACGGCGGCGGCGGCGGCGGCGGCGGCGGCGGCGGCGGATCAGACGGCGATGGTGGCCGCGGCGTCGGCGGCCGCGGCGACGGCGGCGCGGACGCTGCTGAGGTCGACGGCACCAATCAGCTCGTCCTCGCCGTCCGAGGCCGTATAGGAGCGCGCCAGCAGCGCGGCGCGGCGCTCCTCGACCGGCGGCTTGCCCTTCTTGCCCTGGCGGTGGACGCTGGTCCACCAGCGCGCGTGGCGGTCGAGCAGGCCAAAGTTGTTCTTCACCTTGTCGAGAGCGCGGGCGTTGAGATCCTCGACGGGCGCCAGGCCGAGCGGGCCGTCGGTCGAGGCGCGGCGCGAGGCCGAGCCAGCGGGCGTCGCGGACGCCGTGAGCGCCGCCTGCTCCTCCATGACGGCGACATCCTCCTGCGTGATCACGTGGCGCGGCAGCGTACGGACGCGGGCGAACGGGTCGTACGTGCCGGCGCCCTTCGCCTTGCGCTCCGCGGCGGCGCGGCGCTCGGCCTCGCGGCCTTCGGTCAGGTTCGAGCGGCGGTTGCGCGCGTTCAGTTCCGCGAGCGCCGCCAGCTGCGACCGCGGGCCGTCGTTGAGCGCCTGCGTCTGCGCGCGGATCCGCGACTGCAGCGCATCGACGTCGGCCTGCAGCGCCGCGATCGCCGCCGGGTCCGGCGACCGCTGCTGCTGCAGCGCGACCAGCTCGTTCCGCTTCGCCGACAGCTCCGCCGCCGGGTTGTACGTCGTGATCCCCGTCAGCGCCTGCTTGCGCTGCAGGATCTGGGTGATCTCGTCGTCCGTGAGCACGTGCGCGCGCATCGCTTTGAGCGCCCGCACCTTGGCCGCACACGCCGCCTGCGTCACCGGCGGCAACCCTTCTGCCTTGACGGTCGCGTCATACCGGCTCCACTCGAGGTCTGTGATCGGGCCGTCCGAGAGCAGGTCCATGAGGAACTGCTTCTCGGCTTTGCCGTGGCCGAGCAGCAGCGCCAGATCCGTCTGCGTGCGGCCCAGCCGGTACGAGCGGTGGTATGGCTGCACCGAGAGGATCTGCACCACACGGTAGACGTTCTGCTTCGTTTCGGGGTCCACCCCGATGCCCAGCCGGGCCAGCGCACCGACGACCGTCGCGCGGAAATTCGACCAGTGGCACCACTTCTCCAGCTCGCTGCGCGTCACTTGCATCGGCCGGATCATCTCGTACGTCGCCGGCTCGCCGCTAGGCCCGTGGCCGGCGCCGCTCCGGCCGCCCAGCACGCGGCCGCCACGGCCGTCGTCGAGGTCGTCGTCGTCCTCGAGACCCTGAGCGCGGCCCGCGAGCGCGCGGTCGTCCTCGTCGTCCGAGTAGTCCACATGGTGGCGCTTGGAGGCGCGCGCGCGGCGGCGGCGGTCGGCGGCCGCGCGGTCCGCGTCGTCGTCGAGGTCGTCGTCGCCGGCGCCATACGCGCCGCCGTCGTCGTCGTGGTCGTCGTCGCCGCTCGACGACGCCGACAGGCTCTCGCGGCCGCGCTCCTTCCGCTCCTTCCGGCGTCGGAGTTTGTCGAGCTTCTCTTTGCGCGAGGTCTTGGTGGTCACGCCCGGATCGCGGCGCGCGCTGCGGCGGCGCTCCAGGGCATCGTCATCGTCGTCGTCGTTGTCGTCGTCGTCGCGGTCGCTGCCGCCGAAATCGTCGCTGTCGCTGCCGGCGTCTGCGCCGCGGCTGCGCTTCGGCTTGCCGTGCTGCTGCAGCTGCTGCTGGTGCAGCAGCTGTTCCTGCTGCTCGCGCTTCGCGCGGTTAATCTTGGCCATCATCTCCATGCGCTCGACGACTTGCTGGCGGAGCTCCGCGCGCTCGCCGAGAATGGCTTCGCGCTCGATTTCGGGCAGCGCCTCAAGCCGCGCGCGCTCCGCGGCGTCGCCCCATCCGTCAGGACCCCAGCGGTCGACTTCGGCGAGCTCCTGCGCCAACGCCGGGTCGACGTCGGCGGCCGCATCGTGCCGCCGGCGGTGGGCGTGTCCGCGGCCGTGGTCCTCGTCGTCCTCGTCCGAGGACAGCGCGCCGCCGCCGCGGTGGGCGCTGCGGCGCCGCTTGCCCGCGTGCCGCGCAGGCTTGCTGGCCATCAAGGCCAGCAGCTCCTCATCCTCCACCGGCATCGCTTGCTCACGGCCGCGCGGGCTGATGGCACCGTTGAAGAATCACCCAAGAAACGTCGATGATGAAAAACAAAAAACGCTGGTCAAGCCGTCGCGACGACGGGTCGAGTCACGCGCGGGAGTCGGTTGGTTGGCTTCCGAACGGCGAGACCTCCCCCGCCCGCAGGACGGCAGGCGCAGCCGCACAGCCGCACAGCCGCACAGCAAGGCTGACGCGCGCGCACGCGACAGAGACCGGCTTCGGGAACCCGTCACAGATCGCGGCGACAGCGGCGGCGGCGGCGGAGAGAATGGCGCCGTCGGCAATGCAGGGGGTGTGTGAGGTGAGGGTCGTGCTACCGTTCAGCAGCTGAGCCGGCGTGGGTGGTCGCGGGATATCGGCGCGTCGGAGGGTCTGCGAGGCCACACGTTGCGCAAGCATCGACCGGGTCGGCGGCGTAGGCAGTTGAGGCCAACGCTGCAGCCCACGCTGCAGAAGAACGCGTAGCCGACCGCGACGACGACGCCTGGCGAGACGCCGACCGGCATCGCGGACACTGGCCGCGCACGTCGCTCGTATTGCGAGAGGCCGCTTGTAGGCGAGCGGACGAGCGGTGGTATCGCGCCTCGCCGGGCTCGTCCTCCCCATCGCCCCATCGCAAGACATCCCCTGCAGCGCCACTTGGGAGGCCGTGCGGGCCGCGGTCGGCGTCGGGGCTGGCAGCGGGCGGCTGCTCCGCCCGTCTGGGCCACGACCCGCGATCCGGTCGCGGTGATCCGCCGCAGTGCGCCGAGCACGCCGGCCGTGGCCACGCGCGGCACGCAAGGCACGGCCGCGTGCTGGCCCTGGCACGTCTACGAGACGACGAGGGAATGCGCGCTCGAGCGATGCGCACGCGGCAGTCGCCCGTCTCATGGGACCGGCCAGGCCGTGGCAGGAGCGCTGCTCTCCGTGATGAGAGAGAGAGAGAAACGCGCCTCGCGCTGCAGCGCGGGCTGCGAAGCGGAGATGCCGAGTATGCTTGAGCGACGATGCATGCGACCCCATGCCGCAGCGACGATGCGGCCGTCCCGCCCACTTCGTGAGGCATGGCCACGCCGCGGACGCGTGGGAGCGCTGTGAAGGACACCTGGGCGCCCGCTGGGAGGCATCGTCACGACCTGTCCGATCCATGACGTGCTGGTCGGATGTCTGGGTATGAGCAGGATGGTCAAGCGCTAGAGCGACTTGCTCAAGGTGACGCATTTCAAGACAAGTGCTGACCACCGCAGGACGGATGGAGCATTGGAACGCTGGCATGGCGCCTCGGGACTGATGATGATGGCCAAGTACTGCCGCAGCCACACTCAGACGCTGGGCCTGTTTCTTGATCAGGCAGTCTTCGCATGTTGCATGTGTTCGAAGGCATCCAGTCACGGGATTGTCCCCCTTCAGGCTTGTCGACGGGATGGCCGTGTTCTCCCTGGGGATGAAGAACCCCCCCTGGGTCATCCATAGCGATCACCGCTACGACGCAGCGGCGATTAGGGCCCGAGCCGCCGAAGATTTCGGTTTGGAAATCACATACCGATCTCTCTCCATTCTCGATGATTGTAGATGTTGTGGGATTTCTGATTATGTTCTCTCTAACTACGGGTGATTCCCAGACTGGGTATGGCGCACGGGTCCACCCGCGGGCAGCGCCGCGGGGAGAGCGTCTGCTTTCAGACCAGGAGCACGCGAGCGACCCCCCGTCTCGTGGCGATACCGGTAACCAACAAGGACACATGGCCATCATCCTGGGACCCCGGTGTTGCGTTCGAGCGGCCGTCGGAGCGCCGCGTGGCGACCGGTCTGCCATGCCACGCCATACCACGCCATGCAGGGCCTCCAGCGCCTCGCTGTATCCGTCCCAGGCGGGTTCAACGAGGCATGGAGCCCCCTCCGGCCCTCCTGCCGCGTCTCTTGGGGACGGTGCCGGCTGCGCATCGACGTCGACGGCTGTCGGTACGCGTCGGCGGTACGCGCGGCGTCGGCGGCCGTCGCCCGTCGAGACGGCGATGGGCAATTCCAAGGGCTCGGACCGCTCCATTTTTGCGCGGGACGCCGCACGGACGCTGGCCGAGGCGCCTCCCTGTTGGCCGGATGGCGGATGGCGGATGGCGGATGGTGGATAATGGGTCGAGGAACCAGGAGCGCCGAGAACGTGGAGCCGGCCGTCGGCCGAGGCGCTGGACGCCATGGCCGCCGCCGCCGCCGCCGCCGCCGCCGCCGCCGTCGCCGTCGCCGCCGCCGCCGCCGCCGTCGCCACCCACCGGCCGCACGGGACGGCAGGCGATACTCGCCCATCGGGACACCACCGGTGGGCGGTCGTGGAAGCAGGCGGCGGTGGAAGCAGGCGGCGGCGGTCCCGAGCCGGAAGGGCGGTAGCACGCCTCGCCGGGAAAGACGGTGCGCCGGACCGGACCGGACCGGACCGCCGCGGCGGTGTGGGCGCCGGGGACCTGCTGGCGCGCCGCGAGGCACGTGGGCGGGTCAGCACGTGGCGACGGCGTGCCGGCCATCGCCATCGCAAACACCCGGCGTCGGCCGACCTTCATGATGCTGCTCAAGCCAGCCTAGGGCCGTTGCCGGAGGCCACTCGCCTGCCTGGCCTGGCCTCGCTCCCAGCCCAGGCCACGAGCGCCGGTGTCGTGTCGCGGCGGATCGCCGATCCCCCGCAGGGCGAAGCGCCAGGAGCAAGCATCGTATCGCGAGATCGGGTGCCTCGCCTCCGAGCTTCGGTCGACGCATCGTGGCTGGCATGCCTCCTCGCCTGCTCGCTCGTTGCTCTCCGTGGCCTCAGACCGACCTCCTTCACGCCGTCCTCTGGCCGACCCTCCCCAGCCCTTCGTGCTGTCGCCGTCGCCGTTCCTCATTCGTTCTGACGTCCTTGGCCGATTCCCTGATTGACGAAGCATCCATTGGCGAATCCCCCCCCGAGCGGGGCTGTTCGGACGACGCCGCGGCTGGCCTCGCCTCGACCGCTGGGCTGCCTGCCGTCGGCGGGGACTGCGTATCCCTCAGGCCCGCGTGAACGGTCGCTCCCGCGAGCGGACGGCACCCGGTGTCGGGTCTCGCTGACCGTCTCGTCGTCGGCAACGACGGCCTGCCCGCGGTCGCTGCCGTCGCGTCGAGGCTTCGAGGCCCCGCCCCGAGGCCCGCCCATCCTCCACGGTCCGTGACGGCGGCGCTCACGCCCTTGACGGTCTTGACGACGACGGCCACGACCGCGACCACGATGACAGTCACGACGCCGCGCATGGCGATGGCCGCCTCGCAGCCCTCGCCGCCGTCGACCTCGTCGTCGTCGTCGTCGTCTTCCTCTGCCACCACCCACGCGGCTGCTGCTGCTGCTGCTGCCGCTGCCGCCGCCGCCATGGCGCATGGTGGGATCACCACCATGCTGCCGCAGCATCGGGGAAAGCCCCTCTTTGCCTCGCTCGCGTCGGATCTGCCGAATGGCACGGCCATAAAACCAGAGGCCGACACAGACACCGCGCCGCGCCGCCTCAAGCCGGGACGCAAGCCCATCGCCACCATTCCCGCCAGCAAGCGCATCGCCCAGAACCGCGCGGCGCAGCGCGCTTTCCGCGAACGCCGGCTCAAGTATACGCAAGACCTCGAGCAGCGCATCCGGCTCTACGCCCAGCACGACGAGGCCCTCGCGGCGCTGGGCGGGCCCGCGGCGCACAACGTCCGCCTCCGCCAGGACAACGCCGCCCTCTACAGCCAGATCGGCGACCTCCAAAACGAGAACAAGCGGCTGCGTGATCTGCTCGAGCAGCAGCGGCAGCAGCAAGAGCACCCACTGCAGTCGCATGGCTCAGGCTCGTCCGACATTGATGTCGACGCTGCGGCGGCGGGGCGTGGTGGCGCTGCGACCGCCGCCGCGGCCGCCGACGGCGCTCGTGGCGCCGACGGCGGCAGCCGCGCGCATCACGACGCGAGTGCGGCGCCGGCCCCAGCCCTTGTGGGCGGCCGCCGGATGGCCGCCTCGCCAGAGCCCGAGGATGGCGTGCGCCGCGGCCACCACGACGACCGGTCCGCCGGCGCCGCGTTCCCCCGCCGTCGACGCCGCTCCTCGGGCTCCGGCCAATCCCTCCGTCACAACGTGTCCTCCCAGTCGCTGCACGCCGCAGGCGCTCCCTTGAACTCGGGCGCCGGGCCGCCGGCTGCGGCCTTGAATGCCAGTGCGCCTGCCGCCGCCGCCGCCGCCGCCGCCTCGACCGTCCCTGGCGTGATGGGCGATGCGTATGTGCATCCATACCAGTCCGTCTTGTCGCAGTACCTGGCCAGCGCGGCACGGACGCTCCAAGCCGGTCCTCCCGGGGCCGTCGGCGGCCCGCCCGCGGCCTTCGAAGCCGGCATCAACACCCTGCTGCCCCTCTTTGCGCCCCATGCCTCCGCCGCGGCCGCCAAGAACGCCGCCGGCATGCCGCCGCCCACGTCGGCGTCGTCATCGTCCTCCTCGATATCCACGGCGTCGTCCATGGCGGCCGTCTCGGCGGGCAACACGGGGATGACGCCGCCGCTGACGGCGCTCGGCGCCGACGCGCCGGGCCGCGGTGTCGCGGGCATGGACGCGCTGCTCGACCCGTCCGCCATCGACTACGCCAGTCTCTTCACGCCCATGTCGCCCTTCCCATTGGCCGGTATGGGCCCCGCCGACTCCGCTCACGCCCATGCCCAGACCCAGGCCGCGTCTGTCGCCGCTCACGCGGGCGCGACAAATAGTCTCTTTAGCGATCCGCTGCTGGCCTCGCTGGTGTTTCCGCCCACGTCGGGCCTCGCCACCACGGCGACGCCGACCCTGTCGACTCTGGCGTCCGCGACCTCTGCGGCGATGGCGGCGGCAGCGGCGGCAGGCGGCTTGGTCCCGACGGGGACCGCGCCCGTGCCGTCCGGCGTCGGCGACGATCTCGCCGGCTACGTGCAGGCGATGGCGAAGGCGCCATGGCCGCTGGCCGGCCTCGTGCCTCCGCCATGGACCGCCACGCCGACGCCCGATCTCCTCTTTGGCCAGCCGTCTTTCCCGCTCCCGACGCTCCCGACGTCGGCGGTCATGCCGCCGGTCTCCCCGCAGACAGGCGCCCTGAGCGCGGCGGCGGCGGCAGCCGCCATCCCCTTGTTCCACTCGTCCGCACATCTCCCCGCCGTGCCGGCGCCTGCCGCTGTCGTGCCCGCCGTCGACGCCGCCGCCGCCGTCGCTGCCCCCGCGGCCTCAGCCGCCGCTGCGACGCCGTCCCTGGCCGCCTCTCACGCGCCGGGCCCGACGTCCGGCTCCGGCTCCGGCTCCGGCTCCGGCTCGGCATCGGGATCAGGCACCGATGTCACGACGCCGAGCCTCGCGACGGCGACCAGCGATGCGTCCTCGAGCTCGGCCTCCGGCGGGTCGTCGGCCGCCGCGACGCCCTACGATTTCGGGTTCAGCTCGCCGTTCACGGACGAGCACGCGGCCCTCGCCGCAGCGACCGGCACCACCGCGACGGCGGCGACCGGCACGAGCGCCGCGTATCCGTACGGCATGCCCTTCGGCGTGGGCTTCGGCTCGCACGCGATGCTCGACCATCCCACCGTCGCTGCGACCTCGGCCGCCGCCGACCTGCCGCCGAGCGCCACGGGTCTGCCGCCGACCTTCCTCGGCGATGCCTTCCGTCTCACGTCGCGCTTGCCCGCGACGTCGCAGTCCTCGCCGCCGCCGACCACCGCGCACCTCTGCCCACTGCTTGCGTCGGCGCTGTCCTCGTCGTCGCCGCCCCCGCCGGCGGCGGCCTCGGCGTCGGCGACCGACGCAGCGTCCGTGGCATCGTCGCGGTCGTCTCTGTCCACCGCGACGCCGTCGTTGTCGATGTCGTCGACGTCGCAGCCGTTCTCGCTGCCGTCGCCGTCGTCCTCGGACCCCGAAAACTGCAGCAGCAGCGGCAAGCCGCGCCTGTCTTTCCAGGATGCGCTGCGCATGACCACGCCCGACGGCCCCGTCACGCCGGCCGACCACCTCGTCGTGCCGCGGCCCACCGACAAGTACCGCACGATCTGCGGGATGCTGACCGAGCAGGCCAAGGACGTGTTTGCGGACGCCGATATCATGGAAAACCTCTGCGAGATCTTCCAGCAGAAGGTCACGTGCGCCGAGGCCAAGGTCTTTGTCTCGGACGTCGGCCGCGCCAGCCAGCACGGCCGCGACCACGTGGTCCAGGTCATCCAGCAGGAGCGCGAGCGCCTCAACCTCGCCCGAGTGCCTCCGCCGTCGGCGAGCCACTAACCACGAACCGCGACGAGGGATCATGGTACGTCGCGGCTTCGATGGCCGTGACCCCCCTCGTGCGGCAATGCTTTCTGTCTGCCTTTTTTTTGCCTCTCTCTCTCCATCTCTCTCTCTCTCTATGCTTCGTGCCTATTATTAGTTTTTTGTCTTTTATAATTTTTTTTTGGAGGTATGATGATGTTACATCAGGAAAGGGATGAGAACGAGCATCCGTCGCGAAGGGCTCACTCGCGTGGCGGTGCTGACGGCGCGCGCGCAAGCACGGGCGTGTCGGTGGCCGAGGGCGTCGAGAGCGACCGCGCGCCGGGCTCGCCGTCCGTCTCCGGATCCACCAGGACCGGGGACGACCCGTCGTCCTGGCCGCTCCCGCTCGGACTCTCGCCCCCGGCCGTGGCCGCCCCGGCGGCGGCCGCCTCCGCCTCCCCATGGACGCCGCGGCGCGCAGCGCTCTCAGCGGCGGCGGCGGCGGCCGACAGCTGCTTGGCAATCTCGCGGACCAGCACGGACGGGTCGTCGGCGGCAAGAGCTTGCACGCGGTGCTGCAGCGCGCGGACCGCGAGCGCAAGGTGCTGGCGCTGGCGCTCGGACAGCACGGGGGCCGCGGCGGCGGCGGCGGCGGCGGCGGCGGCCGTGTGCGGAACGAGGTAGGGCCAGATGGGCGCGGTGGTGAGCATCTTGAGAAGGCCGACGCGGACGAGGGCGTTGGGGTTGGCGAGGCGGTCGTGGAGACGCATGAGGAACTTGGGGTAGGTGAGGACGCGGGCGGCGAGGGTCGGCGAGAGGGCGAGGAGGCGCTGAAGCGGGGCGAGGAGCCCCTGGACGCTGGCGCCGCGGGCGGCGACGAACATGGCGGCGATGCGCCCCGCTGCACGGGCAGGCTCGGCGAGCATGGCAGGCTCGAGGCGCAGCGGGTCCTGGGCGAGCCAGAACACGAGCGCCTCGAGCGCGTTGACCTGCCAGTACTGGTCGCCGAGCAGCTGGAGGTAGCTCTCGACGCCGCCGGCGGCCGCGAGGGACTCGCGGGTGCGGGCGGAGGTATGCGCGAGCTCGCAGAGGATGGGCAGCGCGAACTGGCGCATGGGGTGCGTGCTGGCGACGAAGCGCTGGAGGTGCGGGACGATGCCGGCGCGGACGGCAGCTTCCTGGCGGGAGCGGTTGATGCGGCAGAGGTTGAAGAGGGCGTTAATGACGTGGCTCTGAATCTCGCCAAAGTGGGGGCCGCCCTCGCGCACCGCGAGCAGCTGGCAGAAGTGCTCGATCATGCGGCACTGCTGCAGCGCGTCGAGGGTGCTGCTGGTCATGCTGATGTTTTTGAGGCACTTGGCCAGCTTGACCGTCAGCGCGGCGTTGAGGTAGGGCAGCTCCTGCATGAGGGTCGCCGCGCATTCATACTCGCTGAGCTTCTCCTTGATGTGGACGTCGGCCTGGGAGAAGAGCACCAGCAGCTCGACGAGCTTCGCGACATAGGCCGGCGCGCGCTCGTCCGTGTCGTGGTTCATCACGTGCAGCAGCTCGGCGAGACACGGCAGCAGCCCGAGCTTCGCATACAGCCGGCAGAACTCGTTCTTGGGCGTCGAGACCTGGAAATGGAACATCGCGCCCATCGAGTCGAGCATATGGTACAGAATGGCCTTGTCGCCGGGAACGTCGCTGTAGTGGGTGGACTGCATGAGCTTCGCGACGATCGTGAGCCCGCGGCACGAGATGAACATCTGCAGGCCGAGCGGGCTCGTGCTGCAGACTTCCTTGACAAAGTGTGCGATCTCGACGCGCAGCGCGCGGTCGCCGAGCAGCCGGTCCGTCGTGGTCAGATTCACAATGACCGGGATCCCACCCAGCAGGCACAGGTTCTCGATGAGCACTTGGTCGCCCGTGAGCGCGCTGTTGATCACGCGCATGATCCACGTAAGCGGCGCCGGCTCTCGCGTCTGCTCGAGCAGCTCCATGATCACGACCACCTGGTGGTGCGTGATCAGCACTTTCCGCGTCTCGGGCGTCGTCGTGAAAATGTCGACCAGCGCGCCGCACGTTGCTTGGAAGTCCAGGGGCAGCGGCGTTCCGTTCGGGCCCGTCACCGTGCGCAGGCGCGGTGCTGCGGTCGTCGCTGCCGCCAGGGTGGTATCCAGTCCATCGCTCGCTGGCGCTCCTCCCGGGAGGAGCGCCATTGTGGTGGTCGCGGTCGCCGCATCCGCCGCGGATGCCGAGAGTGACGCCGGCGCCGCGGTGGCGGTGGCGGGCGTCGCGGGGACGGCAGCCGATGCATCGGGCTCGGCCGCCACGGCCGCGAGCGCGGTGGTCGTCTTAACAAGCGGCGTGAGATGCGTCACGAGATCCAGCACGTGCGCCGTCAGCCGGTTGAAGTCCTTCTTGGTGGCGACATGGCCGAGGGCCACATCCGAATCCAGGTCCTCCGCGACTTCAGCGAACACGTCGCTCTCGCTGTCGCTCATCCCGGCGCTCGAGCCGCCGCTGAACGGGCTGAAGGTCCCGCCGCCGCCGCCGCCGCCGCCGCCGTGGCCGCCCGACGTGTTCTGTCGCGACAGATGCGACGACCCGATCTCCGCGGGATGCAGTCCGGCGGTCACGAGCCCCTCCAGATCGAGGTCGTCCATTAGCAGCGAGTCGTCCGACCGGCTCGCGCCGCGCGACGGCAGCCCCAGCGGCCAGGACGTCGCCGCCGCCGCCGCCGCCGCCGCCACGGGGCCCGCCCCCGTCGCCCGCCCCGTGTCCGCACGGAACAGCGGCGCGGCCGCGGCGGACGGCATCGGGCCCGCGGCCGAGTCGGGTCGCGTGTCGTCGTCGGCCAGCAGGTTGTCGCGGCTCCGCCGGCGGTAGCCGGTGCGCGGCGGCAGCACGAGCGGTCCGCCGAAATCGCCGTCGAAGCCGGCTTCGATGTCCTCGTCGTCGGCGTTCTCGACGTGCGCGTGGGACAGCGCCGCCGCCGCCGCCCTCGGGTGGGACGCGGCGGCCGGCGTGGGGGCGGCGGGCACCGCGGCCGGCCGCGGCCCGCCCGCCCCGAACGGATCACCGACGAGGTCGCTGAAGTCGTCGTGGGTGTCGTGCGGCGCTTCCATGTACCGGCTCATGTCGAGTCCCGGCGCTTTGGCCGATGGCGCGTGAGCCGAGGGTGCGTTGGCGGACGGCGCTTTGGCGGACGGCGCTTTGGCGGACGGCGCTTTGGCCGACGGCGCTTTGGCCGACGGCGCTTTGGCCGACGGCGCTTGGGCGGACGGCGCTTGGGCGGACGGCGCTCGGACCGTGAGCGCTCGGGCGTCCATGGCCGCGACTAGGGCAGTGGTCGCGGACGACGGCGGCGTCGCGGCCGGCGCACCCAGGGCCGCGGATGCGGATGGCGCGGTCGCTCCAGACGCCGGGTCGACAAACGCAAGCGCCGAAGGCTCCAGCGGTGCAGCGCCAGCGCCGCTCATCGCCGCCGCCGGCGCCACGCTGGCGGTCCGCGTGACGGCTGGGGAGGCGGCAACGGGTGCCGCCGGCAGCGCGGCGGCGACCGCAGCAGCGCTGACGCCGACGGCCATGGGTGGCAGGAGCGCGTGGCTGAACACGTCGGCGTCGAAGTCGTGCGACCAGTCGTCCTCGTCGTCGTCTTCGCGCGCCGCCGCCGCGGCCACCACGACGCCGGGCGCCGTGGCGCCGGGCGCCGTCAGCAGCTGCTGCACCTCGAGCCGGTCGTCGAAGTCGGGGTCGAGCACGACCGGATTCGCGTTCCGGCGCACCGAGGGGCTCAGCGACAGCGGGGGCAGCGACGCGAGCGACGCGCCGGCGCCGGCGCCCGCGGCTGCAGTCGCCGCCGTCCCCGTCCCCGTCGGGAGGCCGACCAGCGACGCGAGCGAGCCGGACGCGTGAATGTTCGGTTCGCCGAGGCGCCACAGGGACCGCGGCCGCGGGGCAGCGGACGGCGACGACGCGGCGGACGGCGATGGCATGGGGTGCAACGACGACTCGGAGCCAAACGGCCCCGGCACCAGGCTCGAGGGCGGCAGCGTCGGCGCCATGCTGGTGGTACTGTGGCGGCCGCCGCCGCCGCTGCCGATTGCGGCGCCCGCGCCGACCCCCATGGCGCGCCCCAGGCGGCTGCCCTCGGCGGCGTCCTCATCGAAGTCGGCGTCCATGCCGTCCAGGTCGGTGGTCTGGAGGTCGAGCAGGGCGAGGGCTTGAGACGGCACGATCGGCAGGGCGGCGGCGGCGGGCTCGAGGCCTAGCACGCCGTCGCCTGGCGCGGCGCGCCCCACCCGCGCAAATAGGCTCGACGACGGCTGGGTGTCCTCCGTGAAATCGGCGTCCCAGTTCTCCTCGTCCTCGGTTTCGGGCACGCCGAGCTGATGCAGCGGGGCCGTCGTCGCGGCGGCCGCGGCGGATCCCGCGGCACTCACCGGTGCCGCCGCGGACGAGATCACCATGGCCGCGCCGGCGGGGGTCGCCGGGGTTGTCGTCGTCGCCGCCGTCGCCATCAGCCCCAGGCCGCCGCCGCCGCCGCCGCCGCCATCGGAATCGAGGGCGAGACCACGGTCGTGGTGCATCGTGCCGGCGAGTCCGGCGGCGAGGTGCATGCCGGTATACGGGAGACGGTCGCGGCCCAGGGGGGTCGGGCTTGTCGAGGGCATGAGCACGCGGTCGGTCTTGCTGGAGGTCGTGAAGAGGGTGGTGCCGCCGCGGGTGAGGCCGCCCGGCGGGGCAGTCGCGAGCGCGCCCGTGGCCGCCGTCGAGGCCGTCGCGGCTGGACTGCCGCCGCCGAGCACGGAGGCCGGCAGCGGCGGCGAGCTGCCGGCGGCAAAGAGGGTCGCATTGATCGACGCGTCGTCGCCATGGCTGGCGGCGCCGGTGGTGGTGCTTAAGCTCACTGTCGCTGTCACTGCCGCCGTCACCGCTGTGGACGGCAGAGTCAGCGGCGCGGCGGCCAGGCCGGCTGCAGCGACGGCGGTAGCAACGGGCACGAAGCTGCTCTGGCGCGTGAGGAAGGCGTCGTCGCTGCCATGGAGCTCTGGGTTGGAGCCGAAGGGGTCGGCGAGGACATCGGAAGAGATCAACTGCTTGCGCTGCTTCGTGATGTACGGGTGCTTGAGCAGCTTTTTGGCAGCGATGCGGAGGTTCGGGTCCTTCTGGAAGCATTCCATCAGAAAGTCGGCGAGGGACGCGGAGATGCCCTCCGGGAAGGGCGGCCGCTCGTCGCTGACCATGCGGAACAGGGCGGGCATGACGCCGAGGTGGAAGTAGGGCGGCTCGCCCTGGTAGAGCTCGATGGCGGTGCACCCGACACTCCAGATGTCGGACGCGGTCGACGCACCGCAGAGCTCGATCACCTCGGGCGCCATCCAATACGGGCTGCCGGCGACCGTCTTGCTCGCGTCGGCCGAGCGCGTCGCGACACCGAAGTCGGCCAGCTTGATCTGCCCCGACTTGGTCGTCAGGATGTTGCCGGCCTTCAGGTCGCGGTGGATCACGCCCTGCGCGTGGAGAAACACCAGACCCTCCAGCGTCTGGGCCATGTAGATGCTGAGCAGCGGCTCGCCGATGCGTCCGAACTTCTTGACGATGCTCTGCAGCGAGCCCGACTCACAGTACTCCATCATAATGTAGATCGAGTCCTTCGTGTTCTCGAAGCCCACATAGCTGACGATGTTCGGGTGGCTCAGCTCCTTCAGCAGCGTGATCTCCGCACGGATGATCTTGAGCTCCGCCTTTGGCACATCGTGCGTGCGGATCTGCTTGACCGCGACCACGGCACCCGACTCAATATTCAGGCCCTGGTAGACTTTGCCGAACGCGCCAGAGCCGATGATATTTCCCAGCTGGAAGTGGCCAATGCGGCCGCCCGACATGATGCGAACCGGGGGGACCCGACGGCCGGCCGAGTGAACGCGGGAGGCTCACGCAGACAGGGGCGGCGACGGCTGCAGCAGCAGCGGCAGCAGGCGCCGATGTCCTCGTCGCACCGTAACCGTAGTCGGAGCAGTAGCCGTAGCCCGTGGCCGTGGTCGCGACAGCCCTGCGCGACGGCGGTGGCGGTCGTCCGCGTCACCCGCAGCCGTGCGTGCGCGGGCAGCCGCGAGACCCGGCGGCGCCCGCCTCAAGCACCGAGCGCGCCAAGCGAGAAGGGAGCTCACGAGATCGACGACCGGCGGCCGACGCCATGAAGCAGGGTGAGGCGTGTGGCACGTGGCACGGTGGCGGGCGAGAGCCACGTGGCTGGCCCCGCGGTATGGCGCAGACGTGGGCGGCACAGACGTGGAGGTCGCCTCGGGAGCCGCGCGGCCGGTGAGATGAATTTTATACGCGCGTCGGCGCGGTGGTGCCGCGATCCCGAGGTCCCCTGATGCGCGAGACGCGATGATCGCCGCGATTCGTCGGCAGCCACACGGCTGGAACGCGATGCGGCAGGGCTGACGCGGCGACGGCAGCGGGGGTAGCGTGGAGGTGACCGATGGCAGCGGCGGCGACAAGCGCTCGTACGGACCGGCAGTAGCGTTGCGATGCGCGGCGATGCAGAAAGGCGCCGATCAGAACGGCCGAGCGGCGCGTCGCAAAACGACCCGCGACCCAGCGGCGATCCTCAACCCCATGGAGAGGCCCTCCTGGCCCACGGACCGTGCGGGGTCTCACATACCCGCGGCACGCCGCGCCCTCCCGCCTGCCGGTGGCGCCTCGAACGTCGTCACGAATCCGCTGGGAGCCGAGCGATCCAAGCGTCGATCCGTCAGCCCGAGCATCGGCCCGTATCGGCTGCCGGCGCCGCCGCCGGCGCCGCCGCCGGCGCCGCCGCCGTGGTGGTGGTAGGGATGCCGCCGACCACGGCGTCCCCCGACGGCGGCCGCGGCAGATCCTTCCAGCCGCGGCCGTGGGTGGGTGCATGTGGGCACGAGACATGGCCGCGGCGTCCGGGCGAGACGGACGCCGCGGCACGCGCGGTGTCGGTGCACGAGCGCTCGGCGTCGTCGCTGCCGTCGCTGCCGCCGCTGCCGCCGCCGCGGGCCCCGACGCTGGCGACGGCCGCTGCCGATCGTGAGGCGGCCGCCCGTCGCGGTCGACGCCGCCGCCGCCGCTGAGATCCGAAATGAGGCCCTTCTCACTTTTCTTGTCGTGGCCCGGGTTCCCCCCCTTGAAGCCTCGACATGCTGTCGGTGTGGTGGTCCCCTTGCCCCCACGCCGCCGCCGCCGCCGCCGCGCCAGCGAGGCGCGTACACCACGCGGGGCCATGCTCCCCAGGGTGGACCATCCATCTCTCGATTCTTCGCAGAGCCGCCACGCGCGATCCTGGTGTCCTCACCGTCATGGGGTCTACTAAAAGCAGCAATCTGCATCAACTGTAAAAGAACGTCGTCGCCGTCGACGCCTCATTCTCGATCGGACGTGCACCATTCGCAGCGCCGATCCCCTGCAGAACCGCGGGGCATCGTGATGCTCGCGTGCCTCCAGCCAGGGTCCTTGAGGGGTATCGCACCGATGAGCCGATCAAGCGAGGTGGACCCGATGGGTCGTTGCGCCGCGGCTAGTAGGGCTGAGGGCGACGGTGGTGCTTCGCATGGGGTTTCTTCTTGCCGAGCGCTTCGGCCACCACATCGGCGCCCTTCTTGAATTTGCCCTTGCCCTTGCCCTTGAAGCCCTTCGCGGCCTCGACGCTGCGCTGGAACGCCTGGGCAGCCTCGGCGAGTCGCGCCGCGTCCGACAGCGCCGACCGCGGTAGCACGCCGCCGTTCGCCGCCGCCGCCCCCGCGCCGCGCCGCACCTTCTTCACCCGACCGCGGTCGTACTCCGCGTCGTCCAGGCGGTTGCGCTTGATCATACTGCGCGCCGCCAGCACCTGCGCCAGCCCGGACAGCACGCCGCCGCCGGGCTTCGCGCCCACGGACGCCGCCGCGGCGTCCGCATCGGCGTCCCACGTCGCGACACGGTCGGGTGCCGACAAATCGTCGACCAGCTGGGCACGCGCCGCGAAGCGCGCGCGCGCCGCGGGGCCGTCCTCCGCGGCCGGCGTCGACGGCTGCGGCGGCGCGGCGTGGCTGCGCGCTGGCGCGCCGTCGATGACGGTGGTGGCCGCCGCGGCCGGCGCCGCGAGACACACCCACGCGCCGGTCTCCGCCGCGGCGGCGGCGGCGGCGCTGCCGTCAATGACGCTCCATGCGCCGGTCGCCTTGATGCGCGGCGCCGCCGGCGCCGCAGCGCGGAGCTGCAGGGCGGCCGCGAGGTCAGGCACAGCCCAGTCATGAGCCGTCCGGTCGACGGCGTCCGGCACAGCGGCATCGGCATCGGTATCGGCGGCAGCGACTGCGTCCGAGCCGGAATCCGACTCTGAATCAGAACCCGAGTCGGCGCCGGAGCTGCCGGACGACACGCCGGGCGACGGCAGCGACGCCGCGGTCGCGGGGCGGGGCAGGCCGGCGGCGGCCGTCGCCGTCGCCGTCGCCGTGGGCGCCACGACCCGTCCCCGCTCGTCCTCGTCCTCTTCGTGGCCGCTGCTCTCCGGCTCGGAAGCCGACGTGTCGGGCGTCGGGATGCCCGTTAGTTTGGCGAGTTGCTGGCGCTGCGCCGCGGACAGTGCCGCCATGGCCGCCGCGCCAGCACGATCGTCCCCCGCCGGCGACGCCGTGGTCGGGGTCGTGGCCGTGGCTGCTGCGGTGGCCGCCGCGGGCTTGACGGGCTTGGCGGGCGGCGTGGGCTCGCGCCGCGCATAGAAGAGCATGTACGCGGCCTCGGCCTGAACAGTCTTGAGGCCCACTTGGCTGACGCTCGCGTCGTTCATGCGGTACCAGGTGCCGTTGTGGGCGCGGACGTAGGCGTAGTAGTGGCCGGAATTGGGAGAGTGGCCGGCATGCACGACGACGCCATAGAGATCGTACCAGCATGCGGCGGGCGCATGGCCTGGGGTCTGGGCGGAGGAGGGCCGCGAGGCCGGCGCGGCGTGCGGTTGCTGCTGTTGGTGCTGTTTCTTCTGGTGTTTCTGCTGGGCCTTGCTCAGTGGGACGGCGGCGCCGGCGGCCGCGGCACTGAGATAGGGGCCGACGTCGAGGGCTGTCTCGAAGGCGATATGGCGGTTGATTTTGCCGCCGCCGTGCCCGCGGCCGAAGGCAAAGTCGAAGCGCTTAAACTGCAGCGTGAGGATGCGCGGCGCCTCGGCGAGGGTGACCTGCTTGGTGGCGTCGCGCAGCGCCTTGCACGGGGCGCAGCGGTATTGGTTGGCGCCGACGAGCCGCTCGATGCGGGTGAACGAGCGGAGCGCGCGCGCGACCGAGTCCGCGTGCTGGATATCGAGCGAGAGGTCCATGATCGGGTCATACGTGTGCGAGGGCGTCTTGCAGCGCATGCACGTGACGGTCGACCGCACGGCGCCCCCAAAGATGGTCCTTACAATGGATGCGTCGCGGCTCGCGGGATCGCTGCTGCCGTGAGTGCCGCTGCCCTGGGGGCGGCCGGCCGCCGGCGGCGTCAGCGCGACATCGCGGTGAAGATGCTCCAGAAAGTAGCGCAGAAACTCGTGCGCGTCCTCCTGGTTTCCGGGGCGCATCTGCTTGGCGATGAGGCGGATGCGGCCGGCGATGGCGCGCGGGTCAAGGACGCCGCCGGCCGCGCCGCTGCGCGCGCCCTTCCCGAAGCTCGCGACCACGTGGCGCTCGAACGTGCACAGCAGGCAGAACGCCGTCGCGCGCCGCGTGCACGTCTGCGAGTGCCGCTGCGACAGCAGCAGGTTCGCGAGCGGCGCCGTGTGCGCCAGGCACTGCAGCACCGCGTTGAGGAAGCACGTGTTGCCCAGGTTGCGCAGGCCCGGCCCGACGGGCACGATCGGCTGCGACCGCGACGGGCTCCGCCACGCCATCGCGAGGCCCCAGTCCTCCGCGAGCGTGCGGCGTAGTGGCGCCGTCCGCCCCGTCCCGTCCTTGTACGCCGCCGGCGCCGACGCCGACGCCGACGCCGGGGCCGTAGGCGCGGTGCCCGTCGCGTGGTGCGCGTGGTGGTAGGCGGTGCCGTTGATCGGCGGATACTTTTTGGCCAGCATCGCGGCCTTGCGGTCCGGCGCGGCGAGCACAAAGGCGATGCGACGCTTGAGCACGGCCGCCGTTGCCGCGTCGTAAGCGCCGCCGTTGCCGCTGCGACGGCCGGCACGATCCGGGTCCATGCTGCCGTCCGGGCGATGGGACGCCGAGGCGGCCGCGCGGTCGGCCTTCGGGCCTGGCGACGGTGTCCGCGCGGTGTGAGCTGATCGAGCGGCGGGGTCTGGCGAAGAGCGATGGGCGTGTGCCGGCAGCGGCGGCCGTGGTCGGGGCGGACGGGCGGCCGTCAGGCCTGGGCCCGTGGTAGCGCCCATGGTGCGTGCCGAGGCGGCGGCGACGGCGACGGCGACGGCGGTGGCAGCCGTGGTGATACTTGTGGCGACGGCGACGGCGACGGCGACGACGACGGCGATGGCGATGGCGAGGGGACGTCGGGGGCACGGCCGCGAGACGGCGGGACGGACGGGCGCGGTGACCACACCTGCGCAGCTGTCTCTGCGAGACGAGTGAATCAGCGGACGGCCACCGAGGAGGATGTTTCGGTATACTTTTTCACGATGCCGGGAACGACGCGGGTTAACGATGCGTGGTCTCCGGCCAATCGCGATGCCTGGCGCTAGGGAGGGATGGAATGGACGGCGGTGGATCGGGGTGGGGTGCCTCGGAGCGTGGCACGCGCGCGGCCACCGAGCCGGTGGGTGCCACCGTCGGTGCTGCGGCGGGCGTCGGCGGGGATGCCCCCAGACAGACGGAAAAAAAAGTCCGACCGGTCGGCGGGGTCCAGGCCGCGCGCCGCGGACCGCCGAGAGCCGCTCCTCGTCAGCGGAGTGCCGCAACGGGAGCGCCGCCGACGGCGAGGACGACGCATCCACGGTCGGTCCGCCGCGTCGTCGTCGCGCCGTGCGGACCGCCGCGGCGAGCGTCTGGCGGCCGCTGTTCCGGAACGCCCGCGGGCCCATGCCATGGGCCTCCCGTCCCGTCGGCGGGCGGCCGCGGCATCTCCCGGCGCCGCCGATGTTTCGTCCGCCGCCCAGCCTGCCGCTTGCACCGACCCGCGGCGCAGCGAGCCCTGGGCCCGACCGGTTGATGCACTGGCTGGCCAGCGACCACGATGCCGGTGTCGCTGGTCTCCGCCCGAGATAGATCTCACCCCGGGGAGGATGGGCACCTGGTGGTGCCTGGCCATGACGACAGCGGGAGCGGCGCGCGAGCCCTGGACCATCAACCGTCGCTGCCGCCGTCGCCATGACGCGGGACATGCTCGCGCTGTCGTCGCTCTCGCGCGAGACATGGGACCCCCGGTCGGGTCGTCGCCTGACGCTGGGGACGGGCCGCCTGGACACGCGGCCTCGTGCCGCGGGCAGCTGCGCGACGATGCTGGCGGTCATGTCGATGAGAACGCGGCCACGTCCGCTTTCCCGCCATCATACGCGAGGGCCATCCACGGCGGCCGGCGGCGTGGCCTCGGCGCCGCGTGAGCCGGCCTCGAGGCCGGCCCCACCGTCGGCCAACTCCGCCGTCATCGTGGCGCAGCAGCGGCCGGAGCGGAGTGCGGTGGAGGCCGCCGGATCCAGACGTCGCGGGCCACGAGCCCCATGCCTTCACGGAGCGCCGGGGCTCGTCCCGTTGGGCGCTGTTCCGCACGCTTCCATGTGCCGCGCCGATCCCTGCCGCCGCATACGGGTGTCGGCGGCAGGGTCCGCAGCGTCGGCGGAGGGCCATCACGGATGGCCTGCGAGCGGCGGCGTCGCACGGCATGGTTCACGCCCGCTTCCTCTCGGCATGCGAGGTGTTCTTGGAGCATCACGGTCGCCAAGTCATCCGCGGTCCATCGCCATCCCATCCCTATCCCCCGTTGACCACGTGTCCTGGTCTCGCGGCCTTTCTAAACGCTGTTACGCATCCCGCATCCCGCATTCGCATTCGTCGTCGCTTCGGCGATCCGCTTTGCTATTCTCCGGCCGATTGACACGCCGCCGCTCCGCTTTTGGACGATCGCTAACGCAGACCCTGACGGAACCCGGGGCCGGATTGATTGATTGATTGATTGGTGGGGTTATCGGTCACCAAGACGATGGCTTCAGCCATGTCCTCGGCTCCCGGGCAGGCCGCCACGGCGCCCGCAAGCGAAACTCCGACCGGGCCGGCGCCGTCATCCACGTCACCATCTCCACCCACTGTGGCCCACGCGGCCAGCGCGGCCAGCGCAGCCAGCGCAGCTCCGCCCGCAAAACAGCCTCTGGTCGTGCTAGTGAGCGGCATGGCGGGCTCGGGCAAGTCCACCTTTGTCTCGCAGCTCAGCTCGCACCTCAAGAAGACGCGCAAAGCGGGCTATACCATCAATCTCGACCCTGCGGTGCAGTACCTGCCGTTCGACATCAACATCGACATCCGCGACACCGTCAACTACAAGGAGGTGATGAAGCAGTACACGCTGGGCCCGAACGGCGCGATCCTGACGGCACTGAACCTGTTTACGACCAAGTTCGACCAGGTCCTGCAGCTTGTGGACAAGCGCGCGCCCGAGCTGGATTACATTGTGATTGATACGCCAGGGCAGATCGAGATCTTCACGTGGTCGGCGTCCGGCACGATCATCACGGACACACTAGCGGCGACCCACCCGACGGTGATCTGCTATGTGATCGACACGCCGCGCTCGGCGTCGCCGGCGACGTTCATGTCGAACATGCTGTACGCGTGCTCGATTCTCTACAAGACGAAACTGCCCTTTGTGCTCGTCTGGAACAAGACCGACATCAAGGACCACCAGTTCGCCGTCGAGTGGATGCGCGACTTCGAGGCCTTCCAGGCCGCGCTGGCGGACGACACCACGTATATGGCGACCCTCGTGAACAGCATGTGCATGGTGCTCGACGAGTTCTACCAGCATCTCAGCGTGGTCGGCGTGTCCTCCGTGACCGGCACGGGCATGGATGCCCTCATGGATGCCCTTGCCGAAGCCCGCGGACGCTACGACGCCGACTATCTGCCAGAGCTCGAGCGCGCCCTGAAGCGCAAGCAGGCCCAGGAGGCCAAGCGCCAGCAAGGTAGTCTGACCAAGCTGATGGCCGATATGGCGCTCGATCCGGCCGCGGCGGCGACGGCCGCGACGACGACGTCGACGACGACGACGACGGATGCTTCCCAGGCCAGTGCGACCTCTGAGGCCGATCGCGGCCACGACGGCGGCATGGACGGCGCCGACGGTGGCGACGACACGCCGTTCAACCCGCTGCACGAGGACCGCCGCACGCGCGAGCGCGACAACGACCGGCTGGCCCAGGACCGCGCCGAGGAGGCCAGCTTCAGCCGTTTCCTCGGCAAATCCGCGTCGTAAGCTGCTCCTGCACTCCCCGTGGCCGATGCTGTCGCTTAGGCGCTCCGGCGACGGGGAGCCGCTTGCCGTCGTTCGTGCGCGGGGGGCCGCTCGCGCCGAACTGGCGCTCGGACAGGTGGCGCAGGCGTGGGTGGCGCAGTCACGCGTGGCGAAGGTCGGGAAAGCATTGGTCAGCACACGCGCGTCGCGGCCGCACGGACGAGCCATGGGGCCCAGGGCGCCGGGCAATCCTGTCGCCGCCGTTGCCGCTCGCGAGGACGGGCTCCAGGCCCATATGCTTCTTGATCCAGAATCAGTTTCTTCCGTCGCTCTCCCCAAGCCGACGCGGTTGGCGCCGCGGCGTGCTGTCCGCCGGCCATACCACGCGTTGCGGGTCCCAGCGGCGTCTCCGGCGTCTCTCTCCTACTCGCGTTGAGGGGTTATGCGCTGTCATCTGGTTCCATCGGCCGAGGTTCATATTTCCTGTAAACCATACCCCCATCGGATACCCCCATCGGTTCAGACGTCGCCCGCAGTTCTTCCCCCCTCCGACTCGTCGGGGATTCGCGAGGATCGACGCGATCGGACGGTGGTCGGACGGCGGTCAACTCAGGCCGCGGGCGAAGGCTTGACGCCATTGACAGCGCATTGGCGCCGTCGCTCTCTTCCCTCTCGTCGGCCGGTGGGCGCTCGGTCTCGCCCGATGCCCTCGTCGTCAAAACGCCGCGGGATTGCGCGTCAGCGCGCGCCGCCTCCCGGAGACACCGCGCCGCGGCTGGAAGCATCGGCGGCCGATCCGGAACCTCCCGCGACTGAACGCGTGCCGGACGCGTCGTTGGTCCCACCCACGGCCCCCCACGTCGCCGCCGCTCGCGCTGTCGCCCTTGCCGACCCTTCGCCAATGGGTGATGTGGCACAGGCCGTGGGCAGCGACTCGGTTCAGCCCGTCGCTTCTACCCCCACCGCCGTGGGCGTCGCGAATCGGCGCAGCCGCCTTACTGACAGTCCTCGCGACGGGGAGCCCGACGGGGGGGCCGACCACGACCACGACCACGACCACGACCACGACCACGACCACGACCACGACCACGACCAAGGCAGCGGCAACGACAGCAACCGCGTCGAGCGTGCCGACGCGGCGACCCCCAGTGAAACGTCACCGCTACTGGGCCATCTACCAGCTCCCGCGGTCGGCCGCCGCCGTGACGATGACGCCGGCCTTGAGCCCGCCGTTCGGCAGGCAGCGCTACCGCACGCGGGGACCGCCCGCGCCCCGCGTCTTGCGGCCATGGATCTGCTGCGGGGCTTGCTCATGGTCTTCGAGAGCATCGACCATGCGCGCGGTTTTCTGAGCCGCGTGGATATTCAGCACGAGGAGTGGTTCCGCATGCCGAAGTACCACGGCGCGTGGACGCCGTTCCTCATGCGCCTACCGACGGCGCTGTGCGCGCCCGGCTTCCTGCTGCTGATGGCATGGGCGCAGGTCCTGTTTGTCTCGCGCCGGCGCCAGGCGCTGGGCTGGGGCGACCGCCGCATTCTCCGCCACTTTGCCATCCGCGGTGCCGTGCTGGTGGCGGCCAACTTTGTCCAGACCGGCGCTTACTGGCCCATGATCATGCTCACCGTCCTCTCGGCGCTGGGCCTCAACTTGGTGCTGGGCGCGCTCGTGCTGCTGGCCGAAATGCGGCTCTCCAGCTGGGTGGCGCAGCAATCCTGGGGTGGGCCCCGCTGTGCGCGCGTCACGACGCTCGTCTTTTACACAGTTGGCGCGGCCGTCGGGCTCGCGGCGCCGAGCTTCTACACGCCGTTGGCATCGGAGGCGCACGCCCCCTTCAGCATCGCATGGCGTGTTTTCTTCCTGCCGCATACCGATCAAGGCCGTCTGTTCAGTATTTATCCGAACATGGCCTGGGCAGGCTACGTCTTCTATGGTCTCGGGATCGGACGCTGGATGGTGGGGCAGCAGTGGGACCGCCGGCGCATGGGCCGCGTGTGCTGGCAGCTGGCGGGCGCGTGGCTGCTTCTGTTCTTGGCGCTCCGTCTTCCCATGATGGCTGTCCATCCCCAACGGCCGCTCGATCCGGCAGTCGGGTCGGCGGTGGGCTTCGGCCACGGCCACGACGTGGACACCGATCCGTACAGCCGAGCAAGCTCGGGCTGGCTGTGGGCCCCGCGGTTCGGCAATGGTAACCCCGAGCTGGTGGAAAGCGACGGCCCGTGGTTGATCCGTCTGCTGAACCTGCAGAAGTACCCGCCGTCGCTCACGTTCACGGCGGCCATGCTCGCAGGCAACCATGCCTTGCTGGGCGCACTCAGCACCGCCCTCGACCCGTCGGGCTGGCTTGCCACGAGTGCGCATAGCCCACTGCGCGTGTTCGGCACTAGCGCCTTCTTCTTTTACATCCTTCACTTCTACCTGTACGGGCTGCTCCAGGCGTTCTGGGTCGCCGTCGGCCCGTGGCCCATGCCGTCCGGATTTCTCCCGCAGCCCGGCGCAGGGCTACCCGACCCCCTGTTCTGGCTGACATGGCTGTTCGGCTTGATCCTTCTCTACTATGCATGTGCCGCGTATGGCACTTTCAAACAGCGGCAGCCCCTCGACTCCATCTGGCGGTTCTTCTAGGTCTCAATATATATTTGTTTAACGCGGTCGTATATAGGCCGTTCCTGGCACCGAACGCGCACGCCATCCTCTGCGTGGTACCCCCTAGAAGTTCCCCATCGAGGCAGTAGCGCCATTGGATCAACGGCGGATGAGCTCGCCGATCGTGGGCTGCAATCTGGTTTGCTCCAGGTTGCGGCACAACGCCTCCCGTCTATCGGGTTAGGCCAGACAGCGTCGGATGTTCAACGCGGCATTTGCCGGTTCCCAAACTTGCTGTGAGTGGCTTCATTGTCGATAGTAGTTTTATACCCTAGCAAACCTTTGACCACGGTCCCCTAGCGCCGGCGTTGACCGCGTTTTAGAACCACATTCGTGTGGGCGTACACCTCGGTCTGGCCGACTGGGGTGGCCGGCGTCGGCTCCGTCGGGAGAGGGCCCGCCCGAGTCCTGCGGACCGGGTTGACGGTCGCAGGCGTGGTTTGGGCCACGCCCGTCCGGGACGCGGGAGCGATCGGCACCTGCGTTGGCTCCCGAACTTTCACCTTGGTCAGGATCTCGTTCGTCTCGGCACGCAGCTGGGTCGTTTGGAACTCGTCGACCATGACCGTGCGGAACCCCTGGGCACACGCCTGGTACGCGCGAGCGGTTGGAACTGAGATCTCGCCCTTGCCGCCGGGGGCAAAGTGGGAGGCCCCATAGGCAAATCACCGCCAGCGACCATTCAACTGATGGATTAATTGGTGATGCGCGGCAAGCGCTGTACCTTAAGAGCCCACCTCTGACAGCCGCAGCAGCGGCTCTTTCAGATGGCGCTGCCACTTCTCTGACAGTGTTTGGGCGGCTTTTTTGTCGGCTTCCACATAGTATTGCCTTCGACTCAACTTCCAGCTGACGACCTGGCCTTTGGGCCCCACCATGGCCATATAGAAGATGTTGGTGCGGCCCGGGTCGTTTCCGATGATGCAGTAGTCATCCAGGCTCTTTGCCAGGGGTTTCTGGGTCTGATCCTCGCTGCCAAGGGGTGCTCGGTCTGATCGGGGCTGCCTACCAAGGAGTCCTTGGCCCCGGGGGGTCCAAAGAACGCCGTGACAATCGGCACGGCGTCGGCCACCTTCTTTCGCTCGAAGTGGACGCTCACGCTAGTCCCGTCGCTGCCGATGGTGCCGGTGAACGTGTGGTTCGTGCCTTTCAGCTTGCGGAACGCCATAGTGGCCGCCCACCGCTCTGGCGGGGTCATGACCTGGAGGATCTTCTCGTTGCAGGTCACCCGCTTGAGTTCCGTCAGCAAGCCATGGAGCACGTAGGTGTCGATCGTGACGAATTGGACGCCTCTCTGGGCCACACCGGCGCGACGTTGACGGCCGTTGGAGGCTGCTCAGCGGCCTCTTGGTATCACCGGCCGAGAAAGGCGTGGCGCACGAGGTCGGGGCAGGGTGTCCTTCTTCAGCCAGTCGACGCTTTTTTGTCCACCGCGATGCCCAGCACGTGGCAGTGCGCAGCCACCGTCTGCTCCATGAGGGGCGATCGCGTCACAGCGGGCGAGTCCCGACGCGGCTTCCAGCCGCATATCGCATATTACATCGGGATAAACTGCGGGTCCGTCAGGCCGTTAACTGCCGGGAAGACGCGCAGGTATGGCTTGATCTCGGTCTCAATAACCAACAATAACACACTGGATCGATCTCGAACCGCTCCAATCATCCGGCTGAACGGATTCCGCGTTCATCCAGTAGTGGGACGTGACAGAGTCGTCCTCTGACCGCTCTCCGCTCCCTGTAAATGCCTCACCCCAGAACCGCTCGCGACCCTCCCTTCGACGTCATGACCCCTGCCGAAGGCACGCCGCGGCAAACCGGCGGCGACCGACACCGCGATTTAACACGGGCGACCGACTGAGGGTTTCCCGTCTCGCGCTGGCTCACTGTTTCGGGACCCCAGCCGCGACAAAGTGGCCCTGGCTCGACGGTGTCCCGCCTGCGAGGTCGTTGTGTCCTGCTCATCCGTGGACGCGGTGCCCGCCACTGGGGGCGGTCGACCAGTGGCGACCCCACCGCAGCGGGAAGCCGTCCGCCCGACGTCCATCCACCATCCCTGAAAAAAAAAAAATGCACGAAGGCCGCGTTGCTCCGACTTCTCTCCTTCCTATTTCTTGCCTCCATGACCCGCCCGGCTTAGAGCCGCATGCAAGCTTGAAGTCCAGCATAAGCGCCTCGGCGTTGCCGCTGCCAAAACTCAATTGAAGCAACGTGACGACGCGCAGGGAAAGGAATTCTGTCCGTTCCGTTCCATCGCGAATCACGCCACGCAAGTAACGGGTGCGGCACCGTCGGAGTGCCGCATAGGCTGCGTGGAGTTCATTTCAAGACCCACTCCGCTCGAAGGCTGCAACAAAGGCTGCAGCGCGGCAGAGTGCCTCGTCGCGATGAGGCCCGAGCATAGCGGGCGGCTTGACGGCACGGGCCGCGGGCCGGAAGCGCGGTAGGCAAGGGAGTCGTGGATAAGAGAAATGTGGGCCCATCATGTGTCAATTGGGCCCAACGAGCAACCACCGTCATCTATTCTCGAGAATATCCGCCCGAGGCAGACGTCGGACCTCGTTGCGGAAAGCAAAAAGGCGGCGGAGCATGCCCAACCATCGGAGCATCGCAGCATCTTAGCATCGCCGTATCGCCGAATCGCAGCCCGGCAGGCGCGGTGCGGCGCTACAGCAATGTTCATGGGCGGTCGGGGAGCACGCACCGTCGGCGGCGACCGCGCCGCACGTCGTAGCACGGAAGGCCGAGAGGAACCTTATGATCCTGCCACTTGGTGGCAGGTTAGTCGATGGGCAGGTCGTCCGCTGACGGCGGAGTTTGCCGCGCTGCTTCACCGCTGTCAGGTAGTCTACAGAAGACCCTTTCCTGATGGATGCGTCTCGGATCCGTCGATGCCGTGGGCGCGCCAGGTAGCAACGTAGCAGCACTACTGCCGCGCCACATGCGGCATCGCTTGTACGGCTGAGGACTCGTTCTCTCCTTTTTTTCCTCTGCTGCTCGTTCCTGCACGTGGTGCGTGCTTGTTGTTGTTGCTGTTGTTGTTGTTGTTGCTTCCTGCCTTGTTCCGTACCTGCTGAATAGCGCTTCAGCACCGCACGTGCGTCGTCTTGCCCATCACACCTCGTCTAACTGCGCACCATGGTGTGGCCATTCAACCGTATGAGCGGCCCGCTCCTGCTGCTGCTGGTGCTCCTCGCCACCGATGCCGTCCGCGGCGTGCTCAACCCACGAGAGCGCGAACAAAAAAAATCGCGAGGTCACAATCGTGGTCGTGATCGTGGTCGTGATCGTGGTCGTGATGATTATGAGCCTGATCCTGGGCGTGACCGCGGGCATCGTGGTGACGATGGCCTCGAGCGTCGTCATCGCCATCGCCATCGTGACGATTGGTATCCTGTCCCCTCCGACTCTGAGCCTGAGCCGGCCCAGCACGAGCCCCGGGTGAGATTTATTGGTCAAACACCGCCCCCACCCCTGCCGTACGTGCAGAAAGAATATAGGTCAAAGCCCCGAGAATGGTTCAGCCAACTCGGTCAGATTCCCAAAGACTTCTTGCTGGTTGACTACCATATCTTGGGTATGCATGATGCAGAACCTCCTGTGAAGCTTGCAGAAGCGCTCTCTCCACACGCGTTGGGCCGCCGCATGTTTCCCGAGGCTACCCAGAAGTTCGAGGATCTTTGTGCCGATAGCGGTCTTTTTGCTTTCCTCACCGAAACAGAGACGAACATCAAGGATCTCCCCGAGTACCGCGAGTCCAAGGATAAGAGCCCGTCGGACCCGTTCAATAGCGACCCGATCATCCTGCTCCAGGCGCTCAAGCAGCTGCTTCTTGGGCGCCCGACTGATGAAGATCACCAGGAACTGGAGCTGAATGCCTGGTGCTTTCAGATGAGGGATACGAAGGATTCCTTCGACCAATTCCAAGATGGCCTGACATACATCTATGACCGGCAAGTGGCCATCGGCTTCGATCCGATCGAGGTAGGCCGTTTCCGGCTGGCACGGTACTCGGAGCTGAGACTACGAATGGCGAGGAAACGCGACGCGTTGACTGCTGAGGTTCGGAGACGTGCGGATGCCTTCGACCTTTTCTGCAAATTTCTCCAGGCCACCTTTCCCGCCGTGCTGTCCGTGCAGGCGACATTTTACAAGTCATGGATCGAACAGCACAGCACATTGTCCAGAATGATTGGCCGAGAAACGGCCAAAGCCAACTCGGGGCAAAACTCCCCAAAACAAAAAGCGAAACAAAAAGCGTTCACACAGGAAGTCCGGCTGATTGGTGACATCCTCGCCGATCACAGAATGAATGAGCGCGATTCGCTGACCATCCTAAATCACATCCTCAACGTGGAACAATACGATTGGAGTCACGAAGGCTTGGCGTACAATTTTCTAACACATTCGGTGCATCACTGTGCTCAAGCCATGCTAAAACTCGAGCTCCCTGAAGAGGAGAAAAATGTGCTCCGCCAGTTCACCGAGTCGTCGACCGAGCACATGGTTGTGGCACCGGGTCTTTGGACCACACTGATGAGCAGAATCAACAATCGCGTGTTGCTGCTGAAACACCTCAGTGACAATAATCCATTGAAGCCATCTGACTTGAAAGCTTTGGCTGACACGTTGATCAACTCAAATAGTGAAGACGCACTTGTCCACCATCGCTTCCACAATCTTCTGCACGAATGGGTTGGGACGAACCCCTATCGCCACGCGCTGGGTCACGCAATGATGGCGGCCCAACGACTGATCCCCACGCCGCCTGGGTACGTCTATCGGCCGCTGGCCGTTCAAGCCCCGTCGCTCCCGCCTCCCAGGCCCGGCACGCCAACATCATCGCCGAGCCCCCCACTAAAGGAGCAGCACCGACGCCCCGAGAGACGCCGAAACAGGAGCCGAAGCAGCCCCGGTTCACGATCCGAGCTCGAAGATCCAAAACCAAAACCAAAGCCTGACGCAAAATCAAAATCAAAATCGTGGAAAAACAAGCCCAAACCGTCCCACAGTTCGCAGGAGAGCGGATCGATGGGAGAGCTAAACCCCTTTGAAAGTGTTGATTCTTTCAAAGGCTGGTTTTCTTACGGAAGACGTTCTGGCTTCAAGCTCAAACTTTCATAAGGGTTGATACATGCTGCAAGACGATTCTGTGGAGCCCCAAGGCGTCGCGCATGCAAGCGAGCTCATTTTGCCGCTTGTTCTGACTCGGGCGAGATCCGCTCTCGGTGAATCCTCGCATGCGCAGCACGCTTCTCAGGTGCTCGTGCGCTGATTTCTGAATTTGAGATGCGTTTTTTTATAAAGGAATATATTCGGCGCTCGGCGTACACCATGCCCTCAGTGGTGAACCCCTACTCCCCCTCCCCCCCGCGGCTGACGCGCATTCGCTTTGCTGACCTTGGACTGCCATCTGGTTTGCCCGGGGATGCGGCACAGCCCTATTGGCCTGTCCGGTAAGGCCAGGCAGCGTCGGATGTTCAACGCGACATTTGCCGGTTCACCAACTTGCTGTGGGTGGCTTCATTGCCGTGGGTAGCTTCATACCACAGCAAGCCACGAACCGTGGTCCCCTGGCGCCGGTGTTGACCGGGTTTCAGGACCGTACTCGTCTGGGCGTCCACCCGGATCTTGCCGACCGAGGTGGCCGGCGTGCGCGCGGCCGCGGAAGCACCCGCGCGAGCACTGCGGGGTAGTTTGACCTGTATCGGCGCCGTCGAGCGAGCGCCAGTCCGGGTATTGCCGGCCGGGTTGGCCGCAGACGCGGTTTGGGGAACGCTTAACCGGGACGTGCGAGCGACACCTTCGTTGGGTCCGGGGCCTTCACCTTCGTCATGATCTCGTTCGTCTCGGCACGCAGCTGGGTCGTTTGGAATTCGTCGACCATGACCGTGCGGAACCCCTGGGCACACGTCTGGTACGCGCGAGCGGTTGGAACTGAGATCTCGCCCTTGCCGCCGGGGGCAAACTTGGAGGCCCCATAGGCGATCACCACGCGTCTGCCCTCCGCCCCGTCGGTGACGCGGTTCAGGAATTTGACCAATATGCGCTGCTTGCATCCGTAGAGCCGCCGGCACCAGCTTAGCGCTGCTTTAGGTACTCGGCCCACCGCGGCTCGTACATCTTCAGCCAGCACCTCTGGGAAGGCATGGTGTGCCAAGACCATGCCCTTGAAATTGGCCACCGGCGGCCTCTGCAGCGGCTCCTTGAGATCGCGCTACCATGTCTCTGTCTCCTTTTGGGCTGCTTTGAAGCCGGCTTCCACATCGTCTAGTTTTCGGGTCAATTTCCAGTTGTCGATCTGGGCGTCGGACCCCACCATGGCCATAGAGAGAAGATGCTGGTTCTGCCGGCGCTCCCGAAGATGCAGTATTTATTCAAGCTCTCTGCCAAGGGCACTCTGTTTTGGGGACGGCCTTTGGGGTAGGCACGTCGTCGGCCATCTTGCGCTCGAAGGGCGCGCATACGCTGATGCCGCCGCTGTCCACGGTGTGAGTGAACTCTTGGCCTTAGCCTTCTGGCTGGCAGAACGCCAAGGGGGGCCGCCCGCTGCTCTACGGCGTATTGGCGCAACCCCGGTAGACGGCCTGCTGGGTGATGGCATGAAATGCGCGCAGGGTTCACAATCATACGTCACAGGAGATGCCAGCGTACTGATGCGTGCCTCCGCGGTCACAGACCGAATGGACAGGGATCACGGGAAGGCCCCGCGGCGCCTGCGACATTCGCATTGTGTATTGGTGTGCGAGCGTCCCGGTACCGACGGATGGCCGACGCACCTCCCTCATTCCGGGGAATCACTGCCACCTCAGGGGCCGATGACTCCGGAATGTCTCCGATTCAGGGGGTCCCAGGTGAAGTGGCGTGCAGGGGGTCAGCGCGAAGAACCCAGAGCGGCGAAGCATGGCCCACGAGCGAACATGGCATCGCAGCATCACAGCATGGCAGCAAAACCGCATCCCAGCATCGCTGTGCCGCCACACGGCAGGAGCGATAGGACACTCCTGCAGTGGTCATCTGAGGGAAAGGGTCAGGGCGCACGCACCGGCGGCGGCGGCGACCGTGCACCACGTCGAAGCACAGGAGGCCAAGAGGAACCGCTCATCCTGCAGCTTTGTGGCCGACGAGGCTACGAAAGGACGTGCGGGTCCGATAGTGGGCGAGGGCGCGTCGACGGGCCGGCCGCAACGTCTCTTGCCGGCGGAGTTTGATGCGCCGCGCGGTGTGCCGCCTGTCTATATAAGTTGGCCCAATGGATGCGTCTCTTTATAGCGTCGCTATAAACATCGCTACAGCGCAACGCAGCGTAGTTACATAACAACGCAGCAAGTAGCAACGTAGCAACTCTGCTGTCGCGCAACATGCGGTGTCGCTTCTACCGCTGTGTGGTTTCTTTTTTTTCTGGCCTCCGCTTGCCCCTGTTCGCTGTCCTTGCTTGTTGTGTTTGCTTCTGTCCCTGTTCCGTACCTGCTGGATAGCGCTTCAGCAACGCACGTGCGTCGTCTTGCCCATCACACCTCGCCTAACTGCGCACCATGGTGTGGCCATTCAACCGTATGAGCGGCCCGCTCCTGCTGCTGCTGGTGCTCCTCGCCACCGATGCCGTCTGCGGCGATCCTTCCCTCGGCGATCAGACGACGGCGACGACGGCGCAAACAGCGACCCCGACTCAGGAACGGCGCCAACTGCCGGCGTCATGGCCTGCCGGGCACGAGCGCCTGACTGCGTTGAACGAGTCCCCCGGACCCGTCAGTGCGCCCGTGGTGGAGCCGCCGCCGCCGCCCGTCTCGCAGCAGCCTGCATCGGTGACGAGCCTTTCGACTCCGTTGCAGACGGCTCGCGAGATCTCCTTCGATCCATCGCAGCACCTTGCATTAGGGTCCGAAAACCCTATCAGTGGCGCTGTCGCTCTAAAAATGGGATGGTTTCGTGCGGAGGGCGTGGGAAAAGGAACAAGAAAATCTCGTAGCGTACCTCCGGCTGTGCCTGATCCGCCAGAAGCCTCGGAAATCCCCTCCGTCCCAGCGGAAAACTCAAAAGCGAGCCATGCGAAGGGTCAGTCTCGTAGCGCCGGTCATGAAAATGAAGCCGTGCCTAACAAAAGAGACTCAGAAAGACACAAAGAGACAGAGACTCCTAGCGACATCGACGATCAGTACGGCTACATCTTCAATGATGATATCTTCGATCAGGAAGACTCGAAGAATTTCGGGTATTACACACCGGATGAAGATGAATGGGAAGCGGACAAATCTTACCGTTCTGGCCGTTCTGGCCGTTCTCGCTCAGCATCGCTTCCAAATCGAAAGAGCTCTCCTACGCCGTTCTCACGTCGTCATTCGAGATCACGCAGCCGTCAGCGCCATCCAGATGAATATAACGACCCAAAGTATGACGAGTTCGACTACCGGGGTCGAGTTCCCACCGCTGGCGAGACTCGTTACCAACCGTTCCCGCCTTCCCACTTTACGTACCCGATGCCTGATCCTCAAACAAACCGTCGTTCAAGGCAACATCCAAACCAACAAACTCAGGATAGCGGCATGCATCACAGATTTGGCAATCTTGACTCGCGGGGTCGAGCCCATGTGCCAACTTCGGGATCGCGAGGTCGTTCTACTACTCGAGAAGCCGGCGACGTCTATATTGAGGAGGTCCCTGATGATCGCTGGGCAGGGCCACCCCGCAGTAACTCGCGGCCTTCTCGAGAACGGCGTATGTTCCCGGAGTGGGTTGAAAGCGAGCGACACCACAATGTTGATGACTACGGCGAATACGATAACATGCAAAGTTCACACCCTGATCTTACTGGGCGCCAGCGTCGCTATAGCTCACATACGTCCGACTCTCGATACTGGTCGACCGGCAATGTTCCAGTTGGTGGGGGATCAAGCCAATTTGTACCCGTCTTTGATGGGCATGAACGCCCTTATGTCCTAGTGGAAACTCCGGTTCCTGTTCCACACACCCCCAGAACGAAACGCGAGAATTACCGTGAAGGCTTTGACTCTTTACCTCATCGCCACCGATCGCGCACACCTCATCGCCCAAGTATGAAGGGAGTGCCGCTGAGGGACGATTACTATGATGTGAATGGGGTCCGAATGGAGTCGCGACCCGTCCCGGCCGAGACGAGGTATCCATCTTCCATGTATACCCGACGATTCTCAGAAGCGGATGATCTGCGGTCATCGTCACAGTATGGCGATCCTAGCTACTATTCTACCTACACTACTGTGAACGTGCGAAACTCGCGAGCTTCCTCTCGGCCCCGACACCCCGGGACTGGCCATAATGAGTTCCCATTCCAATTGCCCAGACGACCGCTATGATATGCGCCGTTTGAAAGAGCCGCTGCAGCGGCTACGGAGGTGAGCTTCAAAGGCACAGCGCTCGCCGCGCACCACTAATGATGGTGAGTCTCGTACGAGCCGCTGTGGACCGGTACCTGAGGCCGTGCTGGGCACGCCAGCGCCTGCGGCTCTACAGCGGCAAGCAGCCCGTGTTCGCCAAGTTCTTTAACCGCGTTGCCAATGAAGTGGGCACGGAGAAGAGGCCCGTGGTCATTGCCTATGGCGCATCCAAATGAGTCCCTGGAGAGCAAGGGCGAGATCGCCGGTCCAACGGCTCGGGCGTGCGCCCAGCGTTTCCGCACCGTCTTGTTCGACGAGTTCACGCACGACCCAGGTGCATGCCGAGACGAATCAGGTCATGGCTAAGATACAAATCGAGGACACAACGGTCGTGCCGATCTCTCGCGGGGGCCGGGTGGGTGGGCCTCCTCGACCGAACCGACGCCGGTCAACCCGGTGCGCAGGTCCTGGAGGTATGCCCAGACGCAAGTGATCCTGAACCCTGGTCCACGCCGGCGCCAGGGGGCCGTGGTTCGAAGTTTGCTGTGGTGTGAAGCCACCAACGGCAAGTTTGTGAACCGCGGTCTCAATGCCGCGTTGAACATCCGCCGCTGCCTGGCCTCATGGATCATCCTGACCATTGTCGGTCTGACCCGGGAGGCCAGGCGCCGTGAGGCCAGGCGCCGGGCGGTGCTCCCCGGGGGCAAGCGCCGTTGCAGCCCAGGGTGGGCAAGCTCATCCGATACTCGTGTTGGGTCGGGGACGGTGGACCTGTGTGTTCGATAAAATGAATAGAGAAACCCTGACCATAGGGCGAGGCCCTGGCCTGCACCTGCTGGCGCTTGATGCCATTCGGATGAAGATCCTGCCGAACCAGGTGGCGTCCGGCTGAGCGCTCGCCGAGCATTCCCACGACGCGATTCCGACGGCCCCGGGCCCCGACGTGGGGTTGACATCGTCGATGACGGCGACGCCGCGTGGGCCCAGCCTGGCGCCGACGCCGCGGACGGCCCGAGGTTCCGCCCGATGGCGCCGACGCGGGTCTGGGTGGGGGCGTGCTCACGTGAGTGGCATGGCGGCTTGATGGTCGCCGCCGTCGCCGCCGTCGCCACCGCCGCCGCCGTCGCCGCCGCCGCCGCCGCCGCCGCCGCCGCCGCCTGCGTGGCTGCGCCACGTTCCGGAGGACGGCGCGGCGCGGCCGATCGCGGGCGCCCCCGCGATCAGCCCCGATCGGCTCCGATCAGCTCCGAGCAGCGCTGAGCCATCCCCGGTCGGCTCCGGGGCCACGCGGGCACGGCGGGGGTCACGCTGGCCGTCGCGTGACCGTCGCCGGCGATGATCTGGCGAACCGCTTCCGCGAGCTGTCCGCCTTCTGTCGCGTATTTATGGGAGCCCCACGCCGCGCAGGACGCATGGCACGGACTGATGGATGCTTCCTCGTCACGAATGCTCGCGCCTGATTCTTTCCTGCTCCGCTGGGTATCGTCTCCTCGCTACGTCCCATCGACCGCGTTGGTCTGCGTGGCCGTTGTCGTTGCGATCCGCTCGCTGCTCGTTGCCTCTTGCCGCCGCTGCTGGCGATTGGCTATTGGCTAGTTGTTATTGGCTATTGGCTGCGCACGACTGACTACGCTCTGCTGACTACGCACTGCTGACGGTACATTGCTGACGGTACATTGCTGACGGCACATTGCTGACGGCACACGGCCCACTGCTGACGGCGAACGCTCCGTGGCTTGTTGTCTCAGTCTCCCTTTCGTCAAGTGAACGGCCGCAGCGTCGCCCTTTTTTTTTTTTTACTGCGTCGTGGCTCTCCCTTCCACCGGCTTGCCCGCGGTCACTATGCGCTGGCCCACGCGGACCGCGACGCCGGCCGCCGCCTCGATCCTCGCCTTAACCGCCACGCGCTCGCTGCCGACGCGTTCTCGACCGCAGCGGCTGAACGCATGGCGCCGCGTCCCGTTCTGGACGGCCGCGGTCGGCCGACCTTTGACCACGATGGCCACGGCGGCCGTCGCTGCTGCCGTCCCCGGGCCTGCGCTGGCCCGGCCGTGCGGCGTGGGCCGCCTCCACATGACAACGACCACGGCAGCCGCCCGTCGCCCGTCGTTGGCGACCGCTCAGCCGGTCAGCGACGCCGTGACCACGCCGCCGGCGCAGACCGGGTTCTCGAAAGTGGTCGCCTCGGCCGAGGCGGCGATTGCCGACATCGCGCCCGGCAGCGTCCTCCTCGTCGGCGGGTTCGGGCTGTGTGGCATCCCGGAGAAACTCATCGGCGCGCTGAAGGACCGGCCGCACGTGAGCGGCCTGACGGTCGTGTCGAACAACGCGGGGACGGCCGACTGGGGTCTCGGCCTGCTGATGCAGACGGGCCAGATCAAGCGGATGATCGCGTCGTACGTGGGCGACAACAAGCTCTTTGAGCGGCTGTATCTGACGGGAGCGCTCGAGGTCGAGCTGACGCCGCAGGGAACGCTGGCCGAGCGGTGCCGCGCGGGCGGCGCGGGCATCCCGGCGTTCTTCACGCCGGCGGGCGTGGGCACGGCTGTCGAGCACGGCGGCATGCCCATCAAGTATGGCGCGGACGGCACGCCGATCGAAGTCTCGACGCCGCGCGAGGCCCGCACGTTTAACGGGCGACCCTACCTCATGGAGCGCGCGATCACAGGTGACTACGCGCTGATCAAGGGCTGGAAGGCCGACGCGCTCGGCAACGTCGTCTTCCGCGGCTCGGCGCAGAACTTTAACACGTCGATGGCGAAGGCCGCAGCGACGTGCATCGTCGAGGTCGAGGAGATCGTACCTGTGGGCGCGCTGCCCCCGGACCAGATCCATCTGCCCAGCGTGTATGTGCACCGCGTCGTGCACGGCCACGCGTACGAGAAGCGCATCGAGCGCGTGACGGTGCGCGACCCGGCACAGGGCGGCCGGCTTCAGAGCTACCGCGCGCGGCCCGATGCCGAGCTGGCGAAGCGGCTGCGCATCGTGCGCCGCGGCGCCCTCGAGTTCACGAACGGCATGTACTGCAACCTCGGCATCGGGCTGCCGGTGATGGCGAGCAACTACATCGAGCCGGGCATCCACGTGTTCCTGCAGAGCGAGAACGGCATCCTGGGGCTCGGGCCCTTCCCGACTCCGGACCGCATCGATGCCGATAACGTGAATGCCGGCAAGCAGACGGTGACGCTCGTGGACGGCGCCTGCACGTTCGAATCGGCCGAGTCGTTCGGGATGATTCGTGGCGGGCACCTCGCCATGTCCGTGCTGGGCGCGCTGCAGGTCTCGGAGACCGGCGACCTCGCCAACTACATGATCCCGCGGAGCATGGTCAAGGGCCCCGGCGGTGCCATGGATCTCGTCGCCAAGGGCTCGCCGACCCGCGTTGTCGTGCTGACCGAGCACGTCTCCAAGCACGGCAAGCCCAAGCTCGTCAAGCAGTGCGATCTGCCGCTGACCGGCATCGCGTGCGTCAACCGCATCATCACCGACATGGCCGTCTTTGACGTCGAGCCCGGCGTGGGCCTCACGCTGATCGAGATCGCCCCCGACACCACGCTGGATGCCGTGCGCGCCGCCACCGAGGCCGCGTTCACAGTCTCGCCCCAGCTAACGACGATGCGGCAGTCCTCGGTCGCCGAATCCTAAGTTGATATCTATATCCATATCTTATCAACTCATCACATCCATGCATGCGCGCCATGCGCGGTCATCACGATGCCCGTGACGCTCCGATGAGATCTCTGATCGAGAGCGGTCCATCGCTTTGGGGCGACCCACGGCGCTACGCAGTCAGCGCGATGCGCCCCGGCCAGCCCTCCCGCCCGGCATGGCATGGCATGCTGGCAGCCCCAGGCGTCGCTGCAGGCCGCGGCACGGGCCGTCACCGCGCCGCCTGCCACAGCGCCGGAACGCGCGACGGCGGCCAGTCGCTCTGGCTCGTGTGCGGCGTGCGGCAGGTATACACGCGGCCCGCCTCCGTCGCGCGGTCCCCGACGGCATACGGCAGGCCCACGCGCCACGGCGCGGCCGCCGGCTCGGCCCCACGGTCGGAGATGGGCAGCGGGGGTCGTGGCGGGAGGGCTGGCCGTGGCGGGAGGGGCGGCGGCAGCGGCGACCGCGGCGGCGGCGGCGGCGGCGGCACCGACGGCAGCGGCGACCGCGGCAGCGGCACCGGCGCAGGCTGGTCGGGCGTGCCGTGGGTGAGATGGCGGTACAGCGTCTGCATGAGCGACCGCGGGTCGTGGAAGGGCCGGTCCGCCGAGGCCTCCCAGAGGACGATGCCGCCGAGCCCGTGCTCGCCCACGATGCGGCACTTCTCGGTCAGGGAGGCGGGCGTGTCGTACGTGTCGAGCACACGGGTCTGCGGGTCGTACGCATACCCGGCGCCGGACTCCGGGTCAGTGTGCTCGACCGACCCGGGCCACGGCAGCGCCTTGTAGTCGACCATTCCCGGCTCCCAGGACTGGTGAGGACTCCCGCCTTGCGCCGCGGCACCGGGCCCGTCCGTGTTGGCAAAGCCGCGAGAGTAGAATGCGCCGCCCAGGAACACGCGGCCCGCGGGCATGCCCTGCGCGACATAGAAGGCCGCCGACGCCTCGCAGCTCAGCGGGCCGTGCCGGCTGCGCCGCGGGTTCGTGTGGAACCGCGCCTGCGTCTCGCTCCACTCGCCGGCCGCAAAGTCGTAGGTCATGACGTGCAGCTCGTCGACGGACGCCGCCATGGCGCGGACGTCGACGCGGGCCTTCGCCGGGTCCGCCGGCATGCAGACAGCGAGCGTCCAGCGCTCGCTTGCGCCGTCGCGGGCGCCGTCCAGGGCGTCACGGAGCATCGCGAGCAGCGTCATGAAGTGCGCGCTGTCGCCGACGTCAACGGCATTGCCCGCGGCGCCGTAGTTGACGCCGTCGTCCGACGGGAACTCCCAGTCGAGCACGACGCCGGACAGCACCGGATACTGCGCGAGCAGGCCGACGATCGCAGCGCAGAGCCGCGCCCGCGAGGTGCGCGTGCGCACCGCCGGAGAGAAGTGCGCGCTGCCGGTCGCGCCGCCCAGCGCGACCGCGACACGCAGCCCCGGCCGCGCCGCCTTCAGCTTGGCGAGCTGGCCCAAGTTGCCATACACGCGGCTCGGCGCAGCGCCGCCACTATGGTCGCCATCGCCGTGCTGCCACGTGTCATCCCACGTGTCGAGGGGCGGCACGCCGCGGTCGGTAAACCGTTTCTCCAGGTCCGCGTAGGGGTCGCCCGGGGCGACACGGCCGTCGGGCAGCACTTGGAAGAACGCATACACCACGTCCGTGACGGCCTCGGGCAGATCCGCTACCTGGTAGTCGCGGCCGTAGGTGCTCCAGGATGTGTAATAGTAGATCGCGCGGCGGCCCGTCGGCGTCGGCTGCGGCCGATGGGACAGCGACGCCATGCGCGGCGACGACGACGGCGTTAGTCTCAGATACAGCCGCGTGAACAGCAACCACAGCGTCAGCAGCACCGACACGATGAGCCATCGACGGAAGCTGCGTGGCGGCATGAGCACTCGTCGGGAGCGCCAGCGAGCGATGGGCACGGGCAGCGCGGGCGGGTCGCAAGGCGAGACCAGGCAAGCAGGTTGGCGACGAGGACATCAGGGTCATCGTTGTCGCCAGCAGCAATGGCCGCACCACTCCGAGAAAGGTTCTCGCTGAGGGCGCGCCGATCGGCGATCGTTCTGCTCGGCGCAGGGTCTCTTGAGGGTAAGGCGTGGCCGCCTCTGCCAGCGCCCGCCTCGCCGGCGGCGAGGATGGCGGTGTCGTTGGAATTCGGTCCGATGACGTGGCGTGGCCATACAATGGAACAACAACCCATAAAGGAGAAAGGAAGCGATAAGTCGATGGGCGAGCGGGGCCCAGTGAGCCTAGGCGCTCACGAGTTAGGATGTCCATGCCATGACCCGAGGAGGCGATCGGGTCTGGTATTTATACGAGAGCTCCTAGCGTCGAGGCCCGTCGTATCGGACATCTCGGAGGTTGACGCAGGCTCCTGGCGTCCGGTCCTAACACGAGTTAAGCGCTTCTTGTTCGGAGCCCTTGTCGCGAGTCGTGCAAGGGTCTACTACTGGGCGCAGGCCCCCGGCGCCCCCGGCGTGGGTTCGCCCGCGACGGCGCCGCCCTTTTGGACCTCTTGCTCTCACCATGCCGGCGGCTCGGCGCGCGGCGCTCATGCCGTTCGCTGCGCGCGCCGGCATCGCGGCCAGGGTCCAGCGACGCGATCGGCAGATGCCTGACAACCGCGGCCACAAGCCACGAGCACCCCCGCGGCCACGTGCACGGCGCTCATGTGATATAGCACGCGCGGGTCGCCGCGACGGGACGCGCCGTGGCGCGGTCGGAGAGCGCGGCGACGGCGACGGTTGTGCTGCCGGCCGGGGGCCGCAGCTCGTCGGGGGGTGACTCGCGCAGCTCGTCGTCGCCGCTGTGGTTCCCCTTCGTCTCTGCCACGGCCAGTTGTCTTTTTCTTCCGAATCGTTTGCGGCCACGGCTTTCTCGCGGCGATGGACGAGAATCGCACCCTCTACACGGTCCAGTACTCGCTGTCGGGCCGCGCAACATGCGCCGGGCCGCGCGCCTGCGAAGACTACCATGATGGGAATCAGCGCATTCCGGTAACGACTTTCTCTGGGTGGCCACGGCGCTGGCGACGGTTGTTGCCGCGTGGAGCGACGCGATGCCCGTGCCAATGCCACGCGATGTCATGCCAAGGCGAGGCTCTCGGCTACGATGCCAACGACTCACCGCGGCCGCCCCCTTCTCCAATTGATCCGACATGATCGTCGCCACGCTATCGGATACGCCGGGGTCCCGCGGGGGCGATGGGCGATGCTAGAAAGGCGCGCTGCGGCTCGGCGTTGCGTGGAGCACCGCAAGCGGCGTGCCGATGACCAAGTGGCGGCACTGGGAGTGCACGACGCCCGCGATCCTGCGCCACGTGAACGAGGCCGGCGGCGCCGACGCGCTCGAGGACTTCGGCGACCTCACGCCGGAGGACCAGGAGCGCGTCATCAAGGCGCTCGCGCTCGGCCGGCTTCCGGATCCCAAAGTCCCCGGCAACCACGCAAACGTCCCGGGACGGCGCCAGCGCCGCCGCGTCGACGGCACCGACGCCGACGGCACCGACGCGGTCGCCGACGCCGACGCCACCGCGCCGGCCAAGCACGAGCCAGACGACGGCGGCGGCGCCGGTGCCGACGGCGCGGCGTCCTCCTCCCGACGCGGCCGGCGCGCCGGCGCACCGCGGCGTCGTCGGCAGCCCGTCAAGCGCGAAGCGGCGGCATCGTCTGCCTCGGACGCGGCCTCGGACTTGGAACCGGAGCCGGAGCCGGTGGTGCGCGGCCCGAATGGCCGCCCGCTGCGCCGCGCCGCGGCGGCTGCCGCCGAGCGGGTGCACTCGTCCGTCCCCGACTCGGACGACTCGGACGCGCGCCGCGGGCTGCCGCTGTCGGACTCCGAGTCCGCGTTCAGCGGCGGCGACGACGAGGACGCGGACGAGGACGCGGACGACGCGAGCTCGGAGGCCGCGTCGTCCGGCTCCGAGCCAGCGCTCAGCGACGCCGAGTCGACCGCCGGATCGCGTGCCGGCCGGGGCCGCCGTCGCCGCCCGCACGCGATGCCGCGCCACCCCTTCCGGTCCGCCAAGCGGCGGCGCTCGCGCTCGCGCTCACCGACGTCGGACCGCGACCGCGACCCTGCCGTGCCGGTCAAGGCCGAGCCGTCGGCCGAGCCGTCGTCAGCGCCGTCGCCGCGCGCTCGCGCCATCAAGGCCGACCCCGCTGGCCGCGGCGGCCGCGGCCGTCGCGAGAAGCGCGCCTCCGAAGCGCCGCCGGCGCATGAGGAAGACGACGACATGGGCTCGACGTCGCCGCTCGGGCCGCCGCCGCCGCCGCCGCGGGAGGCGGATGCCGGCACGGCCGACGACGGATCGACCTCGCCGAAGGAGCCACCGCCGCCATTGTCATCCGATGACGACGCGGCGCCGCCGCCGTCGTCAGGGCGGACGGCGGCGCGGCGGACGGCGACGAAGCGCGGTCGTCCCCGACACGCCGCCGCCGCCGCCGCTGCCGCCGCCGACGAGGAGGCCGTTGACCAGGGCAGCGACGGCTCTCCGAGTGATGCAGATGCCGCGACCGATGCGGATGACGAGGGCTCGACGTCGCCACGCCATCCGCCGCCGGCCAAGAAACCCCGGCCGACGGCGCGCGAGACGGCGCCCACAACGGAGGCTGACGTCGACGCCGACGCGCCGTCGAATGCGAAGGCGGGCCCCGAAGCCAGCGCCAAAGCCAAGCCGAAGCCGAAGCGCCAACCAAAGGCGAAACCAAAGGCGAAACCAAAGACCAAGCCAAAGACCAGGACGAAGGCCAAGCCTACGGCCGCGACCGCAGCAGCGTCCTCGCGCGCCAAGACGGCGACGCAGGTCAAGGCGGAGCCATCCGCGGCGTCGGCGTCGACGTCGTCACGGCCGTCACGGTCGGCGCGAATCAAGCGTGAGTCGGTTTGAAGGCCAGCGCCGCGCCAGCGCGAGAAGCTGCGGCGGCGGGAGCCGCGGGATCGCTTGATCGTAGGCGGAGGCAAGCGAGCATCTCCCGAGGCGCCGGGTGTGGCGCAGTCGGGTCGGGGCGGTCGGGAGTGTGGCGTGGGACCTCGGCGCCGCGCGACGGTTGCCTGGGGTCGCCGCCGTCGCAGCGCGTCGGACGTACGGCGGTCTCGCTCGCCGTCCCACTCGCCGCAACGAGGGATCGCCGCGTTGCCACGTGCCGGACACGGTCCTCGCGCGGTGGACTGGCATGGGCTCGCTTCCCGCTCCCAGAGCGATGGTCCGCCGGCCCCCCGGCGCGCCGTTGGGTCGGAGTTTCGGTCGGAGTTTCGGTCAGAGTTTCCGCGCTTCCACCGGTGCGAGGCTCAGGGGGCCGACGGCCCCGCTTGAAACGTGATCCGAGGCACCCGCCACTGAATTCAAACGCCTGGACTTTGTCGTCGTGCTATCCGCGCGGTGTCATGTCCCTGACAAAGCAATCGCATCACCATCCGTATTACTCAACCACACCAGTCTTTTTCCATCGCATCCCATTGACCCCCTGGCTTTCTGGTACTCCTTTTGTTTTCTGATTCGCGCGTCGTGCACCGGATGCGCAGGATGGCTGCGCGATGGCCGCTTGCGGCGATGCTGGCGGCCGGCGCGGGAGCGCCGTGTTCTGTCTCGACTGTTGTGATGGCCCTGCGCTCGCGTGGTCTCGTCACGTCCATCACCTCTGCTGCAACGCCCGCCGCCGCGGCGGCTGCAGCGGCGGCGGCTGCAGCTGCTGCCGCGGCGGCTGATGCTGCTGCCGCGGCCGCGGCGGCGCCATCGTCGCCATCCATGACGGCGCCCCCGCGGCGGTCGAAGCGGGCGTCGCGGCCAGTGTACAGCGATCCGCCGGAGCTGCCGCCGAGCTTTGCCAAGATTCCGGGCTACTCGAAGATCGCGCACCTGCGCAACTGCCAGCGACGCGGGCAGGTCCGGCAGGCGGAGCTGACCTTCGATGCGCTGGCGCGCCTGGGCTTGCTGAACCGGCTGACGTATCTCGAGTTCCACAAGCAGATCCATCTGCTGCGCAGCGAGCCGCTCCGGTTCCGCGACGCCATCACCGCCACGTGGCGTGCCATGCAGGAGCAGCACGCGCCCAGCGGCACGCTCATCAACGAGATGCTCCAGTACTATCTTCACGTCGACGATCTGCCCGCGGCATGGGCCCTCGCTGAGCGCCTGACGGCTGCCCCGGACATGGCTGTGCATCTCGACAGCGCCATCGCGCTCCTCCAGGGCATCAATCACCGTCTCGCGGCGGTCGCTAAGGCGGCGACGGCGGCAGCAGCGGCGGCAGCGGCGGGAGGTTCCGTCCCAGCCACGGCCAGCGCCACGGCAGCGTCGGCGGCAGCGTCCACGAGTAAGGCGGGCGCCGTGCTCGCCGATTCACGCGCTTTCCAGGACGCGCGGCTCCTCTGGCTCACGCGCGGCCGGCAGATCGCGGCCGTGCTGCAGCCGCAGCTGGCGCCGCCGTGGCCGCTGCGTGCCGTCACGGCGCTGTACACCTTCACGGCGCACACCGGCGACATCGCCGCGCTGCGCGCGCTCCACGCGACCGCGTGCCGGCTCCGCGTGCCCTTCGCCGAACTCGAGGCCCACGCGCGCCAGCAGGGCACGCTGGTGCGGCAGGGCGCCCCCTTCTGGACCGACGTCGCTCTCGTCGAGACGGCCTACCTGCGCGCCCTGGGCCTTGCAGCCGCGGCCGCCGCCGACGGCGCCGCCGACGGCGCCGCCGCGACCGCTGCCGCGACCACCGCGGCCGCGACCGCCACCGCCGAGGTCTACCGCACCCTCGCGTCGCCGGGCGGCCTGCTCGACCCCGACACCGTCTGGGCCCAGCAGGGCACGTCGGCCAACAAGCTGCTGAACGGGCTGTTCATGCTGCTGATCCGACCGGCCGCGCGGGCCGCGACGGCGACGGCTCCGGCCACGCCGTCGGCGGCGTCGGCGGCATCGGCGGCATCGGCGGCATCGGCGGCCGCCCTCGTTGAATCGTATTGGGCCTGCCTGCGGCGCATGAACGTGACCCCCGACGCGCTCCTGATGGCCAAGGTGGCCGAGTCGCGCGGCGTCGCGGCGGCCGCCGCCGCGGCGCGGCACGGCGCCGACGCGCCGGAGACGCAGGCCGCCGTGGCCGCGCTCCTCGAGCTCGCTGACGCGTTCGCGACGTGGCATCCGCTGGTGCCCGCCTTGTGGGACCACCGCGCGTGGCTCTTTGCTTACGCGGGGGCGCTCCGTCGCGCCGGCGCCGCAGTACCTGCCTCGGCGCGGGACGCCGCCGATGCCGCGGCCCGAGATGCCGCCCGCCTCGCTCAAGTCACCCTGCCCTCCTATCTGCGAGATGCGGGGCCCGCCGCCGATGCGGGCGATGCTGCCCGCGGCCCGCCGCCGCCGGCGACCACCATCGCGACCACCGCTTCGTCGCCTCGCTCTCCCTGAGACGACCGTTGGGTGCTTCATGTCAGCATAACCTGGCGCTGGATGATCCAATCCCGTTGCCCGATAAGACCTCTTTGGATGACAGTAAAATGACTTCCTAACAGCGATCACTAAAGCAGCGGCGATGGGGTGAGAGGGGAGGAAGTGACGCGTCACAGCTTGCGGAGAGCCAAAAAGCCGTGGACGCTGCTTTGCTTGGGGCTCTTGCCCTGGTAGTGGAGCGACAGCGTCGACTTGGCCGGAAGGGCGAGGAAGTCGATGAGACTGAGGCCCGTGGGCGTGCCGGGCTCGAGGTGGCCGTCGCCCGAGACGACGTAGCCCGAGGAGTGGTGGACCACGTATGAAGCGGAGTTGATCGCGGACATGACGGCCTCGCCATTGACGAACAGCTGGATCGAAGGCCGCGTCTTGGTGAAGAAGGCGAAGCGGATCTCGTAGAGGCCCGCCTCGACAACACGGATCGCGTGCGTGTCGGCCGTCCAGCGGAAGTTCTCGGGGTCCGTGTTCGCCGTCTCCACGTTCCACGGGATGGCGGCATCCGAGCGCCGCAGCGCGCCGCGCCACAGCCACTGGCCCGACCGCGCCGCTGGGCCCGCCGCCATCTGCCGCGTCATCTGCTTGCACGCGCTCAGCTCCGACGCCAGCGCAAACAGCTTCTCGTCCACCGCGCGCGCGACTTTCCGCGACAGCCGCTCCAGCATCGCTTCGCGCGCCACGACCGCGAGCGCATCGTCGTTTTCCGCGTGGCGCCCGTCGCGGAGACCGGCGTCCGTGCCCGGGGCGGTCCCCGCGGCCGAACCCCGCCGCGCGCGGCTCTCGCTGCGACTCCGACGGAGGCCCGAGGGTCGCCGCCGCGACAGGCCAAGCCGGCCGTGGCCGCGGTCATCCCCCTCGTCGTCCTCGTCATCGTCACTCAGAGGGGGGCCCGTGGCTTCCTCGTACCGGTGGCGGCTACGGCTCGACGAGCGACCGCGGCGGCGGCCCAGACTTTTTTCTGGTTGCTGCCGCTGCTGCTGCTGCTGCTGCTGCTGCAGGAGCTGCGTCGCTTCCTGGAGCCACTGCTGCTTCCACGTGGCGAACTGCTGCTGCTGCTGTTGTGACTGCGCCACAAGGAGGTCCTGGCCCATGGCGGTCTTGAGCGGCGGCAAGGCTTCTTCGAACGTGCGATGCACGTGTTCTTCGACCAGCGCAGGGATGGTACGGACGAGCGATGCGCGCAGCGCGGCCATCTCGTCCGCCAGCTCAGCCGCGCGCTCCTCGATGCCCAGCTTGACCTGCGCCGTAATCACGTCGCGGACGGACGTTTCGAGGTCGCGCAGCATCCCTGCCGTCAACGAGGCGGTGGGACTGGCTCCGGCGGCCGACGCTGATGCCGCCGACGCCGACGCCGACGCCGACGCCGACGAGAGATGCGGCACGACTCGCGTCCACAGGGCCTCCATCATCTCGACTTGCATCGCCGCCATCCGCTGCTTCACCTGCAACTCCATCTCGAGCTGCAGCGTGTCCCGCGTCTTGCGGTGCAGCTGTTCGGCCGTGCGCTGGACGGCCGTCCGCATCGCATCGAGGTCGCCGGCCGGCGTCCGCGTCGTAGCGGCAACGGGCATCGCGGTGGGTGTCGACGGCGCCGCCAGCGCCGCCGCCGCCGCTGCCGCGCGCACGGCCGCCACGTCGTCCCGCGTCGCCACCAGCGCCAACACCTGCTCCAGCACGTCCATGTCGACCTTGTCGCGCAGCTGGCGCTGCACCCGCGCGGTGCGGCGTTCGAGCCGGTCCACGCGTGCGGCGTACGTCTCGGCCGCTGCCTCGGTGGTTGTCGTCAGCGCCGTCGTCGACAGCGCCGTCGTCGGGGGCGGCGGCGCGGACGCCGCGGGCGCGTCGGTCCGGGCGGTCGCGAGATGCACGACCGCTGCTTCGCATTCGCGCATCCGTCGCGGCACGTCGGGCAGATCGGCGGCTTGGATCAAGGCCGCGAGCCGGTCGACTTGCTGCTGCAGGTCACGGACGACCGCGGCCGTCGCCCATGCGGATGCCGGTGCCGATGCGGAGGCGGAGGCGGAGGTGATGGCCGTGACCGATACATGGTGACGGCCCGCTGGCTCACCCGTGGTTCGGGCGGGGTCGTGCGGCGGGGCCTGGGGCAGCGCAGCCCATGCCGGAGGCACGTGGGGGCCCCAGGCCAGCTGACGCCGGACCTCGTCCCGCAGCGCGGCCATGTCGGCGTGCAGCGCGTCCATGGCCGCGCTCGCATCGCCTTCCTGCCGGATGAGCCGGTCGGCGCGGTCTTGCAAGCGTTTCATGTGGCGCTGCAGCTCCTGCTGCAGCTTCACCGACGCGTCGCTGGCTTCGGTGGCGAGCGCATCGCGCTCGCTGGCGGCTTGCTGCTGCTGCTGGGCCTGCTGCTGCTGTTGGGACTGCTGCTGCTGCTGCTGCTGCTGCATTAACAGCGCGACATGGCGCTTCACACGCTCGAGCTGAGTGGCGCACGGACACACGACGACGGCGCCGGCTGGCCGCGTCGATGCCGCTGCCATGGCAGGAGCGGCAGCAGGAGCGGTGGGCGTGGGCGCGGCCTGCAGCGACCCGAACGACTGCAGCCGCGAGACGCCCGTTGATGCCGCGTCCGGCGCAGGAGATCGGGGGAGCGCTCGTTCTTCATGCTGCTGCTGCTGCTGCTGCTGCTGCAGGTGCTGCTGCTGCGGCACGTGAGATTGCAAAGCAGCCACATCGGTCTGCACATGGGCGACGATCGAGCGCAGCGATGTCGGGCTGGCACGGACATCGGCGTCCGCGGCGGCGGCGGCGGCATCCGCAGCAGCGGCGTCACCGGCGTCGGTGCCGATGGACGGGCGCGCCGTCGTCGGAGCGGGAGTGGCTGTCCGCGATGTGGCGGCGTGCACCTGGCGGCCCAGCAGCGCCATCTGCGCTTCGAGCATATGGAGCTGCGCCTGCAGCGCGGCCATCGCCGCGTCGCCGCGCGACGGGTCGGCCTGCTCGGAGGCCGGCACCGATACCCGCGCCGGGAGCGCCCGCTCAGCGGCCTCGGTGGCGGCCTCGGCGGCGGCCTCGGCGGCGGCCTCAACGGCGGCCTCGGCGGCGGCTTCGGCAGTCCCTGCGGACGCTGCCCGATCAGACGCGGTCGTCGATGCGGTCGCCAGATCGGCTTTCGATGACAACGCCGAGTCCGTCACCGCTGCCGCCACGGCGGTCGCGCCGCAAGCGTCCAGGCCAGCTACGCGGCGCAGCAGCGCCTGCAGCTGTTGCTGTGTGTCAGCCATCGCTATAACGAGCCGCGTGATCACGGGTTCCTTGGCGGTTTGTGCCGCCACGATCGGCTGGACCTCAGCCTGCAGCTGGTCCACGTGGGTCTGCAGCTGGTCCACGTGCGATTGCAGCGCCTTGCGCGCCGCCGTCTGCGCCACGGTCGTCTGCGCCGCTGCCGATGCCGTCTCCCGAAGCGCGTCGACGGCGCCAGCCAGCTGCCCGTGGGCGGCCTGGAGCTCGGCGACGCGATCGTCGACCGCTTGTTGCGTCCGGAACAGCTCGCGCGCCAGCTGCTCCTGCCACCGGTCCTCGAGCGCGCGCTGCCGCGCGACGTGCGTGTCGTCGAGCGCGTCGACACGCACCTGCAGCCGCGCCAGGGGAGTCTCCCACGCAGCGTCGACGCCCGCGGCGGCGCCCGTGCCGGCAGCCTCCCGCGGTCCGCCGGCCGGCGCCGAGCGCGCCGCCTCCAGCGTGGCGCAGCATGTCGCCAGATCTGCGACGCGCCGCTGCAGCGACTCGAGCGCATCGAACCGCTGTGCGGCGTTCTGGGCCGCCATGGCCGTCTCGTGAGCGGCTGCCGCCGTCTCCTGGGCTGCCGAGGCCGTACCGAGAGCGGTCGCGGCCGTCTCCTCAGCCGCGGCGGCCGTCTCCTGAGCGACGACGGCGGCCTTCTCGGCAGCAGCGGCCGACTTCTCGGCGGCCGCGGCCGTCTCCTGAGCGGTAGTGGCCGCCTTGTCGCTGGCAGCCGCAGTCTCCGCAGCGTCTGCGGCGGTCTCCTCAGCGGCCACAGCGGTCTCTTCGGCGGCCATGGCTGTCTCCTGAGCGGCCGTAGCCGTCTTCAAAGCGGCCGCGGCCGTCTCTTGAGCGGCGCGGGCGGTCTCCCCAGTCGCTGTAATGGTCTCCTGAAGGGTTGCAAGTCCCGCCTGATTCGCGGCGGCTGACGCCTCCGCTGCTGTGGCCGACGCCTCGGCGGCAACGGCCATCGTATGAGCCGCCAGAGCCGTCTCTTGGGCGGCCGCCATGGCCGCGGTCGACTCCGCCGCCGTCGTCTGGGCCGCAGCGACGCCGTCCTCGACGGCAGCGAGACGGCCGTGGGCGTCCGCGAGCTGCTGGGCGATAGCGGCAGCGTGCGCCGCCTGACGCTGGTCGGCTGTCGCGACCGCCGTCTCGTGCTCGGCGCGGGCGACCCACGTGCCCGCCTGATCACGCCACGTGGCCAACTGTGCCCCCCACGTGATCTGGTCCTGCGCCAGCCGGTCCAGTCGCGTCTCGACGGTCGCCCACTGCTGGTCCTGCAGGTCCTGGGCATCCTGCTGAAGCTGCTGCGCCTCATGCAGCTGCTGCTGCGCCATTTGGAGCTGCTGCAGTTGCTGCAGGGGGTCACGCAGTGCCGCCGCATGGTCCTCGCGCGTGATGAAAGCGGCACACGCCGTCTGGACAGCGCTCAGCTGCGCTTCCCACACATGCGCATGCAGCGTCGACTGCGTCTCTAGCGACGCCGCGGCGGTTTGGACAGCGGTCTTTACGGCCGTCTCAACCGCCGTCGTGACCGCTGTCTCGACCGCCGTCTCAACCGCGGCGGCCACGGCAACATCAACCGCCGTCTCGACCGCCGAATCCACGGCCGCAAGGACGGCAGTGTGGTCGATGGCTGTCGTGGTCGCGGCGGGACGTGCGGCAGCCAAAGCAGCCTGGACGGTCGTCTCGACCGTCGTCACCAGCACGGCGCCCACGGCCGTCCGCGCGGCGTCGGCGATCTCGTCGGACGACGCCGCGACCGACCGCCGGCCCGCCAGGGCCTGCTCGAGCCGGTCGAGCCGGTTCTGCACCGTCGCCAGCGTGGCCGCCGCATCTTGCTGCGCCGCGGCAAGGGCGTCGCGCACGCGCGCCACCGACGCGTCCGTCGAGTTGGCGGCGGCGGCGGCTGACGCCTGTGCCTCCGCTTGCTGCGCTGCGACATGTGCCTGCAAATGCGCCAGGCCCGCTTGGAGTGCGACCAGAGCTTGCTGGGTCTCGCTGTCCGCGCGTTCCTGGGCGTCGACCGTGGCGCTGTCCGAAGCAACGCCCATGGTCTGGCCCCTGGTGGTGGCGGCCGAGGCGGCTTCGATGGCAGCGGCGCGGGCCTCGAGGTCGGCGCAGCGATCCGCGACGGCGGCGACGGCGCCGTCCGCGTCGGCCTCGACGGCGGCGACGCGCGCCGCCAGCCCCGCCGTATCGAGCTGCACGGCGGTGAACCGCGCAGCCACATCGTTCGCGACCGTTTGGTCCAGACTCCGCAGGCCCTTGAGCACAGACTCGACATCCGCGAGTCGCGACGCAGTCCTCAGCTGGGCCGACTCGAGCTCGTGCACGTGCTCCAGGAGCGCCCCATCTGCGGGCACCCCGGCGAGGGACGCTGTGGCCGCGACGTGAGCGAGCTGCGCCTCCGCGTCGTGGACGCGCTCATTCAGCGCGGCTACGAGGCTCTGGAGATCGGCCACGACGAGCGTCGGGTCGGTCGCGCGGTGCCGCGCATGCACCGACGCCTGCAGATCCTCCAGCAGCGAGTGCAGCGTCGTCATCTCGGCCTGCAGCGCCTGCGCGTCGTCGTGCGTCGCGAACGTCTTGATGATCATGGCCTGCTTCGCTTGCAGCGCGCTGTCGCTAATCTTGAGCGCCGCCACGTCGGCCGCCAGCGCCGCCAGCGTCGCCTCCGCCGCCGCGGCATTCGCGGCTGCCACGCTCCGACGGCCGCTGGCCGCCGCCGTCGATCCGTCGACCTCGGGCGCCTCGCGCCGGACGCTTTCGACAACGCTGACGCGCGCCACGAGGTCCTGGTGCTGCCGTCCCATCGTTTCCTGGTGATGCGCGGCCTGCTCCAGGCGCTCCGTCAGCCGCGCCACCGTGAGCCGGAGATCGGCGACGGCCAGACCGGTCGCGGGCGCCGCAGGCAGCCGGTGGCCGGGGCTCGTCGGCGACGACGGCAGCGACGCCTCCTGGGCTTTGGGCGGCGCGACCGCGTCGGCCGCGGCATCGGCAGCGACGGGCGCGCGGCCGAGCGCCGACGCCACAGTTTCGCGGAGCGCCTGGTTATCCGCGGCCAGCGCGTCGAGCTGCTGCTGCATGTGGCGCAGGCGCGCGTCCGACAACAACTCGATAGATGCGGTGCCGCCATCGGCACCGGCATCCGTGCGCCGGCGGGTCGCGGCCAGCCCGCCGACGGGCGCCGCGGCCGCCGGCACGCAGCGCAGCGGCGTCGAGGGCTCGGTGGGCGCCGTCGCCTCGAGGTGGTGCACGCGCGCGCGCAGCAGATCGTTCTGGTCGGCGAGGTCTGCCACGACATCGGCCATCCGGGCCATCTTGGCGGCGAGCTGCGGCAGCGCATCGTCGGGCACGGTGGCCGGCGCGCCCGCGAGCCGCGCCAGACTCGAGCGCCGCCGCTGCCGCACGCCCTCGGCCGACTGCAGCGCCGTGGCGCTCGCGCTGGCGGCCGGCGCCGGCGACGGCAGGCCGCGGTAGAGATAGCCGGCGGACCCGGGTGCTGATGCGGCGGCGGAGAGCGCCGACGCGGCACGCGGCACGGGGACGGCCGCCGCCGCGAACGCCAGGGCGAGGCCGTCGGGCTCCGAGTTCGTCCGCGGGAGAAGGTCCCACGGCGCCGCCGGCCGCAGGGACACCGCGCCGCCGTCGGCCGGATTCACGTCGTCCGCCGAAGCGCGCGCCGACCATGCATGCTCGGGCGTGTGGAGCTGGCTGAAGAGCGCGTCCTGGACGGTGGCGGGGCGGCGTCCCGGCGTGGTCGGGCCCGAGGGGACGCCTGCGGGCGCCGGGAGCGCGGGCCAGGCCAAGGCTTCGATCGACGAGAGCGACGAGAGCGGGGGCTGCGGCCGCAGGCCGGGCGCGCCGGGCCACCTGTGATTGTCGCCATCGCCGTCGTCGCCACCGTCGTCGCCGCCGTCGTCGCCGCTGCCGTCGCCGCCGAAGCGACCGCCATCGAGGTGGGCGACGGCGCTGAGTTCCGAGAACGCGTGCGCCGCGTGGTGGATGCCTTCGGCGCCGCTGCTGCTCGTCGTGCTGCGACTCCGGAGGTCTTGCGCGAGGAGGTCGGTGGGCGGCGCGTGGTGGCGCCGCTCCATGCCGGGGATCGATGTGTCCGCCAGATCATGGTGTGCGGCACTGTCGGCATCGGCGCTGTCGGCGTCGGCGCTGTCGGCGTCGGCGCTGTCCGCAGCCGCGCGGTGCCTCAGGGTCTGTGGTGGACCCTCGGCAAAGAGGCCGCTGAGGTCGCGATCCGAGTGGAAGCCGCTGGCATCGCGCGTCTCCCAGATGAGGTCGCTCGTCGAGTCGTCCCGCGCCACGGCCAGCGCGGCCGGGCGAAGGCCATCGCTGTCGCTGCCGCCCGAGCCGGGGCGCCGCGGCGGGCCGTTCGCTTGCGTCGTCGGCGCCATCAGCCGTGCGGGCGGGCGGTCGCCCCGGGTCTCGCCGGCGCCGGCGCCGTCCACGCCGCCGCCGTGGCCGCCCAGCAGGCGGTGCTTGGCGCGGTGCGTCGGCGTCGGCCCGGCCATGCCGGCGCGCGTCCGCGACGCGACCACGACGCCGCCGCCGCCGCCATCCCCGCGGCCGGGGCTCAGGACGCCGTCGCTGGCCTCGCGCTCGGGATGCGGCTCGGCCTCAGCCGCCGAGCCGCCCGTGGTGGCGGACGCTGGGTCGCCGCGCGCGCTCCAGGCCGAGGGCACGCCGACGCCGGGAGCGGCGCCCGCGCCGGCCGATTGCGGCGGGTAGAGGTTGGCGAGGACGCCACGGATGAGGGATTCGGTGGAGCCGGTCGGCTGCGGGCTCGGCGGGACACTGCGCGCCGCGGCGGCCGTCGTCGCCGCCGTGGCCGCCGTGGCCGTCGTGGTCGTCGTCGTGGTCGTTGTTGCGTCGGTAGGACGCGCCGCGGCGCGAGGCTGCCGCAGGCGCTTCGGTTTCATGATGATGCGCTCAGCACCTTCGCATGGTTAGGGTGAGCGGCGGCCGCGAAGGGTTGCGGCAATGCCAGAGGCGGCGCTGCGGAGGGACCGAGAGAGTGAGGAGCGCCGAGTCAATGCGTGATCAGCGTGGCGAGCAGAGCAGGTAGACTCGGTAGGGATCTGCGGGAGGGAGACTCGCAGGGTAACGCGAAGGGAGGGAGGGTCCGTCGCTGGCGTCGCCATGGGCATAGACCGCTGCCATGCAGGCCCGCATCCTCTCCGACATGCGTCGCATCAATTGCAGATGACCCATCCGTACACCGATCGCTGTGGCGCTCGCTCGCTCATCACCGGCTACCGCATCCTGCCCATCACCGGACGTCGGCTCCCTCGAGCCTATCGACCGCCGGCGGCACTCGTGGCGCTCAGCATCGCGGACACCCAGCCAACGCCGCGGTTCTCGATCTCGTGCGGGCGAGAGGCGTTGTTTTGACTCACCAGACCACCGAAGATCCGCCGCAGCCTTCGCCGAACGCGACGGCGATGCGCACGGCGCGATGTTGCTTCGAGCGGCGGTCGCCGACGATGCCGCCGTCGGCGATCATCTGGACGCGATCGCATCGGCGCCAAAGACAAACCGAAGGTGGGGGCGGCGCCGCCCCACCGCCCCAGCACCAGCCCGCCAGCGCCACGCGTCGCCCTTCCATGCCTTGCTTCGTGGCTGTCCGCCACGACGGCGCGAGGCCACTCGCATCCTTGAGGAACACCCGAGATCATGAAAAGGATCATGAAAAATGAGACAGCCGCATCAGCGAACTTGAGGGCGTGAACGATTGGAGTCGCACCATCCAGCGCTCTCGTGCAACAGCGATCGTGAAGCCATCCTGTCCAGCGCTACGGCACGACCGCGTCGTTGGAAACAGCCGCGGCGGCGTGCGACGCGGTCGGCGCGTCGGCGGCCGGGTCCGGCCTGCACGGCGTCGCCGTCGCCATGTCGGCGTCGCTGCAGACGGCTCTGAGCATGGCTTCCACCTGCTGCGGCGCGGCAAGCCCGACGACCACGTAGGGGCCCGTGGACAGCCATCCGGCCTGCAGATCGGCGGCCGTGCGCTCGGCCCCGCTCCCGCGCGCGGCAGCGGCGCCGGCGCTGGCGGCGCCGGCGGCGTCGGCGGCGCCGGCGGCGTCGGCCGAGGCGCCAGCGTCCCCGTACGGCGCTTGGACGGCGTCCCGGAGCCGCGGGAGCGCCGTGCCAAAGAGACGCGGGTGCGCCCGGCGGACGGCCGGGAGCGCCCCCAGCCGTGCCGCGAGCACGGCGAGGCCGACGACGGGGGCGCGCAGCCGGCCCGCGGCGTCGCGGATGCCCTCGGATGCCGCCACCAGGTCCGCCGACGCCGCGGCAAGGAACGCCGGGACGTGGCGGTGCAGATCGTGGCGGACGACCGTGTCCAGGAGGGCGACCACGTCGCTCTATCGTCGGCCGGTATCAATACAAACAGCCGCGGTGAGTTCCATCGTCCATCGTCGATCGTCTATCGTCCATCGTCCATTGTCCATGGGGTGCCCATGGGGCGTCCATCGGCCATGGGCGGCGTCTCGCATCCCAACAAGCATTCGCGCGCTGTCTTACGTCGGCGAGGAGGGCCAGGCACAGGTCCTGGAGACGTGCAAGGCCGCGCGCCTGCGGTCCCGCGTCCGCCGTGGGAATCGCGGCGCGGTGGCGCAGGTAGCTGGTCAACGCCAGCGCGAGCGCCTGATCGTGCGTGTCGCGCGCCACGATCCCGGGCACCACCCGGCGGGTCCACGCATACCCGGGCGCCGCCCGCAGCCGCCGCAGCGCCCAGTGGAGCTGCAGCGCGGCGCCGACGGCGGCCATGGCGTCCTGACGGCCGGGTGCCGCCCCGGCGTCAGCGTGGGCGGTGGGATCAGCATGCGGGGGGGCCTCGGCGGCGGCGGCGGCGGCGCCATCGGCATCCGCCCGGACCCGGGCGATCGTGTCGGCAGCATACTGGACGATCTGCTGGTATGCGGCGACGACGGCCCGCTTCGGCAGCCCGGTGAGCGGTGCGTGGAAGAGGCGGCGGAGCTCGCGGAGCGGCGGCGACTCGTGCGGGCGGGCCCCGTGGCGCGCGTCAAGCAGCACCGCGACGGCGGCGGCGACGCGGGTGCGGTTCACCGGATGCAGCATCACGCCGCGCGTCAGCGGACTGAGGGACACGAGCTCGGTGAGGCTGCGGCCGACGCTCGCCAGCGTGGGCTGCAGCGCCGCGTCCAGCGGCTCGCCGCGCCCGGCGGCCGCCACGCGGTGCCGCACGTAAATCGCGAGGATCATCCACACGTTGATCAGGCACTGCCGCTGCGTCGCGGCCGCCCGCGGCGCCGGCGTCGGAGGGGCCGGCGTCGTCGCAGCGCCCGTCCCGGCCAGGGCTAGGTGCGCGAGGCTCTTGAGGACCGCGGCCGGCGTGTCGAGGCTCTGGATCCAGGTCGGATGGAACGCGGGCCACGCGGCCCACGCGAGAAAGAAGCGCAGTGCATACTCGAGATGGCGCCACCGCAGCGCCGCGAGCTCGGCGGCCGCGGCGTCCTGCGGCGGCCCCGCGTCGCGCTGGACCGCGGCGACCGTCTCGACGAGCCACGCCGTGAACGCGGGCCACCGTTGCTTCAGCTGCCGGAACGCCGCGTAGTCCGCGTGCGTCGCGGCGGTCATGTCGGTCTGCGCAAAGACCTGCAGCACCGTGGCCCACAGCGCGTGGGCCTGCGGCGCGATCCCGCGCTCGACCCACGTGAGCAGCGTCTCGCACAGCACGGTGCGCGCACAGAACCGCGGCGACCGTGCCGCCGCGCGAAGCAGCGCGCACGCCATCGCCGTGTCCACCGCCGACGCTCGCGCGCTGCAGACACTCGGACCCAGCAGCGCCAGCAGCGCCTATGCATCGTGCGCGAACGGCGGGTTCGCCCCGCGATGCGATCATCGAAACATGGGATCAAATCGCTGTGAGTCGTGGATCTCGGACGCGCCTTCGTGGTGGCGCGCCAGCCTCGGGTGAGCGCCTGCCAGCCAACGCAACCTTACCTCGACGGTCGGCGCGATCGCCGGATGATCGACGGCCCAGGCGGGCACCGCAGGCCGAACCGCATCGTGATCAGCAGAGGCGGCGCCGTCGATCGGATCGACGGCGTCCAGGTCGGTAGCGTCCGTGTCGGCAGCGTCCGCGGCATCGACGGCATCGACGGCCCGTCGGCGCAGCCAGTCCCGCGTCCAGCGCGCCGCGACCGTCGGCCAGGCGTCGCCGGCGGCCGCGGCGGCCGCCCGCTCCCAGAGCCATGGCAGCAGCGTGCGCGCATGCGCTGTGAGCAGCGCGTGGCGCAGCGTCACGCCGCCCTCGCGCGCAACCCCGCGGTCCTCGTGTGGGTCCTGCGCAAGCTGCTGGACCACCAGCATCTCGAGATAGGTCTGGCTGCCGCCGTCGTGGTTGTCGCGGTCGCGGTCACGGTCGCGGGCCGCGAGCCACGCCGTGGTGAGCCAGGCCGTCCGCAGCGCGAGATCGCCGGTCTGCGTCTGCAGCAACCCCATCACGCGGCGCTGCAGCCCGTCGGCATCATCGGAGGACGGCCGTCTATACACGCTTCCCAACAGAAAGCAGAAACGGATCAGTATGCTGCGGGGATGCACGAGTGGCCGTCATCCGCTGGAATGGGGCGCACGCCGGTGGTCGGCGTCGACCCTCCAGCATTACATCAAACCCGTCTTACCTGATTCCGGTCAACGTGTCGTAGAGCGCCTGGGCAAGGGCGACCAGCATCTCGGACGCATGGGTCTGGTCAAGCGACGGTGAGCGCGCCGCCGTGGCCCGCCGCGACGCGCGGGTGTCCGGCCCCACGACCGGCGCCATGATAAACGTCCATTCGATGGCTTCCACCAACGCATGCAGTCCGCTGAGACCAGAGACGCCGAGGGCCGCCGCGCCGTGCGCGTGCACGGCCGATGGGGACGGCGCCATCCGCGGCGGCGCTAGCGTCCCGTTATGCGGATCGGGATCGCGCCCACGCCGGGCCGGCGGCCCGTCGGCATCGGCCTGCTGGCCGCTGGTCGCGGCGTGCCAGCAGTTGACAGCCGCGTGCAAGCCATTGACATAGACGTGCAGGGACCGCCAGACCGGCAGAAACAAGCCGTAGGCGGCGGCGTCGGACGCGGCGGCCGTGAGCCCCGCGGTCAGCGCGGCGCCGAGGGCGTCGACGGCGGTGCCGGTGGGGTCGGCGGTGACGATCGCCGGCGCACGGGCGACCACGTGGCGCGTGGCGCGGGCCCGGGCCCGGGTGAAGGCGCGCGCGGCCGCCGGGGAGGCGGCGGCCGCGCGCGCTGGTCCGGCGTGCGCGGTCGGCTGCCAGCTGACCTGGACCACGGCGAGGACTAAGACAACAAAGCAACTTGCCCGTCGAGGGGAGAGAAAGGAGAACCGTGATGCATGGTCGCCCGTGAGTTCATGTTGTTACGCGGCGTGTCCGTGACAGTCCCGCAACCCAGTTGGGGTCAGGAGGGGTCCAGCTTACCACGGGGTGTGACCGGCGTCGCGGGGTCCTGCAGCGCTGGGATCGCCGTCTCGAGGAGTCGCGTCAGCGACGCGCGATAGCGCTCTCCATCGTCCGCTGCTAGCCTGCCAGCGTCGCTCATCTGGTGGCACGACCTGAGCAGAAGCGATTCGCCGCCATGGCGCATGGAGGACGGAGGCATCGCGTCCCAGAGAGCACGATGGCACGGCAGCGAATCACGAATTTGCGAAAGAGAGCCATCGGCGACGGACAACGCAAAAACAAAAAACAGTGTCCGGGTCAGCGCATGAACTGCGTCTCCATCCTGGATTTTCAGAGAACATTGCCCTGGCCACGACTTACTCGAGCAGGGAAAGCAGCCGGACCATCGCGGACGCTGAGAGGGCGCTGTGCGGCGGCAGCGGCCGCCCGTCAGCCTGGATCGCCGCCAGCAGCCAGGCCTTCTCGAGCACCCAGTGGACAGCATGCTGAGCCTCCGCCGCCTCCTCGGCCTCCGCCGCCTGCTGTAGGAGGGCTTGCAGCGCAGCCGATATCGCCGGCCACTATCGTCCATTCATTGATGGCCGCGCGATGCCCGATCGCATGAATCGCCAGGTATATCGGCGGCATGAATCATCAGGGGGGCAAAGACAGGTATGACAAGACATGAATGACAAGACATGAATGACAAGACATGCCGATCCCCATGCAAAAAAAAAAAAAAAAACAGAGAGGTGAGCGCCCGTGACGAGTCAGGAGCGTCGGATAGCGCCAGGACACCGATGGGTTCTATGCGGTGGAGCATCGAATTACCGGTGTGATGCCGTCGAACAAGGTTTGCTCGAAGACGGCGAGAGGTTCGGACCAGGCCGGTGGCGATGCCATCATCGCTATGGCGCTCGCCCCAGTCCGTGGTTGGAATGGCGAGGACTGAAGAGAAAGAGGGGGGCAAGGACCGCATCGGCACTCGCCCCCCACGTGATGGGACACGAGAAGATGGATGCTGACGCGCTGCCCTAGTTCATGCTGCAGGTCGCTTCCAGGCATAAGACCCATCAGGGTGCGTCGATGTTCATGGGCCGTGATGGGATGCTGGTCGCTTCATCTGCCTCGCCTGTCGCTTCTCCTCTCGCCCTGGTTTGACAGATGTCGTGGAGTGCCGAGTCTGGGCCCGGGCCGTGGCGTTTTCAGCATCACAGCCCGGGGACGCTCCTGGGACGGGAGGAGCCGTCATGTCGAGCGCTCCGCACGCCTACGTGCGTGAACCCATGCCGTCGTCGGCTTCCGATGCCGGTGTCCTTCCCGCGCGCGCGCCAGCGATCGGCTCCAACGGCCCGCCGAGCTTGTTGGAGGACCTGTTTCAGGGATCTCTCTGGAAGGCACGTGCGCGACGGCGCCGTCCAGAGGCCTTCCATGCCTCCCGCTGGTCGGAGGCCTTTATGAACGCCGTGGCCGCGCCCGCGATGACTGCTATGGTCGCCGAGGACGCGATGGACCGGGGTGACGGATGCCATGGGCCCGATGGGATGGAGCGGCCCGACCGCGCGATGCCGCAGGCCGCGCCCATCGGAGAGTGGCGCAGCCATCGCGGGCGGAGCCATCGCCGCGTGGCCTCGCGACGGGTCGTCCGACGGCGAGTCGCCCGTCGGCCCGCGGGAGGCGCCGCGCATGCTGAGCGCATGCTGCGGCGGCCGCACGCCGCCGCCGCCGACACCTGCGGACACGGCGCGGGCGCTCCCTTCGCCGCCTCGGAGCCCGTGCGCGGCGCGCTCAAACGCGGCGATCCGGACGCGGGACGCCGAGGATACCGCCGCCGCCAGCAGACGCTCGCGGGCGTGTTGCCGACGGCGGCGGCGGCGGCGCGGTCGGAGCGCCGGCAGAGGCCCGAGCGGCGAGTCCCAGGGGCTTCCGCGCGCCGCTCGAGATCACCGCGTTGCGCCTGTCCGTCGTCCACGCGAGCGACGCCTTTGCTGTCGCTGCGCGCCGTCTGCTCCGACGTCGCCGAGACGACCCGCGCCGCCGTCCGGCGAGCCTCCCCTCGCGGCGTCCACGGCGCCCTGCCGCATCCTGCGCGCAGCCGCGGCCCGACCCCGCCCTCGCCGCCCGCGACCGCCACCCACGCGGCGCTTCGATGCTCTGCAACCGCATGCGGTAATCGGCGACGGCGAGCTCCCGGGCCTCCCCCCGCGCCGTCCCGCTCCGCCACGCGATCGCCCGGCCCCTCCGGCGCGTCCTGGCGCGGCCGTCGCCCCCCGCGGCGGGTCCCGGTCGCACTCCTGGGGTCGGCCCATGACTGCCACGCCGCCGCCGCCGCCGTTGCCGCCGTTGCCATCGTTGCCCACGGTCACCTCCGTCGCCACCACGGCCACCGTGACGGCCACGCCGCCGCGGTCGCCGCCGCGGTCGCCATGGCCGGCGGCAGCGGCGCCTCTCGGCGTGCCGGCGCTGGGACCCGCTGTGGCGGGGGAGGCGGCGCCGCCACCGACGCCCGCCATGTTCACGTTCCGCAGCGCCGTCAAGCGCCCACGGTCGTCCCTATCGCTCGGCGCGCTGCTGCTGGCGGCCGAGCAAGACGGGCCGCTGTCGCACGGCGGCGCCGACGCGGAGCCCGCGGACCGGCCTAAGCGGCTGGGCTCCCAGGCGACCCCGCCGGTCTCCCGCTGGCCGCTGTCGCTGCCGCCGCCGCCGCCGCCGCCGCCGCCGCCGTCCAAGGCCGATCTCAACGCGCTGCTGTTGTCGCGACTGCGGCAGCTGCGCACGTCCGGCAGCACCGAGTCTCTCACCGACCCGGCAAGCAGCCCCTCCCCGTCGCCCGCCGACCTCGCCACCACCACCACCACGACCGCCGCCACCGACGCCGCCACCGACGCCGCGCTCCACGGACTCCTGCCGCCGCTGACGCCGCGGTCCTTCTCGCTGCCCTCGACGGGGGCCGCGACGCCGGCGTCTCCGCACGGCTCCGCTGCGATCTTGTCGTCGGCCTCCGCGCCGAGGCCGTTTCCGGCGGGAGCCGTCCCGCGCCTCTCGCCTCCGCCCGTGCGGCCGCGCCGCGGGGCCCCCGAGGATCCCATGGCGGTGGCGATGCGCTGCGCCTCCTCCGGCGCGGCAAGCGACACGAGCATCACGACCACGACCACGGCCGCTGCCGCCGCCGCTGCCGTCGATCTCAGCCTTGACCGCGCCCGTGACGACGACAACGACGACAGCGTCGATGACGCCTCGGACGCCTCTGAGGACGCCGGCGACGGCAGCGGGGGGACGGACGCGCCGCGGGGCGAAGCCGAGATCCACGAGAGCATCCGGCGCATGGACCAGCAGATCCGGCACTGCATGGAGGGTCAGCGCGAGCAGGTGGTGCTGCTTGCCGCGCTCAAGCAGCAGGTCGCGGCGCGGCAGCAGCACGCGGAGCGGCTCCGCGACACGCTGGTCCAGTGGCAGCGCATGGGCTGCCCGCCGGCCGACGACGCCGTCACTGCGTTCCGCGCCGCCTACAACGACGCCATCGTCGCCAGCGACCGCGCCCACGTCGTCAAGCTCGGCATCGACAACACCGCCGAGACCATCGACCAGCTGATGCGCAACCGCCGCGTCCAGATGGCGGAAGCCGCCGGGCGCCTGCAACGGCGTGCGCCGCGGCCACGGCGACCGGCGCCGCCGCCGTCGCTATTGCCGGGAACTCTTGCCACAGCCGCCACCCCGGCCGCCGCGACCATCGCCCCGACGGTCGCTGTCCTGGCGGCGACGCCCGCCGCGACATGGCCCGACATTCCCATGACGCCCGACTTGCCCGTGACGCAGTTCACGACACTGGCGACCGCGGCGGCCGGCCCGATCGCGGGCCCCCCGGCCACGCGCTCGTCGAACTCGCCGTCGGCGCCGCGCCGACGGCGCCACGAGGACCCGAGTGCGCGGCGGGCCGCGATCGAGGCCGCCCCTGCGGCGCGTGATCCACACGCCACGCCGCCGGCATCGGCCTGACCGAGCGGCGGCCCCCCGGCGTCGCTCCCGTTTGATACCCCCGTCCATGGCCGTCGCAGTCGCTGGAGAGCGTGCTATGCGCCGGTGTTCCCGGCCGTCCTTGTGTGTGTGTGTGTGTGTGTGTGTGTGTGTGTGTGTGTGTGTGTGTGTGCCCTGCCGATGCCGCCCGTCACTCACCCTTGCTTCCGTTGTTTGTCTTCCGTTGTGTTGTCGTGCTGTGAGAATCGCCGTCGTCGCGCCAGGCGGCGCATGCCGCCGCCGTCGAGGGTCGGCGTCTATAAATTAATGAAGAAAGATCGAAACCGATGGAGAACAACCCGAGCGTCGAAGCCGGCCGCGGTGACATTTATTCGTCGAGCAGCGTATCGTCCATGATGGGTGCTTCGGCCTCGGCGCGGCGCGTCGACGGGCGCTGGACGCCGCTGGCCGACGGGGCCGGCGCCGCGTCCGCTGCGGCCTCGTCGGCGTCGGAGCCGACCTCCGCGTCGGAGTCGAATTGGTCCGCGTCGGAGTCGGAGTCGGAGTCGGAGTCGCGCGGACCGAGGGTGACGGCCATCCCGCCGTCCTCGTCGCCGTCCTCGTCGGCTGCGGCCGCGGCGGCTGCGGCGCGCTGGCGCTTGGCCTTCTCCTTCTCGGCGATGCGGAGGGCGCGGCGGCGCTCGGCGAGCCGCTTCTTGTCCTCCGTGTCCTGGGCCTTGAGGTCGGCCTTCTGGGAGGCGAGATACGCGGCGGAGTCGGCCTTGAGGCGGTCGACGTCGACGTCGGCCTGGTGCTCGAGCGCGTACGCAGGCCGCGGCACGCCGTCCTCGTCAAAGAGCGTCTTTTGCTGGATCGAGGCGCCCTTTTTGATCAGCTTCGCCTGCTGCTTCGCGAGCTGCGTCGCGGTATACACGTTCTGGAAGTTCTCGAGCTCCGCGGGCAGCGCGTGGTCCTTCTGCTTCAAGAACAGCAGATCCGTCTCCTCATCGTCATCGTCCGTATCTAGCGTGATTTTGTCGCTCGAGGCACCCGTACCCGCGCCAGGGGCGGCCGTCGTTGTCGCCGTGGCAGACGCCGGCAACGAACGCTCCAGCACGGTGGCATCGCGCAAGCGGTCAAAGCCTTCGGTGAGGATGAGCTGGTTCTGGCGCGAGAACATGCGGTCCATACGGGTCACCACGCCGCCGTCGGCCTTCGCGGCGTCCTTCGCCGAGAGCTTGCGCTTCTTGGTGGGCATCTGGGTAAAGTTGTCGTCGTCGACATCGCTGTCGCTGTCAGCATGCGACGCGTCGCTGTCGCTGTCGTCAGCGGCGTTCGCGAGCTTAGCCAGCTCGAAGCTCTGGTTCTTCAGATCGTGGCGGTTGCGGCCCAGCATGACGCGCGGCGGCACGAGCAGGCCCAGCGACATCGCGAAGCTCGTCGCCGGGAACTTGGCCAGCGTGAACACCTTCTTGTTGGACTGGAAATGGATCGAGCGGACGTAGTTGATGAAGGCTTTCTGTGCGAGATGCTTGTACTCGGGCGACTGCGCGCAGAACCCCGCCATCGAGGGCGTGATCGAGGCCATCTTGTTGGGGTTGACCTGGATCGGGGAGAGCTGCACCTGGTGCTGCTCGAGCAGGGCGAGCATGGCGGGCTTCTCGGAGGGGCGCAGCACAAGGATCGCGGAGCCCTTGCGGTTGTACCGGGCGGTGCGGCCGACACGGTGCAGGTACGTCTCGTGGCCCTCGGGGCAGTCCAGCTGGATGACCCAGTCGACGGCGGGGAAGTCAAGGCCGCGCGCCGCGACATCGGTCGCGATCAAGCACATGGCTTTGCGCTCCGCAAACTCACGTTGGATCTCGAGACGCTTGTCCTGCGACTGGCTGCCATACAGGCTCGCGACAATGATACCGGGCCGCATGCGCCGCATTGTCTCAAAGACAAACCGCGCCTGCTTCGCCGACGTGACAAACACCAGCGTCTTGGCGTTCAGATGGCTGCGCAAGAAGGAATAGAGGAAATCAATCTTCTTGTCGACCTCGGCCTCCAGGTAGTACTGGGTGAGGCCCTCGGGGGTGGCGGTGACGGCCTTCTCGTGGACGGCAATGTACTCGGGGTCGGTGAGGCCCATGCGCGCCAGATCGCGGACCGATTTGGTCTGCGTGGCCGAGAAGAGCAGCGTCTGGCGCTTCTTGGGCAGCGCCTTCAGGATCGCCGCCAGGGTCTTGGCAAAGCCGGCATCGAGGATGCGGTCCGCCTCGTCAAGCACGAGCATCTGGAGGTTGTCGACGTTGAAGTCCGGCGTCTGGTCGATGTGCTGGAGCAGCCGTCCGGGCGTCGCGACGACGATGTTCATGGTGCCGAGGCGCTCCTGCTCGTGGCGGAGGTCCTTGCCGCCGATGAGCAGGCCCGCAGAGAAGTCGTGCTCGCGGCCGGCCTTGCAGAGCACGTTGAAGATCTGGACCGCGAGCTCGCGCGTCGGCGAGATGACGAGCGCGCCCAGACCGTCCATCGCCGACCACTTCTCGCGCCACAGCTTCTCCAGAAGCGGCACCAGAAACGCCAGCGTCTTGCCCGAGCCGGTCTTGGCCGCGCCGAGGATGTCGCGGCCCTTCAGCGCGACCGGAATCGCCGCACGCTGGATCTCCGTCATGGTCGCATAGTCCGCCGCGCGCAAGCTGTTGAGCGTGGGCGCCGACAGGGGCAGCGTATCGAAGTCGGACAGGCCCGCGAGGCCCGCGGGCGACGTCTCCAGCTCCGCAATGCGGGCTCGGATCGTCTCGCGCGTTTGCTCGCGTGCGCGCTTTTTCGACACGTGCTTCGCGCGCTGCGCGGCCCACGCGGGCTTCTCCTTCTTGGACGGCGGCGCGCGGCGCTTGCCGAGCCGCGCGGCGGGACCAGGCATCCTCACGAGGTCTCTACGGGAGCAGCTGTTCTGGGATGGGACGGCGGGAGCGCCGTCGGAGTTTCTGGCGTGAAACCGATCGCACGTCAGACGAATCAGACGGCGTGCGAGCGAGCAGTCAAGCGCGGGAGGAGGCGGGAGCAAGCGACAAGAAGGCTCGCAATATCGGCCACGGTCGCGGGTATCAAGGGCGCTGGGCAAGGGTTGAGCGCCGGGATCCCGTCGGGGCTATCACACGTGGCGGAGCGGAGTTTCCGGAAAAGAAGGCTGTTCGGCGGCCGATAGGATAGAGAGGCGACGAGGAACAGCCAATGGCCGAGCGAGTCGAGCACGGGAAGCCATGTGGTGATACGCATCGCCCACTCGCTTATCTCGTTGTCTTACCCCAGCTCGTATCGCTTCGGGGGATGCCGTGTTCGGCTGCGGTGTGGAGACCCTATCACTGGCGCCGCGGGCCGCCCTCGAATCACATCGAAACGAGTCCATTATTGGGGGGAAAATACAAAAGAAAAGGCCCGCTGGAAGCAGCTGCGCCACTTTGGCGTGTGGCGGCACTTGCCCCCTGCCCGGGAACGAGGGGGGCAGACTCCGATCGCCACGGGCGGCGGGCGCAGGGATCGGCGGGCCAAGCCTGGCCCGGCCCGGCCCACCGGGCATCGCTCGAGAGGATGGTGATGTATCGGACTCAGCAGTCACAGGAAGAGACGGGCGCGTCACACGTCGCGCACATGGCCTGAAAGGTCGACATGCGCTTGAGCAGCAGCTTGCGGTCTTTGCGCAACGGCGACGCGTGGTGCGACGACGCGGTCTGGTCCGGGTCCTCCGCGGTCGCGGGGGCCGCGAGCGCCAGGCTGCGCTCGGCCTGCGCGTTGGCGTCCATCTCGCTGTCGCGGTCATCATCTGCGGCGCCGTCGCCATCGCCGCCGCCGCCGCCGTCGCTATCGCCGTCACCATCGCTCTGAATGTCGTCGTGGACCCCCTCTTTAAGGGCATCCAGGATATTTGCGGAAGCCGGTGACTCCGCATCCGCCTCGTCGGCGTCGACGTCGTCGCCGTTCTCGTTGCCGTTCTCGTCGACGATGGCGCGCAGACTAGGATCGCCGTGTCCCGAGGTCACCGAAGGCCGGTGGGAAGACTTGGTAGCCGTGTGGTAGGCGGAGGTGATGGACGAGACATCGTCCGAGAGGGCACTCGATTCGTCTGAGAGCACGCGGGACGTCGGCGTCGTGGCTGTCACCGCCGTCACAGGCGTGGTCGTCGCCGTTGCCGTCACGGGCGTCGCGGCCGCTGGCGTCGTGGCCCCCGACCAGCCCTGCTGCCGCCGCAGCCGCTGCGCTTCCTGCTCCTGCTGGTCACGGATCTTGCGCTCACGCGCCTCGTCGTCGGTCAGCACGCGACCGATCGGCACCCGCTTCGGCTTCGCCGCGGGCCCCGTGTTCAGCGTGCGCCGACGTAAAGGTCCGTCGAGACCGTTCACCTCGGCCGCCAGCTGCGCCTCGTGCGCGTCCTCGGCCTCGCGCGCGGCCCGCTGCTTCGCGAGCTCCTCGCGGTTGCGACGGGCCTCCTCGGCGCGGGCCTCGCGCTCCAAACGGCGCTGCTCGTCGGCCCGTTTCTGCCGGTTCTGGTCAACGGCCTCGCCGAGGGCGCTGAAGAACGTCTCCAGGAACTGGAACAGCATCACGGGCGACTTGCCCGCCGGCGGCCCGCGTTTGCGGATGTCGACCGGCGCATACGTCGCGAGGTCTTCGCCGAAGTAGCGCGCCGCGTCCTCCCAGGCCTTCTTGAAGCCGTCGAAGAGCGCTTCGGTATGCGCGAGGCCCTTCTCGGCGTGCGCGACCATCGGTTGGAGCCGGTCGCGCAGGAAGTCGGCATCCTTGTACGGGTGGTTCACGAGCGACCGCAACGTCTGGCGCATCGCCCAGTACTGCGTCTGAAGATCGCGGAAATCGATGTGCGCCAGCGCGCTCAGCGAGTCCATCTCCTGCGTGATCTCGAGAATCGTCGGGTTCGGCGACTCAAGGATCATGTCCACGAGGAAATTCATCAGACTCCACCGGCCGTCGGCCGACTTGACTTCCTTCAGCCGCGCGAGGCCTTCGATCTTGAGCCCGAGGGCCTTGGCTTGCTTGCCCATCCACGGGCGGTACGAGCCGCCGCCCGCACTGTACTCGTAGTTGGTCATGTTACCGAGCTGCAGCACCGACTTGAGCAGCAGCCGGATCTGGTCGCTCGTGCGCAGGCGCTCGCACGTGGCCGTCATGCGTTCGAGCTTGCGGTTGATCTCGGCGCTCTCCACATCGAACTGCAGATGGAAGAGGAACGCGACGATCTGGTGGCGGAAGTCCGGCAGGTCCAGGATCCGCACCATGAACGCCTCCGCCGGCGCGAGCGGCAGCCCGTCCGGGTTTGTCGTGGGCTTGCCGTCGGCATCAAGCTGGTCGCGGCTTTTCAGGTACCGCTCCAGCGTCTCCTCTTCCTCGGGCGTCGGGAGCATGCCCTGGATCCCGACAAGGTCGTCCGCGTCCAGCAGCGACGTGTCCATCGTGCCCACCACCTCGATCAGCCGCTCGACGTCCCACTGGCGCCGCTGGAACCGCGACAGCGTGATTGCGACGTTCTGCGACCGCCGCAGGTCCAGCAGGTTGTGGTACTGCGGCCGGTTGATCAGCTTCGCGGTGCTCTTTGGCCCGCCGCCCCCGGTCCCGTCGTCCGGCACCACGCAGAACAGCTCCTCAAACCGCCGCACGTCCAGCGGGATGCCCTCGTCGTCTTCGACGTCGCTGCCGTGATGCCAGATTGTGTGCTCCAGCTGCGAGGCGTTGCGGATCTCGTCCCAGTGCAGCCGCGCACGCGTCCGCAGCCGGTTCCCACTCTCGTCAGCAGCGCCCCCGGGCGGCGGCGGCGGCGCGCTTCCTGGCGGCGGCGGCGGCGGCGGCGGTGCCCCCGGCGGCGGTGGCGGTGGCGGTGGCGGTGGCGGCGGCGGTGGCGGTGGCGGCGGCGGTGGTGGTGGTGGTGGTGGTGGCGGCGGCGGGACGACCACGACCTCTTCTTCGCTGTCCACGCTCGCCGAGGACGCCGCATCGTCGTGGTCGCCGTCCGAGACGTCCGATGCGTCGTGAGTGAGGCGGCCGCGGGGCCGCGCGCCGGCTTCGATGGAGGTGACGGCGCCGGCAACGGTGCCCGGTGCGAGGGAGGGCGTCGCCCAGCGCGCCGTGCCATCGAGACTGTGGCGCAGCCCGGGCTGCAGGCTGTGGTGTCGCCGGTCGCCGCGGCGGCCGTGACGCGCATACAGCGGCTCCTTGGCCGGCGGCAGCGGCGGCACTAACGTCCCATCGAGCGTGCTCGAGCCGACGTCGACGGCCGGCGGCAGACCGCCGTCGAGGGCGGGCATGTGGGCCATGTATTGCTCCGCCGACTGGAGCGGAGACGTGTACGCGTGGGCCATGGACGCGCGCGGGACGGCCGCGGCCTGCGTTTGCCTCCCGGCAGCAACGCCGGTCGATGTCATGGGGCCACGAGTGGGTGGGAATCCATGATGCGAAGCAGCGGCGCCCGAGGGGCTCGCGACCGTCGACGTCGGTGGCGAGCCCGCGGGGCCGCTCTTCTTGGCGAGGAACTTGCCAAACGGGTTTGTCTGCTGGTCGAGAAGCGAGAGCGCGTCGTCGCCGCCGTCGTCGCTGTTGTCGGGGCCGCGTCGGCGGAGCGCGGCCTGCCGTGCCGTCTCGGCCGCGAAGGGAAGCATTGCCGAGTTCGGGTCCAGCTCGACCGCGTCCATGCGTCGCTGCATCTCGGCCGACGAGATGCCGCCGTGCACGACGCTCGGGCCGGCCGCGGTCGGCCGCCCGCTGCCCGAGGTCACACCGCCGGGGCCGCTGCCGCCGCCGCCGCCGGTGGCCTGGGCCGAGTGCGGATGGAGGTACTGCGGCATCGAGGCCGTCGACCCCGGCCGAGCGCCCGCGCCGGCGACGGTCCAGCCGCCGAGCGGGCCAGCATCGCCCGTGGCGCCGACGCCGCTGCGGCTGCCGTCGCCAGCGCCATGGACGGATGGCGGCGCGCCCGCGTGGCCCGCGGCCCGGTCGCGGTCGCGCTCGAGATCGAGCCGGACGTCGCGCGCGATGCCCTCGAGCTGCTCCATGAGCCCGTCGAGGCTCGTCTTGGAGCGGGACGAGACGGTGCGCGGAGCGCCGGTGGCCGTGTCGCCGGATGCGCGGCGCGGCGGCGGCGGGCGGCCGCCGACTTCGCCCGACGGCCGCCGTGTCGAGTACGGCCGAAGCGCCGCGCCGTCGCGGGCCAGCGAGGGCATCGACGCCGACGTGACCATGCCCGACCCGCCGGCGCCGCGAGCGCCGCTGCTGCTCGGCTCGCCGAGCCGTGGCTCGGACGGGCTGCGGAGGGCGGCGAGCGTCGTGCCGTCGATGACGGCGGCCGCCGTGGCGGCGCCATGGGCACCCCCTGTCCCGCCGACGCCGGTGCTAGTGCCGCCGCTGGTCGCCCAGTGGTACCGCGGCTGGATGAGGTCGCTGCGCTGGAGCAGCGCCTCGAGGCGGCGCACGCTGACGTTGGACTCGCTGTTTTGGGAGCGCCGCCCGCCGGGGCCCAGAACGTCGTCCGCGACAGAGGTGCCCACCGAGGAAGACGTGAGGGTGCCGCGGCGGTTGGAGGCCGAGTGGGACGGGCGCGCTGATGCGGGCACCGACGCCGTCTGGCCATGGATGGCGGTGGCAGAACCCGTGGTGGGCGTCTGGCGAGCGCTGTCGAGAGCGCTGGGTGCCGGGAGGAGATCGACATCGCGGAGCCAGGCGTGGGCGGCGGCGAGCTGGTTCTGAGCGATCTGGCATGCGGTGACGGCGAACGTCTTGCGGATGCCGTACTCGTCGACGAGCAACCGGACGGCGTCGCCGCTGGCCTTGACAACGTTGTACAGGATGAGCCGTCCGGCGCAGCGCTCGAGATGGCGATCAAGCATGCGTGCATAGGAGAGTGGCGGCCCTAGCGGCAGCTGGTCTTTCGGGCAGACCGTGAACACTAGATCCAGCGACAGGTTCGCGCCCGGGAAAGCGAGCAGCTCCGAGATCTCGAGGTCCTTCTGGCCGACGCGGATCAGGCCGGTCGGCATGAAGCCGGTATGGAAGGAGAAGTGGAGCAGCGTCTTGGTCGTGAACCCGGCCATGAGCTCCTGTTCGGTGGCGTTCAACTCGGTGACGGTCTGAAAGATGCGGATCTGGATGTCCTTGTAGACTTGCAGCAGGGCCGGCGCGACTTTGAAGAGGAGTCGGCCATCGCGGTATGAAATGCACGGCTCGCCCTCGCCGCTGCCACTCTGGCCCGTCTCCCGTATCGCGCTCGCCATCGCGCCCGCGGCCGGGAGCGGGACTGACGCGGCGGTCGTGTAGACCCGCTTGCCCATCTGGTAGATCTCGAGGCCCAGCTGGTGCTGCAGGGGCACCTCTGCGTCGATGGCGAGCCGGTCCAGCAAGGCCGGCGGCACGCGGTTGAGCACAACGCGCTTCAGGATGAGCGGCTCGGCCGACGGTACCTGGCCGTGGAGCACGATGATGTTGTTGAAGTACTGAATGTACCGTCGCTGGCTGACCGAGACGTCGTCCATCGCCGGGCTGGTGGCGGTCTCACCCGGCGGACCGTACACGCGGTGCAAGACATACTCGAACGCCGATGCCGTGTCGTCGAAGTGGTCGTGGTAGCGCAGCAAGCACGCCACCGCAATGGCGAGCCGCGCCGCGCGTTGGGTGGCCACGTGGCGCTGCCGCAGCGACGGCGACAGCATGACGTCCGCATAGGCTGCGGTCGTGGTGAGCCCGTGCACGACGCACACGTGGGCCGGCGACATGGCGAGCCACGCGTGCATCGAGCGGCAGATGTCAAAGATGGCCTTCAGCGTCAACGCGTAGGTCTTGGAGAACCCAAACGACACGACGCGGTGGTGAAACACGCCGGGCTCATAGATGCCGATCGCGCTGTCGCCCGCCAGGTTCCACACCATGTAGTTGCGTCCGTACCGCGTATCGAGAAAGCGCACGAGGTCGCCGATGTCGGTATTGGACCGCGGGCGGCGCGACCGCGGCACGCCGTCCGCCGGGGGCGCGCCGCGCACCGGCGCGTTGGCGGCCGTCGTCGTCGGGCAGCCCATGACAATGATGCGGTTGGTGACGCGGACAACGTCGAGGCTGCGACACAGCGCGCGGAACGACGCGAGCGCCGGCACTGCCGGTGGCGCTGTGCCGAGGCACCGCGCGATCTGGTCCCAGTGCCGCGAGTACCGGAACTCGGGCGTCGACGTCGCTGGGAATCCGTGCTTCGGCAGAACCGGAAACCGCTGCCCGTCCTGCGGAAAAAAGTCGTCATGCGTGAGGAGCCGCTGCCCCTTCATGTGCTCCACCAGGCCGTTCTGCTGCTGCGCGAGGAGGATCGCATCGAGCGCGTCGTCGGAGCCGCGGACGCCACGCGCCGCGGCCGAGGGTGCGAGCGCCGTGGCCGCGGCGATCCGCGACGTCGTCGTCGTGCCAACCGTGCCGGCCGAGATGGTCACCGACGCCAACGCCGCCGCCGATGGCGGCGGCACCGCCATGCCCGCCCGGGACTTCGACCGCGCCATTGGCGGCGGCGGCGACGACGGCGACGGACGGGGCGATGCGCTGGTCTCGGCCCCCACCGCGAGCGGCGGCGACGGCGAGCCCTGGACGGGCCCGCGGCGCAGGGAGCGCGGCGAGCGCTGCGGAATGGCGATGAGCTCGGTCGGGGCGGCGGCCGTGTGCAGCTGCGACGGGAGCGGGCTCCTGCTGCCGTGGGCGCTGGTGGCGCGGCCGAAGTGGACGGGCGCTGCGGGCGCCGTGCTCGAGAGGCCGCTGTACAGAAACGTCCGCGACGGGTCACTGCTCCGCGACGACGGCGTCGGGTACGGGTCGGGTGGCCCCGAGGACCGCGCCGCGCCGCTGGCCGTGGCGCCCGGCGGCGGTGTCGGTGAGCCGGTGGTGGCGGACGGCGTCGCGCTCGCGCCGCTCGTGCGCTGTCGGTGGCCGCTGGAGGCGGAGTGGCCGGTCGCGTGATGCGATTTGGGCGTCGCGAGCACGTCCAGATGGGACCGTGGGCTGGAGCTCCGCGGCCCGGGGGACAGCAGGCTGGCGCGCTGGCCGCCGCCGCGCTGGCTGGGCGGCCGGGCGCTCGACGGCGCCGCGCTGCCGCGGTCCTCATCCGAATCCGTCAGCGGCTCGGCGCTCGGCAGCGGGTCGGCAAGGCCGCTGTGGCGGCTGGCGCGGGCGCCGCCGTCCGCCGCGTCGGAGGCATAGCTGGCGCGGGCTTTGGCACGCGCATCGCTGCCCTTGAGTAACGACGCGAGCGACGCGATCAACGGCATGGTGCTCGGCGGCGGCGGCGGCGGCAGCAGCAGCAGCGGCGAGGACGGCGTCCGGCGTCCGGCGGCGCGGGGCCGCGGCGCGGCGCAGGCGTGAAACGCGGGTCTCGCACGTGCACCTTCTGGCCGGCGGCGTCGCGGCGCCACGTGGACGGCGGCAGCCGCGGGAGCCGGATCAGGCTCCAGAGAGCAATCACGTCGCAAGAGTCAGCGGAAACGGACCGAAGGATACGGGACTCGCGGGTGCCGACGTCAGGCGCGGCACGCGGCAGGGGTCGTGCTGGCTACAACGAAGCGAGCGGCTCCGTGGCTTGGGGGGAGGGCACGCTCGCTGGCTCTCGCTCGCTCGCTCTCTCGGTCCGCAGGAGTCCGCAGGAGCCAGCAGGAGCCAGCAGGAGCCAGCAGGAGCCAGCAGGAGCCACGGGCGCGAGGTGGGGCGGCAGAAGGGCACCACGTCGCCGAGTCGTCCGAGACGGTGAGACGAGGGTCTCAGGCCGCCGCGCACGGATCAACGCTTGGCCGCACGTGGCGCGTGGGAGCGCGGCGAGGCCGGTCGGGGTGAGGTCAAGCGCCGCCGCCGCGGTGCTGCGCGAGCCGTCGAAGGGGGAGACGCGGCGCAGTGGGGCCTGCGGCGGCGTGCGGCGTGCGGCGTGGGTGATACGGCGGCTTGCAGGGAGATCGGCATCCTCCTCTGGGGAAGGACGGTCCGCGGCGCACGCGGCCGACGACGACACGACCGCGTCGGGCGGACGCCGTCGGGTCAATGAGGTCTTTCGCGGCCGACGCGGGTCGCTCTATGTGGCGACGGCGACGACGGTGGTGGTGGCTACAGCCGGGGTCGCGAGCGCGTGGTGGTGGCGGCGGCGGCGGCGGCGGCGGCGGCAACACAGAACAGAAAGCGGGAAAGCGGGAGGATCACATGAGGCGCAGGGAAGGCAGCAGCATGGCGACGGCGACGACGAGCACGAGCGGCAGGACGTCGGCCCTCGCAGCGGACGGCGCGCAACTAGCCCAGCGAGCCTAGCGCGGGTGGAGCCCCTCCCTTCGGGCTTCGTTGTTAGCATGGGCCCAGCCCTCCAACGTCTCCTAGGATCGCCATCGCCATCGATGGCCCACGCAGGTATCCTGGGTGGATCCTGATCGCCGACCGTTGGCCGACCCTGAACGCGTCGGCGGGTATCCTGGGTGACCGGGAGGGCGCATGGCGGGACACACGCGTCTCCGGGCCGGCGCTGGTGGGCCAGCGGCGACCGGCAGGATCGCTGCCCGCATGTCCCTTCGAGCGCGGGCGGAGGATCGGCGCGGCCTCAACGACACGGCCGCCGCCGCCGGTGATGCGGCGGCGGCCGTGTCCCCGCCCGCCAAGCTCCCTTCGAAGCCGTCCAAGGCGCGCCCACGACGCCCGCGGATGCACGTGGCATACGGCGATCGCGACGCCGCCACCGCCACCGCCGTCGGGCTCGGCAGGGATCGCTGTTGCGCTAGGCGCGGCGTTCGCATGGCCCACGCCTGCGATGGCACTACATCACACGGATCACGAAAGACGGAATGGATCCGAGGACCCAGGAGGTCCGTGGCGGATCACCCAGAGATCGGGACGGATGAGGTGTGACGGATGCGCCACGTTTGGGTGCGCCACGAGGCCTGCATCGCTTCATGATTGAGGTGGTAAGTCGTGGATATCCGTTTAACGGATGAGTAAGTGTCCGAGGATACGTGAACACGAACGCCGTGCCCTCCTTGGTGCCCAGAAAATTTCCGGAGGCGCCAGTCCGCATTCGAGAGATCGCCGGAGGCGCTGGCCGATGACGAGCTGTCACTTGGCTTGCCCGGGAGTACGGCATAGCGTCTGACCCGCATGGCCAGACATCGTCGCATGTTCAATGCGGCATTCAAGTGGCGGTTCACCAACTTGCCGCTGGTGGAATCACACCAAAGCTATCCCCTGACCACAGCGTTCTTCCGCCGGCTTTGCAATTTTTCAGGACCTCAGTCGTCTTGGCATACCCCCGGGTCGTGTGAAACCTGTTGATCAGCGTCGGCTCGGTCGGATGGGCGCATGTCTCGGACGCTCGAGACGTCGGAACCGCGGACGGCTCCCCGATTGGCACCTCAGCCACTGTCGGAGTTTGGCCACTCGCGTCGCCGCCGTCCAATCCAGCGAGACGTGCTGCCGTGCACGGCAGCGTAATTACGCAGGGTAATTAGGAGGGTGACGCGCGGAACCGGAGAGCAGACGACTTGGGTCATCACTTATTATGTCGCTCCGCTCGCAGGTATAGTCGCAGCTGGTCGTAGGCCGGAGAGCCACGCTGCTGCGCCGCCGTAGACGCCCTTCCAGCAGGCCACGGGCGGCGCCGCCTGCGGCTGGTGTGCCCGAGGAGGCTGGGTGGATGGCAGACCAGGCCGCAAGCCGCGCGCCCCGCTCGTTCCGCTCGCGTATAAAAGCCGCGCGTTTCAAGGCGCTCCAGAGAAACAGATGTGTCGTCGCAATGTAGGCCTCGAGCGCGGCTCTCGTTCAACGCTGGCCGTGCCAGGACGGTGAGACGGTCATCGAAACGATGGGTTCACCACACTTCTCTCTCCGCCTTCCCTCTGCCCTGCGGACACCTTAGGTGGTATTCTGCCTTCCCCCCATCCTCCCTCTTCGGTGACGACGCATACGACCACCTCCGTGTTCCGTATCGCGTCATTGTCATTGACTTGGCTCCTTCCTTTCTCTATTCATTTCATTTCACTCATATCCCCACCCTCCTCTCCCTTCTTTTTCGCATGTCTCTGACGGCTCAGGCAAAGTCTTGACGTTGACGGTTCGCGCCGTCGTCAACACTTGTCCTGAGCATGCTCACCGACAGCGAGGCATCGAGCGCGGACGGTTCCGACCTCACGCCGTATCCCTTTCCATGGGTACAGCTCTCATACCGTCCTTGGACGCTTCGTATGCCATGCTCCCTGCGATATTCGTAACAGCGCGTGGTTTGAACGAGCTCACATTTTGAAAGTGACGCGTCAGTTTGACTGATTTTTTTCGCGGTGGAAGCTTGCTCATGCTCAATGACGATATTTAAAGCACAACACCATCTATCGCCTGAATTATGCATGTTGAGACTGTTTTATATACCAAGATCTCCGAGAGCTTGAGCAACTTCCCTTTGACCGAAGAAAAATTACGTCTGCTGGCTGTCATTTCACACTTTCCAGAAGTATGAACCGGATGAACCAGTCTTTTTCCTTTTTTTCTCGCTCTTTTTTCTGTTGTGTAGAGCCGGCTCTGCTGCGCGATGAGGCGGCTTGGACCAGAAGAGGCTTGGGCGGGCCATGGCTTCTTTTAATGAATCAAGCGTGAAAGGGAAGGTTGAGGAGAACCGAGCCCCCCGCATAGCATGTTGAAGGTCGAGTGACCGAGTTGGTCTAAGGTGTCACGTTTAGGCCGTGATCTCTCCGGAGGCGCGGGTTCAAATCCCGTCTCGGCCACAACGGTTAGCGTAGTTGTACGCGTTTTTTTATTCTTGGCGGTGGACCCTGATGCGGCGCCGCCTCCCATGCGAAGCGTTGGGTTGATGGGCGCTCCACCCAGGCTCGACGAGCACGGCAAGTCTCGAGCCGCTCGAGAACGCGACGATGTGCAAGATGGTGCCGTGACCGTTGCGGTTGCTGCAGCTGAAGCGCGTGGGCTGCCGTCGCGGTGCCTGGGTATTCGGACTTGGAATGGGTCCCCGCGGATCCTGGCCATGGTATGAAGTCGCGCTGTTCTTGTCTCTCCCTCGATTTGTGGAGTGGGCCGCGCCACAAAGCGTCCGGCGGCCGCGCCAACTTCGACCGAGGCGGCCCAGCGTCCCCGCCGACGCCGACGCCAACGCCACTGGGGCCGGAGGGCGCCGGACTGGTGCGCCACCGCGGGGTTCGCCCCGACCGTGCCGGGCCACCGTCCGAGCCTGGCTGCGACGTCGGCGCGGGCCCTACCTCGGGAGCACCGGACCTCCACGTGGCGACGATGATCACACCGCTCGTTCATGCTACGATCCGCACGTGCTTGCCACTGGACGTGCCATCGAGCCAGAAGATCCCCTCGCTCCAACGACGCGTGATCGCCGCCGCCGCCACTGCTGTCACTGTCGCTGCTGTCACTGCCGCTGCTGCCACTGCCGCTGCCGTCGCCCGCGCCGCCGCCGCCACCATCACCACCACCACCCACGACGACGACGATAGCCGTCTTCTCCTTTCGCGCCTAGCGTGCCCGTCTGAACGCGCGTCTTGGATGGCGGCCGCCATCGGAACCGCCGCCGCGGGCGCCGCGGCGCCAGCGGCGGGTCCAGCGGCGGCGGGCCTGCTGGGCCCGACGTGGTCGCCGCTGGTGGACGGCGCGACCGCCGCCGCCCGCGCCGGGACCTGCGTGAGCATGGTCAGCCTGCCGCCCGCGCCCGGCGCCGACCTCGACGCCGACTTTGCTTTCTACCACGTGCTGGTGCGCCAGGCGCGCGGCTCCCCGAAAGGCACGCCGGGCACGGCGCTCGTGCTCGCCACCGGCCGGCCCGCGACGGCGTGGGCGCAGATCCAGCGCGCCGGCCGCAAGCTCGGGGCCCTCTTTGGCCACGACCCGTCGGCGCCGTCGCCCCGCGACCCTGTGCAGTACTGGGACCTCAGCGCGGCGCTCGACGCCGACGGCGATGCCGATGGTGACGGCGACGCCGATGCCGATGGCGAGACGACGGCCGCGCCTCGCGAGACATTGATGGCCGTCGTGGCCCGCGTGGACGCCTTCCTAGCGGCGCCGTCGGCGCCGTCGGTCGTGCCGACCATCGTGGTGGACGACGTCCAGGCGCCGGTCGCGATGGGCCTCGTCGCGCTGCCGCGGATGCTGCTGTTCCTGCAGGCGCTGCGGCGCGTCGTCGCCGCGCACGGGGCGCAGCTCGTCGTGACGGCGCAGGCGCCTGCAGCGCTCGCCGCGGCGCGCGACGCCGACGCCGTGCCGTTGCTGGCCACCACGGACGCCGCGCGGCTCGTCCGCATCGTTGAGGACGAGATGGCGACGACGCGCGTCCGCATCGGGCCGCTGACGAGCGGCCTGAGCCGCGGCGTCGACGGCGAGGTGATCCTCGTGCACGGCCACACGCCCGGCGGGCCGCCCCGCGCCGCGCCCATCGACAGCGTCGGGCCGCCGGGGCGGCATGCGCTGTTCACGGTCCAGGACGCGCAGGTCCTCCTCCGCGCCCGTGGCGCCAGCACGTGATGGGTCTTTGCACTCCTGATGGTCGCCATCGACCTGAACATAGCCAATGATATCGGTCGCCACATCAGTGTCAACCGCGACATCGACCGCAGTTCCTGCGGATGATCGCTGTTGGCGTCGTCATCGAGGTCTTGATGCCACCGTGCCATCATGCGATGCGGGAGATGCGGAATAGAACTCACACCATTCATGGGGCCCGATGGCATGATGAGCAGGTCGCCTTGGAAGGAGTGAGAAGCGCGTCTTGGTTCCTTCCGCAAACGCCGATCGACCGGTCCACGTGTCGCATCAGCGGCAGTGGATGGAGCCACATCGGGATATCGCCGCCGCCTGCCGCGTGCGAGCGATAAGTATACGCGCTGCCGGCCCTTCCCTTCCACGCTGCGCCACTTCCCGCCGATCCAAGGGTCCAAGCCTCGCGAGGCGGGCCGCCGACGTGGCCCGCACGGTTCAAGGTCCGACGGCGCCCCTCCGAGCCCACTCGGCGCACCCCATCGCATCATCCAAGGGGCGCTTGGCTCGCCGCTCATCGCCACACGCGCCTGCCGCCTCCTTGACAAGACGCGGCGACGCGTCGCTTCATACGCGCGAGAGGTCGGTGTGGCACGTCCTGGACGGAGGCGGCAGTAAGCATCTCTGACGCATTACCCACGCGGCGGCGGCGGCGGCGGCGAGCACGCATGCTTCCATGGAGACCCTCGACTTTGCGCGTACTGGTGCCGCCACGTGACGGCCACGCTCCCCCGCTCGACGCCTCCCCGCCCTGCCGTGCGATCCGCCCCTGTCGAGCCGCGCTGCCGAGACCCGCAGCGCACGACGTCTGACGCGGCTGCTGAGCGCGTGCCCGCGACCGGTCCCAGACCGCCTTTCTGCGTCCTTTTGGGTCGTCTGCACCATGTTCTCGCGTGCGGTGGTGCGCAGCGCCGCGAGCCATGGGCGGCCATGGGCGGCCCGTCTGCCGCTCGATTGGACCGCGATGCGGGTCCTGCGGCCCGCTGAGACGGCCCGCGTGCTGGGCGGCCTGTGCCAGCCCCCGCGCCCGCTGCAGCTCGCGGGCGGCCACCACCGGGGCATGGCCATGCCGGCGTGGTCGGCCGCGCGGCTGGTCGGCATGCTGCCCCGGGGGCCCATGGCGCCCGTGTCCCGGCACGCCCTGTCGTCCGCACGGGCCGCGCTGTCGACGGCGCCGCGCGACGCCGGCGCCGATGCGGCCGCCGCGCAGGCCGCCGACGCCGGCGGCTCCGAAGCGCCCGTGTCCCCGCTGAAGCGGCTCGTGCGCGAGTACGGCGTGATCGTGTTCGTGCTGTACATGGGCCTCGCCTTCCTGGTCTACCTGGTGTGCCTGTCGGCCATCACGTTTGCGGGCGTCGACCAGGCCATGATCGAGGGCTGGCTTGACCGCGCGAAGCGCGCGTTCGGTTTGGACGTGCCCACGCCCGAGGAGCGCGCCGCGGCGCGCGCCGCCGTCGACCCGCAGCAGTCCTGGGTCCGCCGGTTCCTGCCGGCGTCGATGCAGTCCGAGGCGGTCGTGACGTTCGTCCACAACTCCCTGCTCGCGATGGTCATGACCAAGCTCTTCTTTCCCATCAAGCTCGCCATCACGGCGGCCGCCGCGCCGCGCGTCTCGCGCTGGCTGCGCCGCATGGGCTTCAACCTCGGTCAGCAGGGCGTCCGCAACACCACCAAGGACGCGCGGGCCCGCGTCTCGCATGCGACCAAGGGCGCCCGGACCCGCGTCCAGAACCGCGTGCGCGACATCCTGCATTAATGAAAATTGATTGAGAGTCGCCTGCATGGCAACGACCACCGCACCGAATGCCCTCTGAGGACGATGTTGCGATGCGAAATGAGGCGATACATGGATGGGGATCAGGCCACGCGACGCCAGGACTACCGGCTCTAGGATGGGAAAGCGGCTCCTGCTGCGAAGAAGGCGCTTGAGGCTGCTACAACGAGTCGTGCTGCTCATGCTCATGCGGCATTCGCTCTGCGGAAGACCGACGCGCCGAGGCGCCCCGTGAGCGGGGAGCGAGCGCGAGGGCGTGGCGATACAGATCCACCACCTCGGAGGTGATGAGGCTCGGCCAGTCGTCCATGACGCGCTTGAACTGCGCGAGCGCCTCCGGCGTCAAGAGCGCGACCTGCTGGCGCCGCACGAGGTCCTCGAGCAGCGTGGCGGCCTGGCTCACGGCGCCGCACTGAGCGCAGCACGCCCACAGCATACCGATCGTGAACGCGCTCGGCGGGCACCGCGGATTGGCCTGCATCTCGGGCCAGACGACGTCGACGACGTAGCGGCTCGGGCCCGGGTTAAAGGAGCCCTTGAGCAGCAGCAGGTTGTAGTGGTACGTCGTCAAGGGCATGCCGAGCCGCGCGGGCACGGTGCGCACATGGCGCACAAAATCGCGGAACTCGTAGGTATGGAGACCCGCCTTGACGAGCCCATCCAGCAGCGCCGGCGTCACGACCAGATCCGCCTTGAAGAAGCGGTGCATCAGCGCCTCGAGCGCATAATGCGCCGGCGTCAGCGGCAAGCGGTCGTCCGCGAGCGTCGGAGCGGCCGTGGCCGGGGGGTCGCCCCCACCGGGCCCGGGCGGGCGTGCCTGACGCCGCGGCGGCTGGAACGTGCGGTGGAAGATATGGAAGACATGGCTCCAGGTCTGCGCGGTCGGCTGCAGCCCGTCGGCCTCGAGGTCGCTCATCAAGCGCTCCGCAAAGGCCGGCAGGGCCGAGGCGCGCCCATCTGCGGGCGGCGCGACCGTGGTGAGCGCCGCAAACAGGCTATCGTAGTGACCGATCGTGGGGCGCTGGCCGTACGGCAAGTGGCGCAGCCGATGCAGGAGGCGCGGCCACGTGGTGCGGCCGCCGAGGAACAGCAGCACGTCGACGCGAAAGGTGTCGACCGAGAGCGCGGCCGGCAGCGGCGCCGGCGCCGCGGGGTCGCCGTACGCGGGCCGCGCGTCGTGCTGCAGCACGCGCTCGGTCAGCGCCACGAGCGGCGGCGCGACCGCCGCGTACAGCGCCGCCTGCTCGCGCCGCGACAGCGCGGGCCGCTCGACGCTGCGGCACACGGCGGCGATCCCGCCCATCTGGGCCGCAAACCGCCACAGCGGCGCGTGGCGGGCGGCGCTCGCTGTCGCGGCGTGGCGGGCGAGCGTAGCGGCGAGCGGCGACGGGACGAAGGGCGGGACCCCGGCGGGGGCCGCGGCGGCGGGGTCGACGGCGCGCGTCGCAACGTCGAGCACGCAGCGCGCCATCGCCGCCGCGTCGCCGGTGCGCCGCATCGCGGGCTCGAGGGGCGCGAGCTGGGGCCGCAGCGCGGCGCGGGTCGCGCGGTACGCCACAGCGCGGCACGCCTGGGCGACGAGCAGCGCGTCGTCGTCTGTCTTCACGGCTTCGGGGGCGCGCGCGGCCGAGCGCGCGAGCCGGTCGTGGGCCGCGCAGCGGAGGCGCCGGCGCGCGATTTCACTCATCACCCCGGCGGGGAGGCTCTCGAGGGCGTGCACGAGGCTGCACCACGTCAGAAAATGGGGTTCCGCCGCCGTCGTCGCCGCCGGCGATGGCGATGACGCCGACGCCGACGCCGATCGTGGCGGCAGCGCCGCGGACCATGGTGGCGGCGATGCCGAGGCGGCGGCGGCGGCGGGGGGTGCGGGCGATGCTGGGGCGTCGCGGGGGACGCGCAGCAGGCGCTCGGCGATGGCGACCACCACGGGCGCGTCCGCCGACGCGCTCTTATACAGGATCTGGAGGGCCGGCAGCCGCGAGACGCTGCCCGCTGGGAGATGGTCTTCCAGGTACGGCAAGAGCTGGGCGAGGAGCGCCCGCAGCGGCAGCGGCAGCGGCGCATCGGCTGCTTCGCGGGCCATGGCCCCGAGCAGCGCCGAGGCGACGTGCTCCCAGATCGACGGGTAGTGCGTGGCGCAGTAGCTGAGCACGTGCATCAGCTCGGCCGGGGACGGGGGCGCCTGCATCAGTCGGCGCACGAACGCGTGCAGCTGGTCGGACGCCATCGACGCCGCGGGCACGGCGGGCGGCGGCGGATGCTGCGTCACAAACGCGGCCACGAGGTCCGGGAACTGGCCGCGCGCCAGCACAGACGACCAGACGGCCTCGTGGTCCGCCTCGGGCGCCGTCGACGTCGACGTCGACGACGACGCCGCGCGGCATCCCTGGAACGGCGCTGGCCAGGGCGACGGGAAGGCGCGAGAGGCGGCGAGCTGCAGCGCCACTACGGTGGCGTACGGCCACGGCGCGCGGCCGGCGCCCGTGTCACGCCGGGCCGATCGCAAGGACGCCACGCACGCGGAAGACCACGACCGAGCCGGCGGCGCGACCGCCACGGCCGGGCGGCACGCGGCCGAGAGCGGCAGGGCCCGCGACCGCGCCAACATGGCTCGGGACGGCCCTGCGCCGGGCCAGGAGCCGTTCCGCAAGCGGTCCCGCGGTTCACGAGGCGATGGCGGCGGCAGGAGCGACGGCGGCGGCTCCCACCGCTCGGTGGTCACGAGCGGCGATCGAGGCTCGGGCGCGGGGCACGGACAGCGTTGGATACGGCGAGTCGATGCGCGCGTCTCGCAGACGCGGGAGACGGATAATCGATTGGCGTGGCAGCAATGGCGGCTGGAGCGACGCGCGTGTCGGGCCGCGGCGGGAGCGGGGCGAGGCGGACGCGGGGTAGCCGGCTTGTCGCCGAACTCTCGCTTCAAGCAGCACCGCGCAGACAGGAGGGCGAAAGGGGATCGAGGGCAGGCGAAGGCGACAGCAGAAGCAACGTCAACAGCGAGGGCGAGCGAGGGCGCATCAAAGCCCGCAGCATCGAGGGCGTCGAGGGCCTGTAGCGAACCGTCGTGTATCGGAGCGTATTGGAGCGTATCGGAGCGTATCGGAGTTTCGGTGGCGGAGGCCGACCCCGGGAGCGGCAACGAGACTTCCGCATCCACCGTCGACAGGGATGGCACGCGATGACGACAGCGCCACCCACCCGCACGCATTTCTGTCTTCTGTTCGGCCCGGGCAGCGGTAGGGTGCACGGAGAGTCAGCATGCATGCGCGCGCGCGTGATGCGTGCCGCGGCTAGCCCGGCCCGAGCCGCAGGGTTGCACCCCAGAGCCCTCGACGACGCCCCCGCCTGCCCCCTCAGCTCCGGCTGCTGCGCCACGCGCAACGTCGTCTCCGTAAGAAGCTTTCGTCGCCGCTCGCCCATCGTTCCCGATCGGCCGGGTTGTACTCGTCTACACCCATGGTACACCGATCCAAAATCAAAAGAGACGTCTCGTGCCGCCATCGTTGTACCAACATGATACAGAGACGCCGTGTTATGTGATCCTGCCAACATCACATCGACGCATCCAGCCCTCTCTGCTCATCCTGCAAGGCCTAGCTCCATCCATTGGTTTGATGACGCATATCGTCCTTCGTCTTTCACAGGGGTCGGAATGTTCCACATGAGGTTCAACAGTAACAGAGCGTCATGGACACCATGGCGGCGACGGTGATGGCGAAGTCGCAGGAAGCTCTCCGGCATCGCGATCTAGGCAATGATGGCCGTGACGACGGCGCAGGCGAGCGCCGCGTTGCGCCGCTTATCGGCGCGGCTCGTGGTCTGGAAACTCATCGCGCTCGTGAGGCCGCTGAAGCCCAGCGCCGCGAGATAGTCGCTCTGCGGCTGGTCGAAGTGGGTGTCGCGGAGCGCACGGTGGACGTGGGACACGGGCGGCGGCCGCAGATAGGGGTGAGCGGCGTGCGGGCCGGACCCGGGCCCGGCGCGGGGCGGCGCGGCGTCGCCGACCGGCAGCACCATCGCGTGGCCGTGCGACATCATCACGTGCATGATGTCCTGGACGGCTGTCAGCACGTGCGGACTCTGCGACGACTGCAGCACATGCAGCATGCGCGGGAACAGCGCGTCATACACGACGGCGAGGACGTTCGGCAGCTCGGCCATCACCTCGCACAGAAACCGGTAGATGAACAGCAGCTCGGTCTCGTATTCGGCCGTCTCGAGCATCGCCGTCATGAACGACACCGTCAGAATCGCGACGTGCGGGTCCGGCAGATGCAGAAAGGCCAGCACCCGGTGCGACGTCGCCGGACTCGGACTTGCGGAACATTGAGGGGTCGTGGCTACGCCGCGCGCGGCCACCAGCGCGGGCCGCTCGTCGGTCTCCGGCGCGATAGCACTCAGCACGTCCGCGTCCACGTCCGCGTCCGCGTCCATGTCCGCGTCCGGCGCACTGCCGTCCATGTTGGCGGCGGCGGCTGTGCCGTGCTCGCCGGCCTGCTGGGCGAGCACGGCGCTCAACACATCGTAGGGGCTCTTCGACGTGGGCAGCAGCGGCACCAGGTACCCGAGCAGGTCGGGGGGCACGCGGCGGTCCGGGACTGTGGCTGGCGGCGGCGGCGGCGTGGTCGCGGCCGCGATGTCCAGCAGCGTCGTCAGCACGGCCATCGTGAGGGATTTGGTGGTCGGGTGGCGCAGCCCCTTCATCAGATTCGCAGCCATCGCGAACGGGAAGTAGTCCGGGCCGAACACGATGCCGACCGCGGCATCGAGCTGGTCGGCCTCCGCGGCGACGGTCTCTCGGGCCATCAACAGCTCGGCCGCCAAGCCGCCCGCAAGCATCCCGCGGGCGTCCAGCGTCTTGACGACGACGTGCAGCAGGTTCAGCGCCGCTTGGGTGATGTGGAGGTTGCCGATCTGGATCAACGCGACCGCGAGCCAGAACATCATCTGGATGTAGCGCGACGTGCTTGCGAGGCCGCCGACGATGCTGCAGAGGCACATCACGATCGAGACAATTAGGCTGCTCTCGTCGTCCACGAAGAGACTCAGCGCGCCTCGCAGCGCAACCATGATCTGGTAGACCAAGTCATCGCCGCCATCGATGCGGGCGAGACAGCCGAGCGCGATAAAGGCGCGTGGCTGGATCGCCGGATTGTACTGGAAAGCGGTCGCCGCAATCAGCGACATCCACCGACTCTTCCAGATCGCGGAGGCCTCCGGGTCGGCGGCGCCGTAGGTCATGACATCCTGCAGCCGCCGGACAATGTCCTCGAGACTCTGCAACAGCAGCGAGCGGTTAACGTCACCCTTCAGCGTCTCGGCCGAGAACATGAACGCGGTGCCCACGTCGTGCAGGTTCGCGAGCGGGTTCGAAGCCGTTGAGGCGAGTCCGAAAAGGGCGTCGACGTTGCTTTCGGCGAGGCTTTCGAGAAGCGACTGCAGCTGGGCCATGTTCTTGGCGGGCAGCTGGCCCGTTGTGCATAGGCTCTGCACAACATTAACTATGATTCCGTGCACCGAGGCGCGGACGATGGGCGCGCCGAGGCCAACGACGAGCGTCGTGATGTGGAAGAGCTCCGGCAGGTACCGCTGCACGTTGAGGCGGTTGTTGAAGCTCAACATCAGCACGAACCGCAGCAGTACCGTGATCTGGTTCCATGCCTTGTGGTTCACTAGGCTCGGAGCCGTCGCATACGACGTCTGCCCGATCGCCTTGCGCAGGCAGCTGATGATTTTACCCGAGACGAGGTTCACATTGACGGACGCGAGCGTGATGCATGTGTTGGCCAAGACCTCCGTCTGCGCCGAGCCGAGGCGATACTGGACCGCCGTGTCGAGGAACGCGTCCAGCATCAGCGGCACCATTTCCTCAACCTTCCCGAGCGCCAGCCAGATCTTGCTCTGCACAACGGGAAAGATGTGGCTTTCCTTGACCGTCAGATCGATCAGCAGCCGCACTATCTCGTGTAGCTTGGGCGAGCCCGCGGTCTGGTCGCGCGATGGACCCGCGGTGTGGCGGAGATGGGGCCCCTGCGGCAACGGTGAGGCTGAGGGCGACGGCGACGCCGACGATGACGGTGCGGCAGCCGTGTTCACCGTGGCGGGAGCCGTGGCGGAAGCCGTTGGATCCGTAAGCGGCCCTCCGTGGGCACCCGCCACGGGTTTCTCGGAGGTCGGGGAGAGCCCGCCGCTCGCGAGCATCGTGCCGGAGTCGAGGCCACCGCCATTGGGACGCGCAAACACGGCCAGATTCGGCAGCCAGGGCGCCATGTACTCCAGGCAGTAGAGCTTCGCCTCGCCGGTCTTGCACTTAGCGAAGCCGAGACAGGCCTCGAGCAGAAACTCGAGGGTGAGGTGGCGCTCGGTGGCGGCAAGCCGCTGCGACACGGACCGGATAAAGGCCTGGTTGTTCTGCGGGATGCACAGGCCCTTCGCATCGAGCAGCTGGTTTCCCACGTCGAAACGGAAAGAAGCCGCGAGCGCAAACAGCAGGTTATACGACGCAAGCCGCAGCGGCGCGTCGTCGCTGCCGATGTTCAGCAGTGCCATGTTGAGCAGCGTCCCCGGCACGTCCGAGGGGCGCAGGTTGCTGCGGCTATCGGCGTCGCTCGCCGGGCGGTGCAGATGATACCGTGCTTTCGCGGCCGCTAAACTTTGGATGATGGCATCCTTCTTGGGATGCGAGAGCACCATCGTGCTCACGATCGTAGACACGGTCGTGGCGACGTCCGTAAAGTCGCCCGGACCGCTGCCGGCGGCAGCGGCGGCGGCGGGGGCCACCGCAGCGAGGGCCGAAGCGCCGATCATGGGCGCAGCGGCGGGCGCCGCAGGCGTCGGCGGGCCTACCGAGGTCATCCCTGCCGGCCCCGCAGGCGCGACGACCGCCGTCATCTTTTCCGTGAACTTGATCGACAAGTCCGGGTCGTCCGGGCGCGCGCTGACCGGGCTGATCTCCAGAAGATCCGCATACCGGATGATCTGGTTGAACGTCGTCAGGCACCCCAAAATCTCCTGCGGCTTCATGGTCACGAGCTGGAGGGCGTCGCGACCGATCTTGAGGGTGACCGGGATCTGCTGGCGGTGGTGGCGGCGCATACGAAGCACGGACGGGTAAACGGCCTGTACGTCGTGGTCGAGCCGCAGCGTTTCGCGCGGCAGACCGACCTCGCTCGGCGCAATGCCTTCGTGTAGCTCGGCCAGCGACCCGCAGAACACAAACCGTTTAGATGCTTTGGTCATGAGCACCCGCGCCGTCATCTTGGTCCAACGACGGAAGGACGAGTTGACGTTGTACACGTAAACCGTGCCCAGGTGGTTCACGTGCTCTTCCAGCATCAGCGCCTCAAAGCACGCGACCCATTTGGGGTGCCACTCGTGGTCGGCCTCGAAGGCCGTGACGTCCAGCACGACATCGTAGGGCCGGTGGGCAACCTGCCGCAGCAGCGAGAACAGCGCGTAGAACAGCACATTCATGTCCACCGCATTCGGCACGATCCGCCGCGCAATGTAATACAGCACGGGCCGCTTATCGCGCGACATGCCGTGCTCAAAGAACCCGTTGCGGCTGCGCAGTTCGCCGAGCAGCGGCGTCTGAGCGATGCCTTCTTCGACGCGCGCCATAAACTCGTGCAGAAACCGGCCCTGCCCGCGGTCATCGGACCCGAACTCGCCGTCGCCGCGACTCGCGCCGCCAGCACTCGCAAGGAGTTGGCTGTGTGAGCCATGCATCGCCGCGGCGACGGCGCCCGATGCGCTGGCCATCGCGTCGGTCGCCGCCATGCCAAGGCCCTGGCCGGATCCGCCGACCCCGTGGTGCTTGCCGTCGTGCGCCATGATCCCAATCAGGCGCGAGGGGTCGCGCGACGGCCCCAGCTGCGCCAGCAGCGTCGACAGCTGCTTGAACGTCTTGTTGGTCGTCACGAGCGGACCCGAAGCCGACGCCGCCGTTGCCGCCGTCGTTGCGGTCGTCGCGGTCGTCACGGCCGTTCGGCTGAGCACGTGGTAGTGCAGGTTGAGATGGCGCTCGATCTTGTCGAGGTTCATGGCGAGGTGCCGGTGGAGTTGAATGATGGCCAGCTCGTTCAGGTGGGCCTGCGACGGGCGCAGCGGTTCAAGCACAGCATCATTCGCCTCGCCGTGGTCGCCCGCGGCGGCGGCAGCAGCGGCAGCGGCAGCGGCAGCGTCATCCTGGCGCTGCCGGAAAATGACATCGAGATTGGCATTGTCCTGCGCGAGCATCGACGCGATGCGGTGCGGCGGCGTCGAGACGTCCCGCAGGAACGCGTGGACGCGGGCGATATTCTCACGCAGAAAATCATTGAGGCCGGCCATGAAGCTTTCCTTGACGCCAAACAGCACGTTGTTGGCCAGGTTCTGGATGACTTTAGTCACGAGCACGAGGCCGCGGCGCAGCGGGCGGTGGAGAATGGGCGACGCCACGAGGCCGTGACTCTCGGGAGCCACAATCGCGGGGCAGAAGAAGCGTAGAAACAAGAACCCTCCGACGGCGGTCGCGCGGGCTTCCGGGAACCGGTCGCCCACGACCTGGCTGATCGTCTCGCACACGAAGCGGATCTCCAGCGGGACCGGATGCTGATGATTGAGCATCGCGTCCAGGAACGTTTGCGCTACGGCTTTCACGTTCGCGAGGTTGCGAGCCGGGTCATCGTGGGGCCCCAGTCGCGTCGGGTCCAGCTCAAACGTCATGGACGCGCTGCCACTGCCACCACCGCCCGTGCCGTCGTCGCCCGCCGAGGGCAAGTCAATCGTGAGAAAGCGGAACAGCGGCGTCAGGATCTGCTTCAGATACCGCTGCCCCTGCTTGCGCGCAAACACCGTGAGCAGGCGCGTCGCGGTCGAGTTGCGGCGGAACAGGTCCGCTGGCTTGTCGGTCTGGGCCACTTCGATCGCGACGACTTGGGAAATGAGACGGATCGCGGCATCGCGGCCCTCAAACACGGCAATCATGTTGTTCGCCACCGCGTCGACGTCCGGCGTAGGTGCGACTTCGCAGAGCGCCATCGCGATCGCCAGATCGCGCTCGACCACCAGGTCCACCAGCCGGCGGTACCGCTCCTGTAGGACCTGGGTCTCGTCGCCCAAGCCGGCAAACAGAGGCTCGGCCGCGCCGACGCTGAGTATGTTCGTCAGCACCTGCATAAATGCCGCGCGCGTCCGGCTGTCCTCGTGGTAACCCATCGACAGCGAGTAGCGCAGCCCGACGTCCATGTTCGCCGAGAGCAGGTGCGACATGCTCAGAATGGTATAGTGCTTGAGCGGGCCCAGGTAACTCAGCAGCTCTTTGCTGCGCTGCATGAGCATCTGTAGGTCAGCGTTGTTCGTGTTCGTCGCGGACGGCGCCACCTTGATCGTCTCGAGAATTCGACACTTGTGCAGCACCTTCAGAAAGAAGGTGATGTACTTGTAGAAGAGCCGGCCCTTCGCTTCCATGACTTCGTCGCCGCCACCGCCACCGCTCCCGCTGCTGCTGCCGCCGCCACCGCCTCCGCCGCTGCCGCTACCCTCGCCACTATCGCCGCCACTATGAACGTTGCTACTGCTACTGCCGCCGCCGCCATGCAGGTGATGGCCGGCGATGGTGGCCGCACGGTGCAGATCGCCTTTCGCGATAGCCGTGAGCTTGCTGGAGACCTCGGAGCCCTGCGGCTCCGGTGTACTTTGGAGGGGCAGCGCGAGCAGCAGAGGGATCATAGCCTTCATGGACGCGACGTCGAGGTCGCGGTGCATCTTTTGGTGGCTAGTGTTGTAAGCGAGCAGCTCGTCGGGGCTCAGGTGGGATTCGCGGGACAGGGGCGCAGACTCGGAGTTCCAGTCGCACAGGTGCTGGACCATCCGGTTGCGGAATGAGATTTCCTGCCGCAAGCCGACCATCTCCTTTTTGTCCATCAGGACCTCCAGCAGCTGGCACGTTTTGATCTTGATGCGCAGCGCGGCGCCAACCTGGTGGGGGTGCGTGCCCAGCCGGTTGAGGTAGGTAATAAAGCTCGAGATCAGGCCGCCGACATCGATCTGGTTGCCCTGCAACTGGTACTCCCCGGAGGCGACTGCGCGCTCCAGAATCAGCTTCAGCACGCTGATCGCGTTCTCGACAAACAGCGTGTTGCGCTCGTGATAGGAGCCCGCATCGAGCGTCTCAAAGAATCGGACCACCACACTTTCGAGATGCTGGAACAGGATCGCATAGAGGCCGCCGCTGAGTTCGCCCCCGAGGAACCCTTTGACGGCTTCGCGCACCATCACGTTGTCGCAGACCATCAGCTCCACGAGCTCGCCGACAAATCGGTCGGCCGTCTTCTCTGCCGCGGCATACGCCGCCATCAGCTGCGCGCCCACCAGGCCGTTCCACGGCGACGGGCGCGATGCCGGAGCCGAAGCCGAGGCGGACCCCGGCGCGACCAACGAAGCGGTCGACGACAATGCGGAAGCGGACACCGAGGTCGCGGCCGAGGCCGAAGGCAGCACACTCGCTCCCTGCTCAATCGCCGTCGACGAGGCCGCTTGCCGATGGGCCTTCGCGAGCGCCGAGGCTTGCAGGCAGATGCCTCCCAGCGCGCAGAGGAACCCCGTGTAGTTCTGCCACTCGCCCTTGTCCTCAAAGAACTCGGAGCGGCTGGCGTGGTGCGCAACGGGCTGTTGGGCCAAGCCCGCGGCCGCCGCGTGGTTATGCCGACGCGAGCGGTGGCCACCGCCACCCCCCACGCCTCCCGCTGCGCCGCCCATCCCGCTGCCGCTGCCACTCCCCATGGTATGGTCGATGCCGCTGCCGATCCCGCCGCCGCTACCGCCACTTCCGCCGCCGCTGGGACCGTCGTCCAGGTCACCGGCATTCCCGCCGCCACCGCTGCCCCCGCTCTGGGGATACCGCGAAGTCGCGATGGTTTGGCTGAGCACGCGCCACCGGCGGTAGACTTCCTCCCAGGCGCCCATGTTGCTCGCGGTCGGGATCGTGACGCGGCGCAGCACGGTCCGGATGCGCTTCTGCTGGGCTTTCTGGCCGGCCACGACGTAGCCGTTGGCCGTGTAGAGGTCGCGCAGGCCGCGGTAGACATGGATGTTGTCCACGATGGGCAGGATCAGCGATGCGGGCAGCATGGGCGCCGCGGTCAATGGGGCGGGCGGTGCGTGGCGGTCCGGCCCCCCGGCGCCACCGGCCGCCTCCGCCGCCGCTGTTGGGGGCGGCGTCAGGCCAGCTGAAGCGTTGAGCGTGGCGGACGCCGTCGATCCGGCCAGCGAGGCTGTGGAGGTGGCACGGCCCTCGCTCGGCTCGTCGGTCGGCACCTCGAGCAGCCGCGTCGGCCGTCGGAGAAGGTGCTGTGCGCTCGGCGGCACAGGGGAGGCAGCGGTCGAGCCCGAGCCCGAGCCCGAGACCGTTGGGCCAGCGGGCGCAGCGGCAGGCGGCAGCGACGGCGGCGGCACGGACGGCGCTTCGGCCTCGCCAGTGAGTTCGGCTTCGGTCACGAGATGCCCGAGGCAGTGCGCGGCGCCGCCCGAGATGTCGGTGTCGGCCGAGCACAGGTAGACAAGAAAAGCGACTTCCATCGCAACCGAGGCCGCAAAGCGGTCGGCCATCTGCGCGCCAAGCGTCACGAGCGGACCCTTCGTCATGAGGAACGCGTTCCGCCGCTCGAGCAGCTGCCGCGAGAGCGCGAGCAGACTCTTGCTAGTCGTTCCCGGCGAAGCATACCCGCTGCTGCTGCTGTTGCCGCTGCCCGTTGGGCCGCGCGCTTCCAGAACCTGGCGGCTAATGGAGAGCATCACTTGGGATGAGAGCTTCCAGAACACACGCATTGTCGTCACATTCGTGGCTTGGATCGCCCGGGTCCGGAAGGTCGTGATCGGCATGCGACTCGTCTGCTGCCAGTCGCTCATGGTCCCGTCCCAGAAGGGCACAAAGTCTGGGTCAAAGATCTGGAGCAGCACCTCGCTCGCCTTGCTGCGGATCCGCGCATCGCTGTCCATCAAGCACGCCGTCACTCCCGCCAGCCATGCCCGCATCGCGTCGGGGCTCAGCACGCCGGTCTCGTGCACGACCGCGAGCAAGGGGCACCGTACCCACGTGCGCAGCGTATACGCGACCAGCTCAGGCTTCTCGGCGGCTTCTTCAATCTGCACGCGCTTCTGGTGCTTCTCGCTCTTGCTCGGAAACAGAAGTTTGTTCTTGCCGGGGATCGGCATCGGCATCGGCATCTGTGTGAGCGTCGGCGTGCCCGAGATGGACACCGACGCGCATCCAGGGCCGCTGCCCGGACCGCCGCCGCCGCCAGGAGTGTGGTTGCCCGTGTGCGTTCCCGTGCCGCTGCGCGAGAGGACGGCCGCGGCCGATGCGGCGTCGTGGGCCGAAAGACTACCGAGGCTGCCGTTCGGCGACGCGTTCTTGCTGTGCTGCGCCGAAAGGTTGGCACTGCTCAGCCCGCCGCTGGGGTAGCTGGCAGTCACTCCCATCGCGACGCCGCCATTGCCGGCACCGCCGCTCCCGCTGCCGCTGTGACCCATCGCGCTGGGTCCAACAGCGCTGCCGCCGCCAGCGGCTCCACTGCCGCCGCCGCTGCCGACGGCGGTCGAGGAGGCCGGCATCCCGGCCGCGGCGTTCGTGGCACCCCGCTGCTCCTCGCGCATCACGAGATCGCGGTTCAGGTAGTCGCTGAAGAGCTGGCGGAGACTGCCCGCGAGGCTCGCGTCGATAGGGGGGTTCCACGGCAGGGGTCGCGACTCGCTCACCAGCGCATAGCAGCTCTTGACGAGGATGGTCTTGAACACCATGGGCGAGACGGGGTCCAGGATGACGGGCACGAGCGTGCGCAGCGTGCCCCACGGATTGAGCTTGAAGAGGGCCGTGAGACAGCGCGTGGCGACGGCGGCGTCGAGCAGCGCGTCGTCCGAGCCGGTCGGGGCGGCGCCCGCGAGCGCGACAGGCCGGGTCGCATCGAAGAGCTTGTCCCGCAGCTCGCCTTCGATCCCGGGGACCACCATCCGCAGCGCACTGCCGTCAGCCTTGCTGACGAAGGTCGAGGCTCGGCAGAGGTCCACAAACGACAGGATGGCCACGTCGCTCAGGCGCGTCTTGAGGCTCTTGCGCAGCGTATCGAGGTAAGCGGCCTTCTTGGCCAGGATGGCCGCGACTTTCTTGCTGGCCGGATCGCCCGCGTGGGGGTACGGGTAGCCGTGGCTGGCCGACAGCCCGCCCAGGGAAGGGCTGGAGGGCAGGGCGTGCGGGCCACTGCCCGGATGGCTCGCGTGGGTCACGACGGCAATCTGGTAGAGAATGTCCGGACACAGGATGAGCAGCATCGTCTGCAGCGGCCAGAAGACCATCTTTTTGCGGTGCGTATCGGCGAGCTGGTGGAGAGTGTCGAACAAAATCTCCACGTGGCCGCCGATGCGTTTGCCTGACTGGCACAGCGCCACAAACTCGAGCGGAAACGTCTCGATCCAGTTCCAGATCGCGCGGTGAAGCACGATGGCCGTGAGGAACTGCGCCTTCTTGGACAGCGCGCGCACGAGATGGCAGACTTCGTTGAGGACCGTGCTGAGCCGCATGCGGTTGAGGTTGCACCACTCGAGCAAGCGGAGTTCCGTCAGGTCGCCTCCCTCCCTGTCCACGGGCGTGTTGTCGGTCTGCGTGGCTGACGCGCCGGCGTGTGCAAGGTAAATGAGCCGGCTCTTGATCTTGGACCAGATCGTGGACCAGTTGCTCGCCGACAGATAGAAGAGCACCCGGCCCGCCGAGCGGTAGAGCTCCATGGCGAGGGCGCGGTGCGAGGTCTCGGTGATGAGCAGCGCATGCGCCACCGACGCGGGAGGGCGCGTCCCCCCGCGGTGCATGATTCCCGGGTGGTCTGGGTGGCTAGACATGGCGTGAGACGTGACAGTCGCCGTCGCCGGGGCCGTCGCCGTCGCCGTCGCCCAGCCATTTGAGGAGCCACCGTGGTCCTCCCGGCCATACTCGAGAAAGAAGGACGCGATGGGCTTCCCGCCATAGACGCCGCCCTCGGTGGCGCCCGACGGTGCCGAGGATCCGCCGCTCCCACTGCCGCCCGCCGCGGTCGCCGCCGCCGCCGCTGCTGCTGCTGCTGCTGCTGCTGCAGCCGATGCTGGATGGGTGGCGTCGCTCATCGGATGGCTGAAAGTATGGTTGATGGTGTCGGTATTGATGCTCGCGGCGCTGGTCTGGAAGAACCGCGCGACGGCGGCCAGCATCGCTTTGGCCAGCACGTCGTCGAACGGCGTCGGGTCCGCGAGCGGCGGCACGCGCCACTCGGCGTGCGTGGGCGGATGGAAGGCCGCGCTGTGGCCGGGGATCGGGTGGCGCGGCGTTGTGGCCGGTGCCGGGACGGCGGACGCGGCGCCCGGCGGCGGCGGCGGCGGCGGCTGGACCGGCCAGGATCCTGGCGACGACGTGCCGCGGTACGTCGCGTCGCCCATGGCGCCGGTGCCGCTCGCGGACGCGGCGGCGTCGGCCCACTGACGCTGGCAGTGCCAGCTGTGGGCGAGGCAATGGCTGAGGAGGCGCAGCACAAAGAGCTGGCTCTTGTAGAGATCGAGCTGGGCCTGGCCCGTGCTGGAAGCGCTGCCCGCATAGCCGCCGGGGTGGAGATGAGCCGCGTGGGAGGCGGTGTAGGCGGGGGTCGGGGTGATGGTCTCGAGCAGATGGGTGAGGGCGGCGGCGACGTCGGGCAGCCGCCATGCGGACAGCGAGACGATGGTGGCCACGTTCTGGTTGAACACGGGGTCGGCCTCGAGGAAGGAGAAGGGCAGGCCCGACGTGATGGGCAGCTTTTCGCGGATGCGGTCGATCAGCGGCGCGACGAGGCGGCCGTCATGCGACCGCGCCGACGCCGACGGCATCGATGGCATCATCCCGTCGCCCGTCATGCCCGAGTGGTGGCTCTCGGCGACGCTGTGGGTGCTCATGCTGGCGATCGCAGCGCCACTGCCTTGGCTCGTCGTATGGCCTTGGCTCGTGGTGTGCCCATGGCTCGTCGTATGCGCATAGCTGGGGTGCGCGTAGGAGCCCTGGCCGCCGTAAGCGTGGGCGTGGCCAGCCGCCGGCTGCGGGGTCATGGTGGGTGCACGCGGGGAGCCCCTCCTCCCCGGGCGGTGGCCACGCAGACAAAGACGCGCGGTGCCGTGCGTCCCCGTCACGCCCAAGGAGACGGACGCATGGATCGAGGACGGTCGTCGCGGAAGCGGTCGCGGAAGCAGACGCGGAAGCAGACGCGGAAGCAGACGCGGGAGCAGACGCGGGAGCAGACGCGGGAGCAGACGCGGGAGCTGGCGCCGGATGCGCGGCAGAGAATACGCGCGCCCCTCGCTGCGTCGATCTCCAGCGATGGGCAGAGCCTTCGTGAACAGCCGCCGCAGGCCTCGCTGTCGTCGGGGCCCCGAGATCCGGGCGACGCGCGAGGGCGACGATCGTCGCGGCCGACGGCAAGAGCGTCCGTGGCCCGGACGATCGCTCCAGCGGTGTTCTTGCTGCGACCCGAGGGAGGGCCGGTGGGAGGGCGGACAGGGGCGGACGGCGGTCGAACGATCCTTCGGACGATGGGCCGATCGCACCAGCTCGGGGTGGCACGGGTATGACGCGTCACCCCCACGGCGCAGCCGACGGAAAAAAGCGGGGAAGGGGCACGGCGTCTGGATCGGCGATGGCGATGGCGATGGCGATGGCGATGGCGATAGCGATGGCCACGACCACGACCACGACCACGACCACGTCCTTGTCGACGGCACTTCCATACGAGTCCGCATGCACGAGCGCCGTGGATCGCGCCGGCGAGTGGTACCGCTGGCGCGACGAGGGCCGAAGGGGGGCGCCCCCGGGGACCGCCCCAAACCGCCGCCGGGCGCCGGCGTGACGGACCCCACGTGGCACAGCGGTGGCACGGCAGGCCACGGTGCCGTGGTCTGGAGCCCCGGGAGCCGCCTCCCTCCGGCGTCGCCTCGCGTCGCGTCGCCTCGTGGCGGCCTCTGCCGCCCTGCGCCGGGGTATGACGACGAGCCGTGCAACGCAAACCACGCAGCACGAAGCTTCCCTCGCACCGACCCATCTCCCTCAGGCCCGTGCCGCATCCGTGGACGGGTGATGGACGATACGGGGGGGATCGGCTCGGTCTGGCCCTGAGGGTGCCGACACGCGTCCCCGACGGACATCGGTCCAAGCTATTCCAAGGATCTCCTTGGAAGGACATCCACCGTGCAGCATGATCTCTCCCGACGAGGCCGGATAGGTCTACCCGCGCCGCCCGCGTGTTCCATGTTGGCGCGCTGGGCCGGCGTGCATTGCGATGATGGACAATCCGATTCGATGCTATACCAGACGGCGGGTCTGCCGCCGGCGGTCTGGTGGCGTGTGCCCCCGGCCCCCGGCCTCCGGCCGCGCCCTCCGCAACCGCCACCGGAACCACGTGTGGCATTGGACGCCACAGATGGCCGCAGGGGATCGACGCGAGCCGGTCCTCCTGTCGGCATGTCGCAACCATTCACGCGACGGCGGCCTGGCCTCCGGTGGCATGCTCGGTGCGGCGGCTCGCCGGCGGAGGCGGTTTCCGCGGCAGCCTCTCGCGCGGAACCGACCCGGCCCTTGACAAGATGTCAAGCGGGCGGCCATCGGCTTCGCATCGCTTCGCATCGGCAACCGCAGCCGCGCGTTGGCTCGCCTTCGGGTATACGGAGGCGCGTAGGTGATCTGGGATCACCACTGACGGGCGATTGCCCGTCGTGCTACGCCCAGCCATCGGCCATCGGCTATCGGCCATCTGGAACGGCGCTTAGGAGGGGTACAGAGCGCGAGCCGCCCGCTCACGCGCTGATGGAGGCAGGACGATCGTTCACTCTCAATGGCTTCGAGGGGCGGCTGGGGCAAGGACCCCCCGACGGTCACCGATGCGCGGGCCTACGAAACCCCGATGAGCCAATCCTATCTGGTATTCATGGCATCCTTGCTGGCACCATTGGGCTTGTGCCACTTGACTCGTCTCCTGGCTTCCACCTCGCCGGTCGGACTCATCCTGACCTCGGCTCGCCGAGCTGTTCACCAGGTACGACGCCCTCCCACCCCACGTGACCCTTCGCCCTTTTCCACGCCTCTTGTCCCAGGGTCCTCGCCGTCGGATGGATCTCGTATAAAATCCGGAGCGCCGGTGGGTAGTGATCAATCAGCACGGAGGCCCGACGATCATCGCGTGGCGACCACGTGATGGGCACGTAACAGCCACGTGGGAACGACAGGCGCTCCAGCTGACCGAGTGCTGACATACCGTAGACAGCCGACCCGATTCCCTGTCAGCGGCTGTTCCGTCTCCCTTGACCCTGTCATTCGGCCACGATCAGCGGTCGATTCGCTGTCAGAACGACCGAGCAGGGGTAAGTGATCGCGTGCTGCCCGACTCAACCACCCCCGGTAACATGCGTGATCATGCGTAATGGCCATCATCCATCTGTCGACGCGACGTATGCAATGAATACTGACAGAACACGTTACGCTTGCATGTCACTAATCTCATTGATCCCTTCATGGCGCGCCGACCTCAGAAGGTATCGAAGGTGCTACGCAGGTCACGAGCGCTACTTCCGGCACGCATGGTCTTTTCAAACGTGGGTTGCGGTGGCCAGGCCAGTGCCGATCGAATCGTCGACGACACTGCCACTACCGCTTCGTGGCGCTAACCTGAGTCCGAGTACTCCCCTCCAATCAAACTCGGACGATTCCGCGACGGCTGTGCTTCTCGGCCCTGCTGGTGCTGTAGCCGTGCCATCAGAAAGTGCAAAAGCATCACCGGACATCTAACAATCCGAACAACCCACGCAACGCAAAGGTAAGGCTCCGCTCGAAAATCGATGCCATGCGCGTTCATCGTCCTCGATCACCTGCCGAATACGGCTCGTATTCCGTCCTCATCAAAGCTTCGTGGGATGGCCATGCGCCGCGTCGCCGAAGTCGCGACCCTGGCGCCTTCCCAAGGCCGGAAGGCACATCTTTGTAGAAGCCACTCGGCACAGCATTCATCATGCAAGCCATCATCACCGCTGTCATCATCATCATCATCATTGCGTGTGATTCATTTCCAGGAAAATGACGATGACTTTCAGGTCTCGTCGGATGCGGCAAGAAACAAAGAGGAAAAGGGCGCCTTCGTCCTCGGCTTTGGCAACGGTTCTGGTCAGACAATTCTCGCCCAGCTTGCTCTGTTCATCACATCGCGTGTCGAGTCATCGGCGCAGTCATTGTCGGTCATTATACAAATCAGCGGTCGGCCATTCGCCGCAAAGCGCCGTTTCTGCCTCGTTTTCCGGGAGATGAAAGCGATCCGCATGGCCGTGATCCCGCCGGGGTCCCCCCCCCACGCCCCAATCTTCTGAATTTTCTCAAAAATTTTGGCACGAAGACCCACGCGCTGCGTTGGCCAAGTTGGGTGCGGTAGGCCCCGTCTCGGTCCATCTCGCACCGGATGCCCTGATCCGCCGTTCACTGTCCATCGTTGTCTGGGTTCGCGCTCCTCACATCGGCCGCATGCTGCGCGGCACCGAAATGACGTCAAGTCAACACAAACAAATCATGACCGCATGGCGCGAGACGATCCCGTAAGGCATCGGGGAGCAGCCAGCCCATCAGGTACGGGCACGCGGCCCTATCGCGATCGTCCACCGTCAGCCGGCGCGTGCGCTTCCGCCAGATAACAGCCAAACGGGTACACTACCCAGCGGCAAAGAGGAAAGAGCGGCGTGAGGGCGGCCTGCAAGAATCTTCGCAAAGAAACTTCGCAAAGAAAAAAAAAAAGAGAAAAAAAGCGGTGCAAAGCAGCCACGCTGGCCGCCCCCATGCAAGGGCCTTCGGCCCCATGACGCCAGGTGCTGACGCGTGTGTCGACTTCCTTGCCCCGCAAACAACGCTTGAAGCCTCAGTCTTAGTCCCCGTCCCCGCCTCCGGAGGCCTGCGGCGGCCGCCCACCTCGGCGACCGCCGTGACCGACTGGATCATACCCGACCGGACGTGCAGGCTTGCGTGCCGGCTTGCGCGGAGGCTTGCGTGCAGGCGTGCGTGCAGGCCGCGCTGCCCTCCATCCTCACATGGCGTGCCGTCGCGTTTCGCCAGGCTTGGGCCCGACGGGCCACCCCGTGGGGCGTTCCCTGTTCCTCAAGGATGGCGCCTTCGCCTGATCCCAAGCCTTCAGGGTGTCGCCCGAAGCAAGGCGGCGGCACCGGTGCCGTCACCCGCCGCGAAAAGGCTTTCTTACGCCCACGGTTGCGGATCCTTCTGCGGGGGGCTTGGCATGGCTTGTAGCAGCGACGGCAACGATGGCGGCGACGATGATACCGACGGCGACGCGATGGGGCCTGCGGCATTTCACTTGACAAAACCGAAGAGAGAAACAACAGCCGCATGAGCGGCATCAGCTCTGGCTACCGCGAGTCCTCGCGGCACCCAGGCTGCACCCTTGACGAGCCCAAGGGAGTCACGGAAGCGCCACCCCAGTGCGAGTGTAGCGCCTACACGACAAGGGGCTGCATCGCGTCGAGAAGACCGGTCTGCCCGCATGAACACAGCTGGCCATTCTATGGAAGGTGCACGAGAGTCTTGGAATCCCATGAACCCTCCAGCTCGAAGCCCTTGCGTCTCATCAAAACGCGCAGCTGTCCAGCGGAGGCAGGCAGCTCGGGCTCGCCTGCAAGCCGATGTGCTCACAGCATCCGGCGGCTCCGAGGAAAGACTCAGTCGACGTTTCGACGTCTTGTGCTTCTGCGGCAGTCAAGGGCCATCGATTACCCTAACGAGATGTCCGACGGGCATTAACAGGGTTAGCGGCAGACCGGCATGGCTTCGCGACATCCTTCTTTTGGCTGAGAGGCGTATGTTTCGGAGGCTTCCGTTGCCCGCTCGATCTCCGAGAGGCCGGCCATCACGGGCGGTGAGACCCCTCGCTACCGCAGCCGACTCGCGTCGTATGCTACCGCCTCATAGCGTTCCTGAAGCAGCCTTTTGCGATCCGCGATTGCATCGATGACGGCGATGATGATGACGACCGATGCTATCCTACTCGGCCGATGTCCGAGGCCCGGAACGGAAACGTGGCCCTCGTTGAAATGGCATGTGATGGCCCCTTCTTTCCACTTTTTCTGCTGTTGTCCATGACAGAATGTCCGCGACATCCAGCTGAGCACTAGAGACCGGCCGACGTATATGACTGTTTGGATCGCTCACACTTGTCTCCTTTGTTGTCTCTGTGTTTTTCTTTTCTTTTTTTTTTTCTTTGATGCACGATCCATGGCGATGTTGTCGTCCCCGATGCTGAATGTCTCGTTCGTGGACGTCGCGATGATGGATGGGCTGTTTGGATGGGAATGCGGATACTCCTCACGGCAACGCTGATCGCCCTGTTGTCTTGTCTGGCCACGGCTTCACATGTCCTCACGACCGCATCCATGGATGGATGTGGTCTCTCTGATCAAATGACATCGGTTCACGCTGGGCCGACGTGAGCATGAATATGGATCTCGACGTCGGCGACGTATCATGACCTCGCCACACGCCGTCAACACCTGGACCAATGATCGTCATCCGATGATGCCCGATCCTGGTCCTGCGCCACGGCCCGTGCCGAATGTCATGATGGGTGTGATGTGTTGTCTCTTGTGTTGACCACCTTTGCTTGTTTGCATCCGGCGCTGTGTGCGACGCGTCGTAGCCCGTGTTTTTTGGCGTCTACTGCGTTTCCGCTCTCCATGCGTTCGGCCATGTTGAGCTCAGCTCTGCTTTGCTATGCTGTTAATTGATATGCTGCGGCTTTGGGATATGATGATTTCCTGTTCCTTTGAACCCCTTTTTTTTGTGCTGTGTTGCTTAGGTTCCTGGCTATTTTTGTTTTCGTTTCTCTCGCGTTGGCTGCCCCGTCTTTTTCATTTGTTGTTGTTCGGCTTTTTGCACGAGAAATCAGCCCCGGGGCCGCCAACCTGGTCCACCGGAACACTATCGGAATTATCCGCAGCGGCGTCTCTTATTTGACGGTAAGTCCAGTCGAGAGGCTACGGTCTCGCCGTCATCGATGCGGGGCCTCGAGTCCGTGCGCCCGTCGCCTGTACATCGCTACCGGCGCCACCCGCCATCGTGCTCCACCTCCTGCGTGTACGTCGTGAGCCGGCCGTGGATGGCAGGTCTCTCATCAATCGGCGAGTGCGCCGCGCGCCGCGCCGAGTGACTCGGGCTTGTGAAGGTCCGCGGGTCGAGCGATGATGCGCGGCATTAGCTAACGCCGGCATCAGCTCCATCGCTATCCACGCGCTGTGGCCGCATCAGCCGACGCGGCCCGTTGCGGAAGTGCGGGCTGTGGACTGGATGGAACGGCCGCCGACGGGACCGCTTATCGCGCCCGTCGAGGCCCGCTAGGCGGCTTTGCCTCGGCCCGCCGGAGAGCCCCTCGGAGGGGATGGGCCGAAAGGGCGTGGGCTGTTATGCGGGTGGATCCGCCATACAATCCCACCGCCCACGGTTCGGTCGGTCGCTCGGATCGCTCGGATCGCTCGGCGAGCCGGCACGCGACTTGCGCTGCCGCGCTTAGTGCAGGGACAGGGGTCACCGCCGGCAGAGCGTGGCTCAGGCAAGCCCGCCGCAGAAGGGACGAAAAGGACCGTTTATTTTCCATGCGACGTGCCGTGCGGTATTTCTGATATGGACGCATGGCGATGCCCCCTTCCTGTTCCATTGGCTCATCTCTCTTTTTTTTTATCTTTTTCTTGCTTTCTCTTGTTTTTCGCGACGATGCGCCCTCCTGGGGACACCGCACGTCGACCATCTCGATGACCGCTGGTCGCGGGCACGCTTGCATCGGTATAGGCCTTGAGGGGTCGTTTGGCCTGTTTCGCCGGTACGGCGCTGTTTTTGTGGCGGGCCGGCCCTGGACCCTACGCCTTCGTTCCCTGCCGCGACGGTCTCACGCTGCCTGGGACCCCGGCCGTCGTCGCGGGTCTTGACCCTGATTGGCACGCGCTGTTGGATGCGTGCTGCAGGCGTCGACCATTCGCGTGAGCGACCTGAACTCGAGCCCTGGCCCGGGTCTTGTCCGTTGGAGCGCATCGGGGCCTGCCAACCGCGTGCTGCGTGAAGCGCTCAGCGGCGTGTCGCTCCGGCGTCGTGTCGCTCCGGCGTCGTGTCGGCCTCATCGCCATCGCTGGCCCAGGCGAGGCGTTCTCTCAGCATCGCTTCAGGCGATTTCGGCGGCGCTGGTGACGAGCGCGTCGTGGAGTGTCCAGCGCGTGCACGAGCGAGTGGCCGAGCGGGCGTTGGTGGCCCTTCGCTGGGATCTGTGGGTCCCTCGTACGCGCATGCTTCTCTTTTGTCTTTTCTTTTCGTGACGGCCATCTACTTGGTCCCGCCTGGTCTCGCCGGGTCTCGCCTGGTCCTACGACCCATCAGGGAGGCTCGTCCTGAGCACATCATCGGAGCAGCTCGGCGGAGAGGCTCGTCTGAGGCACTCCACCGAGACGGCTTGCGGTGAGGGGCCATCTGAAGGGTCGCCGCCGCGCTGGGCCCGTCGGCCAATAATCTGAGGGACTGGCGGGCAAGGAGGGGTTCCGGATCGCTGGCCTCAAGGGCCACTAGGATTTGGGTGAGCCGGCCGTCCGGGTACTGCAGTCACACTGGAGGAAGCGCCTAAAGAGCCACCACAGAAGAAGGCGAGGGGCACTGCGTGGGTGCGCACGAGTCAGTCTGCCTCAGGATCGTTCCCATCGCCCACGGGTCGTGATCTCCCCCGCTGGGCTTGCCCTCCACCGCCCCCCTTCAGTTTCTTATCGGGGCTCTCCCTCCCACGCCGCCGCTGTGCTGTTCACGACGTGGGCGAATGCCTCCCTGCCGTTCCCTTTCTGCGAGCCACGGCGAACCACGATCACGACGCGCTGCTCGTCACGCACGCGCCCGTACGCCGGCATTCACGCAGTGACGCACCCTGATCCGACCGCACGCGGTTTCAGAACCCCAGTTTCGAGCCAAGCCCCTCGAGCCCCAACGCTCGTCGCTTGTCGCCGTTCTCAGACGGACGCATCGACCCGCGCAGGGACAGAGGGACCGGCAGGGACGAGCCGCCGCCGGTACGGCACGGACGCCGACACCGCATCGGTGCCGCATCCGGCATCGCAGCGGCGTCGCATGGAGCCTCGGACGTTGCGTGACATTACCGTGCATGCCAGCGTCGCGCGTCGCGCTCACCGAGTATTTCTCAGACAGGGCGCGATTCCGTCCATGGGCCGGGGTCATCGTGACGAGACGTGACTTGACGTAACGGAATACGGCACTCGATCCCGTGGGGATCGCCCATCCGCTGGCTTGGCCTCCCTCCCTCTCCCCCACGCGTGCGACGTCTCGCTGCCGCCGTGTTGGCCGCCTTCAGGACTTCAAAATCATTCGGCCGTTCACACCGGTGTGTTCCCCTACTTGATATCTCTCCCGGGGCTCCTGCGACTTGACACCATCGATCGAGCGCCGTCTGGGATCGACGTGGTTGCTGTCACTCGCATCCGTCATCCTTCATTGGCGTTCCGTCGTGTCGCGCGGTTCCTGGTCCGCCCGTCCGCGTGGGAAGTCAGATCCAGGACTTTTCTTTCGCTCTTTCCCCCTCTTTCTCTTGCGCCTCCTCGCCGCCGGGGGCCCCGCCTCGTCCTCGTCCTCGCCCCGGCCACACGGCCTTCACGCTTCTTGGCGCGCGCGCGCGCATTCGGCGCTGGCTCTGGAGCAGCGTGCTGAGGAGCTGTGCCGTGGTGCCGCCGCCGTTGTCGTTGTCGTTGTCGTTGTCGTTGTCGTTGTCGTTGTCGTCGTCGTCGTCGTCGTCGTCGTCGTCGTCGTTGGCTCATTGAGTGATCTCCGTCGCCTGGGGCGCCGTGCATCGCCGTTGCCGTGGCCGTGGCCGTGGCCGTTGCCCGACACCGTGCGCGGACATTGGCTGACGAAGCGTCTGTCACCGCGTAGGCCCGAGCGACGCGTTGCGGACGGACGATCGTTGCGTTTGGCCCGTGGCGGAGGACGCGGAGCGGATTGTGGCGCGCCCAACGGCCAGCGTCGGTGGTCGACACACACCCCACGGTTCCGCAAGAGATCGCGGGGACACGGTGGAGCGTGTCGGGTATGCGCTCGTACCCACTGACCTCGGACGCTTGTCACGCGCGTGCATCGCCGCACCTCGCTTCGATCGGAGACGGACTCTGCGTGAGCCGAGCCGCGCCGAGCCCGAGCCCTATCGGCCCCGCATCCGTGTCGGTCGGCTCCTCGGCAGGAAAGAGATCGCCCCCCTTGCCCTTCTCTCTTCCCCCTCTTCCGCCCTTGGCTCACGCACTCTCCGCCCGCCCGCCCGCCTGGCCGGCCTGCTAGCGTCTCTCGCCTTCTCGCCACGGCGCGTGGCGTTCGCGCGTTCGCAGCCCGCCTCGTGCACAGCGACGTGGGCTTGCTGGACTTGATACCCATCGCTGGCATTTTTCCTCTTGGTTTCGTCATTTCTTTCGGCTCACACCATCACGAGGTCGTGTCGGTCGTGGGTTCTCGCAAGCCGCTCAAGCGCGTATCGTTGGTGCCTGAACGTCCAGCATCACCGAATCCACCCAGTTCTCGCCGAGCCGATTGATCTACGGCGCCGCCGCTGCCGCCGCCGCCACCGGAACGCGTTTCTCTTTTCTCTTTTCTTTTCCTTGTTTCATCGTGGTGCTCGGCCGAATTTCCCACACCGTCTGTGATTGGAGATCGGAGATCAGAGCGGGCTAGATTGCGGCTGTCATCGCCGTCGATGCATGCGTCCTGTCGACCATGTTAGCACGAGATCACCCCACTGCATCAACTTCGGCCCAGATCCAGATCCGTGTCCATCCGCACTCGCACTCACGTCCGCATCCCTGTCCACTGCCTCTCTCACAGGCCCATTCGCATCTCCATTTCCATCCCCACCATCCCCACCGTCCCCACCATCCCCACCTCACCACCAGCGGTGTTACGTGCTCCTCCAGCGCAGGCGCTGTGAGTGCCACCGTGGCCGCCGCTGCCGCGTCTCGACCCGCGATCCTGCCGCCCGCACCGCTCTCAGGAACCGGCACGACCCGCAGCGATCTCGGCCCCAGCAGCAGCAGCAGCAGCAGCAGCAGCAGCAGCAGCAGCAGCAGCAGCGACCCCGATCACCCGTTCCTCCACGCGTTCCAGCGCTCGCATCCTTCCTCCTCGCGGCGCCAGCCCCGAGCGCCAACCACGTCGCAGCCTCCGACGAGCTTGTCATCGGGGCCCGTGACGTCCGCCTCCAGCGACTTTGTGACCCCCTCGTTGTTCGTCGCCGGCACCTCGACCTCGACGCGATCCGACTCGGCCGCCGCGCCGTCCGGTGCTCGTGTCGCCGTCGCGGCTGCCTCGACGCATCGGCATCGGCCGCTCAGTCCGAGTCGCCCGTGGAACGCGCCGCGGTCCGTCTCGTCGTCGTCGTCGTCGTCGTCGCCGACCACCGACGCCGCGGCGTCAGGGGCTGCCCGGTCGACCTCTGCGTGCACTTCCGCGGTCCCGGTATCGGTGCCGGGGTCGGACCCCGCGCCCCCTCCCGCCGCCGCCGCCGCCGCCGCCGCCGCCATTCCCGTCGGCATGGAGCCCGGCGACGTCCAGATGATGGCGTTTGCTGAAAGCGGCGCCGACGGCGCCGCGGCCGCGGCCGTCCATGCGCACGGGCATGCCCACGCGCATGCGCATGCGCACGGCCACCCACACGGCTCCGCGCCGGCGCACGGGCACGTCCACATCGCGCATGGCCCCACCCATCCCCACATGCACACCCAGCTGGGCGCCGAGGCGCCCATGCACCGCGGGCCGTCGGCCTCAGCACGGCCACAGCCCCCGCCAGGCAAGGCGTCGGCGTCCGCGGGGTACGGCGGTCCCGGGCCGGCGGCCCTCGGCGCCCAGCCGTACGTCGGCGAAGACAACGAGATGGAGGATGCCGCCATGGCGGCCAGCGCGTATGTCGGCCACCACCCGCACGGCGGCATGGCCCACGCCGCGGCGGCTTCCTCGGCGCCTGCGTATGCCACGCATCTGGCGCAGTCGTCGTCGAGCATGCATCCGCAGCACCCGCACGCCTCGCAGTTGTCGCATCCGCTCCACGGGCACCACGCGTCGCATCCCGCGCGACCCCCGCAGCCGAGCCACCCCGCCCACGCGCACCTCCACCCGTCGCACCACCGCGGCCACCTGCTCCACGGGCAGAACGCGGGTCATGACGCGCCGTCGCATGCGTCGCACCACGCCTCGCACCATGCCGGCCTCGACGCCGCCATGCATCCCATGCATCCCTTGGCCGCGCATGTGCCCGCAGCCGCTGAGGGCAACGAAGCGCCGCACCGCCCGTCCGGCGGCGGGTTCCCGGAGCCTGACCCGGCGATTGAGTTTGACTTTGAGGACGCTTGGGCGCTGCCCGGATTCGGGTTTCCCTCCGCGGCCGACGGCGGGTTTGATGCGACGCTGACGTCGCCGCCCAAACCGGCCGCGGCTGCGTCCGCCTCACGGCCGCCCGGCATACACCCGCTAGCGATCCCGCCCAAGCCGCCGATGGACGAGCCCGAAGACGACGACGAGATCGGCGAAGGGTTTCTGCAGGTGAACGACGCCGAGTACCTGCCCTCGATCATGGAGCACTGGCACGCGCAGGCGCCGCCGCTGCCCCATGTCGGGTTCATGGACGCGCAGCCGGCGCTGACGTGGAAGATGCGTAAGACGCTTTTCTTGTGGCTGATTGAGGTCCACCAGGAGTATGCGCTGCGCCAGGGGACGCTGTATCTTGCGCTGACCCTGATTGACCGGTTCACTTCGCGCCGCCACGTGCCTAAGCTGCAGTACCAGCTGCTGGGCATCGTGTGTCTCTGGCTCGCGGCCAAGATCGACGAGAACCACGGCCGCGTGCCGTCTCTGCGCCACCTCGGCTATGTGTGCTGCTACAGCTACCGCGAGGCGGATTTCAAGGTCATGGAGCGCGCTGTGCTGCGCGAGTGTAACTTTGTGGTCTCAGCGCCCACCGCTGACACGTGGCTCCGCGGCTTCTTGTGGCGGCGTTACACCCTTGACCCCTGCGCCTCACCCGACACCATGGCCTGTCCGACGCCCTCGGGTCAAGATTTCCACATGCAGGCGCCACTGCACGTCTCGGCATCGGCATCGGCATCGGCATCGGCACCGATGTACCACCGCCGAACCCTCAGCTTTCCGTATCCATCGGGCGCGACCAGCGATACCGTCTTGTCGCATTCGCACTTGCTGCCGGCGCCTCCCGTCACGCGAACACCGCCCTGCATTACCCGCCAGGTCAGCCGCTACGTGCTCGAATTGACCCTGGCGCACAAGCGGTTCGCGCACGTGCGGCCGTCGATTGTAGCGCATGCCTCGGTCGCCGTGGCCGAGTACATTGTCTACACGATGAGTATGCTTTATCCGTCCGAAGACAGCACGCGGCCGCGCACCGCCCCGTCCGTTTACCAGCAGCAGCAGCAGCAGCAGCAGCAGCAGCAGCAGCAGCAGCAGCAGCACCCGTCTTATCATCATCACTACGCCGGTCATCGGCCACAATCGTACCCATCTGCATCGACGAGCACGAGCGCGCCCATGCTCTCGTCGCGCAAGACGATCTACCGTCACGTGACGCCGTTGACGGACATTGACTTTTTGCAGTGTATCACGGACCTGCTGTCCATTCTGCCGGACCCGCCGCTCCAGATTTATACCAAGTACAGCGTGCACAACCCGAACCAGGGCAGCACGCTGTCGAATCTGAAGGCGCGCCACGCCCAGGCGGCCGCCGGCAAAGCGGGGGGTGGCTCTGACGCCGATCCCAGCCGCCACCCGAACGCGCCGCCGCCGCCGCTCGGGCCCGACACCGATCCCAGCCAGTACCGCACCCTGCCGCCGGCTCACGTCGTCGGACTCTGGGTCCAGGAAGAGTCGCGTCGGGTCCGCGAGGCCCTGGCGGCGTCGGCCTCGGTAGCGCACGCCATGAACGTCGACTCCATGAACATGAACATGGCGATGGGTATGAACGCCTACCATCCGTCCAAGAAAGCGGCCCAGCAGCAACAGGCGCAGCAGATGACGCCGCAGCCGGGCTCGGCCTCGGCGGCTACGTTGCATGACCGCACTGGATTGCCGAGTCCGTCGAATCCGCCTCACCACCTGTCATCCTCGGCGTCCGGGATGACCGGTCACGGGATACCCCAGACGCCGCTCATTCCGCACGGCAATCCGGGGCACATGGCATCGTCGGCACCCGTTTCCGGCTTAACATCCGCGTCGTCTTCTTCCGAAGCCGCTCAGCACCGCGGGTCCCAGACGCCCGTGGTCCAGGGATACCCGGGCTCGTCAGTTCCGGCACACGTCCAAGGCGGCCTCTCGGGCTGCGTGACGTCGGTCGGATCCTACCCGTCGCAGCCAGCGGCCTTCGGATCCCAGCATGCGTTGCATGGTGGGCACCCGACGGCGCACCCCGAGGCGCATCCCCAGCAGCAGCAGCAGCAGCAGCAGCAGCAGCAGCAGCAGCCGCCACCGCCCTCCCACCCCATGGCCGGCCAAAGCCACGGCGGGCTCGTTGGCTTTGGCGGTGCCTATGCCCCACAGGGGCACGGGCATGGCCAACCCACAGATGCCGCATCCCAGCAGCAGCAACAGCAACAGCAACAGCAGCAACAGCAACAGCAACAACATGCGACAGTGTCTGGGTTGTTAACGCCACCTAAGGAGGCCGCGTGTGCCTATGCTTTGCCGCGGTACTATGTCTTCCGTCTGCGCATGGGCTCGACGGCGGTCACGCATCCGCAAAAGCTGGAGCAAGACATCATGGACGCGTCCGGGATGGCCTCCCCGTCGCATCCCATGAACTCCAGCGCCTGCCACCCGCATCGCCCGCCGCACTCGCCTGGCTCCCCCCTCGGCGCGTCGCGCAACGGCATCGCCCTGCTCAGCTTGAACGGCGTCACGCCCGAGCAAATCGTCGAGGTGCATACATTGCGCTTGCCGATCCTCAGCGGCGGTCACGGCAATCATGGCCTTGCCCAGATGGCACAGCTGAGCCAGCAGCAGCAGCAGCAAGCGGCGATGGCCACGGCGGCCGGTCACCACCCAGCCGCAGTCGCCGCCGCCTCAGCCGCGGCCGCTGCGGCTGCAGCAGCTGCGGCCGCCGCGGCGGCTGCTGCGTCGAGCCATATGACGTCCGCGGCGTCACATGGCGAGATTGCGAATCCGATGCTCATGTCGATGCATCACCCGCACCACCACGCGTCTCTCGGCTTCGCGTATGCGGCCTCGCAGGCTTATGCCTTGGCTTACAAGCGTGGCCTCATCTCGGCGCACCTGCCGAAAGCGCCGCTGCCGTCACAGAACGCGCACGGTTACGCGGCGGGTTCCGTGGGGTATGGCGAGGCCGGCACGGCGACAGTGCCGACGTCGGCGATGCCGCTGGCTATGGCTTTCGGCACAAAGTAGTCACCGGTGCTGCCGCGGCGGCGACCGCGACTTTGCTCGTCTTTGCTCGTCTGCTCAGCTTATTGGCGCACTCGAGAGAGGGATTTTTCTCTTTATGTTTCCGGGTGCTTTTATTTCGTTTCGTATCGCTCCTGCTCGTGGATTTCTCTGTTAGGCTTTAACGTGATCTCATGAACATGGATGTCTCCTTGAGCTGGAACAGGAGGTGACGCACGAGTGGCCCCTTGGCCGCCAGAGAAGTGCAGGAGGGTCATTCCGCCATGGTAGGATGTTTGGAGGCGGGGCGCCGCGTCCTAGCGGGACCGCAATGATACATGACCCAAAGTCCCCCTTCATAATCAGATGAGCCATCAATTGCGGCGCGCGCTCGACGAGTCCGAAAAACGAATAAACATACTAATTTCAGATGAGCAGATCAAAACCCTGGGGTTGACTTCAACGGCCCGGTCGATGGCGCGCCACCGCGCCGCCATGGGGCTCATCGTCTACCCGTTGCGTGATGGCCGCCTTCGTCGCTTGTTCGTCGGGGTTGGTGCACCCTTTCGCGTCTTTTTGTTTGCGCTCACCAAGGGGCTGGGCCGTGGCCGTGATGGGGCGGTTGTCTGCTCCTTGTGGGGCTCCGACGCTCGCGTTTCACAGCGGTTCAGGAGGAACCCCGTGTAGACCATGAATAAATTGTTTTATCCTCTTGTTCTCGCGCCTCTGACACGTTTAAACTTAGAAAAAGCCTTTTCCATCGCCCGAGAGCTAGAAACAACGACGACGATATCGACGACGACGATATTGACGGTAGCTTAGACCCCGGCAATGTCGATTCCTACGTCGCTGTCGGGGGGGAATCACCCCACGGCAATCCTGGGGCCAACGTCTTGGGCCGAACTGTCCGGAACGGCCTTTGCATGTATCTCGGCCGTCCGGAACTCGACCAGCACGGTGCAGAAGCGTGTCACTGGTGGGTGTGGGGTGGCGAAATTTTGGTCTTCGAAAAGACCGATACTGAGTCTGCATCGGCACCTGCCCTGTCAGCGTGCACCGCTGTCGTCGAGCAACTGTCCATCCCGCCCACCTGCCTGACGGCTCCTACAACGTACCCTTGCCAGAAACGGCCACCGTAGTCAGTAGTCAGTAGTCAGTTCCTGTCATCATGCATACCGGTTGAAAAAGACATGCCCTACCGGCAAGTCTGGAATTATTCACGATCCCCGATTTTTTGTCCATTTGTATGCCAGGAAGATAAGGGCTCTGTATGACTGCGGGTGGCTGCTCGATGTCGTGCGTCCGCCGTCGGCGCCGCGCTGGGGCGAATTCGTGCTGGTTGGCGTCGACGCGGACGAGGCCGGGTCGCTGGCTCATACAGCCTCATACAGCCTCATACAGCCATGCACCGGCTGTCGGCCGCTGGTGGTACCGCGAACACCGCCTTCGGCAGGCCTTCTTTCGCCAAAGCCCCCGAAAGATTTTTGTCGGCTGGCGCAGTCCACATCCACCGTGCTTAGTCCGTGGTTCCCGGAAGAATACGCAACGGCAATGCGTGTGAAGCAAATGCGAAACGACCATGTCGAAGCATCTCTATTGGGACGCGTCCCTGCTCTCCGTCGTGTCGGTCCGTTGCAGCAATTCTGGCGTAGTGGGCCGATATGCGAGGCTAATGGGACTCTTGGCTCGACGCGGTCGAGTACGCATCGGACCCGTCGAAGTCTGCTTGGCAAAATGGGAACCGGCAGTCACGGCGGCTGGAGTCACTGCTTCTGCGATTGCGTATGCCGAGCTTCATCCTGCGCGGCTCAGCTGTCGCGATGTCTATAAAACGGCACATAGACGACCAATAGCTACTATGGACGGGACATCATCGAACCCTAATCTGGCTGCGAGACAGGCAGTATCGGATCAAAGACTCAAAATCGTGCCTACATGCCGCCGTCGTCTCAGCTAATCAGTAGGTTCGGTAATGGAGTGCACCCGTGGCCCCAGCCGACATTGTTATCTCATCAACGCGCCCGTGTTTCTTTCCCGCTCCGTCGCCCTCCACCCTCCGTCTGTCGGACAGCCTCCGCCTGCCTGCCATCTGCCATACCGTCATGCAGATGATCATACGAGACTGCGATGGGCTGCTACCCATCCTGCTTCTGGCCTTTCTCATGTGTCTGGGCGTCACGGCCGCACCAACCGAACACAAAGATGGACAGGAAGAGGCTAGTCGACGCGGTACGGAGCAGGAAGAGGACCTCAGACTACAGGTGGCTGCCTCGCTGGTCCAGTTGTACAGTTCTCCTAAGGTTGCGTGGTCTCCCAACTCAGCCGATGCACCCGCTGTAGGTCCCGTCCTCGGGGTCCAGAATCCGTCTGGTGCTGGGGTCCCGGTCGGTTCGAAGAAGAGAAAAGTAGTCCATCCGCAGGAGACTCCGTCATCCGTCAACTTCGATCCATCCGATGGCCCGGGCCAAATTTCGGCGGGCGCTACCAAACCCGTGATTGGTTTAAACGCCGATTACTCCATGCTTTACAGTCAATGGATCGCCGCTTTTGCAAATGTTTTCACCCCAATTGCCAAAAGGTCATCCGCTTCACTGGTGGAAGCACTGTACCGCCCGTTCAGGATATGCAACACGCCACGTTCAATCTCAAATATCAGAATGGAGTCCCTTCCCAGAATAATCACGTTTCACAAGTTTCTCGCCTATATGGAGGGGAACTTGATCAAGTGGATGGGCCTCCCAGCAGCAGCAGACCCAAACGGTGTCCCAGTCCTCACCGAACAACAGTGGCCGCTAATCGCCGGCAGGATGAAAGCGTTTTGGACTGCGTCGGAAGAGTGGTACACGTTCTGGAGCGAGTCTATGCCCGAAGCGGACCGCTCTAAACTGAACATAGATATTCTCCATAAAGGAATTATCCTCTCTTACCTTCATCTCCTCCTGGGCACGTTCGAAGAAAATGAAAGCCATAAAGTTAACCCGGCACTGCTAGCCACGTTGAGCCACCTCAGAAAAGACCTACACGGGCAGCTAAGCGGGTTCCATCGCGTCCAACTTGACGGTCAAACCGAATGGGTTGTTCTTCGGTCGAAGATACTTCAGCACGCCGAAGCAATGGCCGCAAGGTTCTCTCGTGCTCCCGCACTCGCAAAATATTTAGCGGATCGCGGCCGGCCAGCTACAGAAGCCAATTCGATGGACGAGGCTTTCCGCAAAACTGCCGGACGTTTCGCGAAACAGCTAGTCGGCGTGGATGTTGAAGGCCCGAACAAATTCGCTTCGATAAGAGGGAAGCTCAGCGACGCTCACGAGTTGGCTTGCATAGTGTTACAATGGAAGATCGATCACTCTGATCTTGCCAATCCCAACGATTTTGAGTCTTTCAAAGTGTGGCTTTCGAGTGTGAGTTCCAGCCCTGATGCCTTGGTGACTGACCCAAGTGCTGAATTATTAGTCCAGAAGTTGCAGTCAACCCTTCGTTCGGACTTTGGCCCCAGCTGGGAGGCGATGGCGCCCGATATGAGTAAACTAGATGAGGAGGCCAGGAAGTTTGATGCCGTTCTCGAAAAAACCGCAACAGACTTAGCCATTCCAAAGACGTCGCTTCCCCCCCTCACTAAGGGATTCCTTCAAAACTCCGAGGTGTTTGATGCTTTGACGCGCCTGTGGAACTCGGGTACTCTTCCCGGTGCCAAACCAGTGAAGCGAAGGGTTAGGGTTTTCCAAACAGACCTTACAAAGCCTTCCACTGCGTCTGCCGAAGCTGGCCCCTCTGCCTCGCAGCATCATGAGAGTGATTCTGGGCCTTCCGCTGTAGCTACCAGAGCTGACTCCTCTGCTCGGGAACTTCATGGGGCTCAGTCTCTATCTTCTCCCAAGATGAATAATCCGCACTTCAGCATCCCATGAATGTGCGTATGCAGGTGCATGTGTTCTCTCTCTCTCTCTCTCTCTCTCTCTCTCTCTCTCTCTCTCTCTCTCTCTCTCAGTTTATCTAATTTCACGACCTCACTTGATATCCGGACAGCCGATTTCCATGAGATTCATTTCGTCTCAACATGACCATGACGCATGGGCATGGGTGATCGCGCCAGGGCGTCAAGCCGCATCATGGTCTGACTGAAGAGCGACGTCAAGAAAAGGGCCAATGACACGATGGCGGCGGCGTCGTGGGGGGGCAGCATGCAAGTCGGAAATTAGGCCTGGCAGGCCACGTCGACAGCGCGCGACTTCGCCACTGCACCCTTGGGGGGATCCCGTCGGGAGCTCGCTCCGCGGAAGTGAGATTGAGCGAGCAGCACTCAAGCCTCGGTTGCGTCGATAATGATACAAAACATCCATACGCATGGCGCGTGTTCAATAGTGCGTTTATGTATCCCCAATGACAGAATTGTGTGGCCATCCCGTGACGAAGTGGGTTTTTTGCTTTCTTGAGGAAGCAGAGCCGTCGTGAAACTTCGTCTCTGCCTTGCTCTCTCTTTCCGCGGGCACCCGACTCCGTATTCGACATTGTCGGTCTAGCTCGAAGCCGTGATGGCGTCACCACCCGCACCAGCGGGCGCCGCTGCGTCTACATCTCTACCCGCACCCGCAGTCGCACCCGTAGCCGCGCCATCGAATGCTGGGATGCAACGCAATATTACCATTGGGACGCGCGAGTCGCCGCTGGCCATGATTCAAGCACGGCACGTGCAAGACCTGTTGCAGGCTGCGCACCCGGGCCTGCGGGTCTCTCTACTCGGCATGACGACGACCGGCGACCAAATTCAGAACGTCGCGCTGAACAAGATCGGGTCCAAGAGCTTGTTCACGAAAGAGCTTGAAGTCGCGCTGCTGGCGGAGCGCGTGGACCTGATTGTCCATTCGCTGAAGGATATGCCGACGGTGCTGCCGCCGGGCCTTTGTCTCGCGGGCGTCACGGCACGAGAAAACCCCGCCGACGCCGTGCTTGTGGCGCAGCGCCACCAGGGCACCTATACGACCCTCGCCGACCTGCCCGCGGGCGCCGTGGTGGGCACCTCGTCCGTGCGCCGCATGGCGCAACTTCGTTATGCTTACCCGCACCTGACCTTCAAGGATGCCCGCGGCAACCTCAACACGAGGCTCGCAAAGCTCGATGATCCCGCGTTTGGGTACGACTGCCTGATCCTGGCCTATGCCGGTGCGCATCGGCTCGGCTGGGACGACCGCATCACGTCGGTCATTCCGTCAGAGACGATGCTGCATGCGGTCGGCCAGGGCGCGCTGGGCCTGGAGTGCCGCAGCGACGACCGCGGCGTCCGCCGGCTGATCCGCGCCATCGCGCACCGGCCCTCCGAGGCGCGCACACTCACGGAGCGCGCGTACATGCGTTTTCTCGAGGGCGGCTGCAGCGTCCCCCTGGGCGTCCAGACCACGCTCGCGGCGACCGCCAACGGCTACACCCTGACGCTAGACGCATGCGTCGCCAGCGTCCGCGGCGACACCGTCCTCCGCAGCCAGAGGTCAGCCACGTGGACTCGCGCGGACGAAGGCCACCTTGCAGCCGGTGCCGGTGCTCGTCGCGGCGGCGAAAGTAGCAGCGACAACAACGACGACGACGCGGCCATGCTCGGCGGGTCCGACCCGGAAGCGTCGGTGGCGGGGCAGACGTGGCGGGCGCTCGGCGAGGCCGTCGGCAAGCAGCTGCTCGAGATGGGCGCGCGGCCCTTGCTTGACGAGGCCAAGCAGACGGCGGTTGTCGTGCGCACGACCGCGACTATCACGACGTCGCTTCCGACATGAGGCTCCTCCTTCTCAGGGCCGTTGATGAATTCCTCCGGAAGCGGATCATTGCGTTCGACGGCCTCCCTGGCTTCCGCTGCTTTATTTATAGATGAAGACGCTGAAAAGGCGTCGGCGTCAGTACCGGCGTCAATCATATGAAGATGGGATCCACGCAGTGCGTGCATCCCAGGTGACTCGAGCGTGCGCTGACTCAAGGATCAGCGGACTTAAAGAAATAGTTGGTTATCGGCGTTTTGGCATACTTCTTCCCGGGCGGCGCTTGGCTCGACGTGCCTGGGCGCGCGCGCTTCGAAGACGACGCTGTGGTTGTTGTCGCTGCTGTGAAGGCCGGCATGGCGGGATGGGTGGTCCCGGACTCAGCGCGCCAGTCCGACTGCATGTCCTGGGCAACGTGAAAGTCTTCGTGCTCCATGCGGTCGCGCTCATCGATCGGCGACGCCCGCAGGCAGAACGCGCAGCGAGGGCACTGCCATGCTGGTGGTGGCAGCGCGGGCCCCACAGCAGGTGCGGCCGGCGGCGAGCTGAGCGTGTCGCGGATGGCCACGGCCGAATCGCCAGGTACCGCCAAAAAACGCTCGGTCGCTGCCGCGTGGCTGGCCCGAGCGACCGGCGCGGACGCCGACGCGGATGCCGACGACGGCGCCTTGGTGGCCGCCCACGCCGTCGGCGGCTTGACGACTGAAGCCGGGGCGGGCGCCGTCGCAAAGAATTGGGCGACGCTGCCGTGGTGGCTGGCGACGTCGTCCTGGATGCCGTGGGCTGCAAGCGCGAGTCGGCCGGCGGGCATGATGGTCGCGGGGTTGATCGCCAGGAAGAGGTTCCACCCGGCGCGGGCCACGTCGTCCGGCGACTTGAGCGCGTGCCGCGGCGGGAAGGGCCCGCTCTTGCTGCGGTCGGCGGTGGCTGTCGGGTTGCGTGACGTAAACACGAGCGTGCGTGGCCACCGCTGCTCCTGTTCCCAGAGGTGCGAGAGCCGCACGAACAGCTCGGTGCTCAGCACACCGAGCCAGGTGCGGATGTCAGCGAAGGTGCGCAGTGGTGTGCGAAACATCTTGGACGCCAGCATCGTTTTGGTCTTGCTGCGTGGCACCACGGCCGCGTCGCAGAGCCCCCGCACGATGCGGTAGAGCCAGCGGCCCGACTCGTCGCCGAACTTGGCCTGCAGCTCCGCCAGCGGATACCGCAGCGCGTCGCCGCAGCTCGTGATGCCGAGCTCGCGCTCGACTTCGTCGCCGAACTTGCCGCCGAGGTTGCGGATCGTCCCGAACGAGACCGTCCGCATGAAGTCGAGCCGATACGCTTCGGTGAGCAGCGTCTGTTGGTTGGGTTTGTGGCGGCCGGCGAGGAGCTTCGCGACCGTCTTGGAGTGCGCGATCCCCGCCGAGCACGTGTACCCGAGCTCCTTGAGTACGTCGCCGCGGATCTCGGCGCAGAGATCCGCCGCGACGCGCAACTGCAGCGCGTCCCACGTCGGCTCGTCCCGCGGGTCCGGCGCACCGTCGGCTAAGCTTGGGGCCGGGCCGTCGCAGCGGTCGCGGTCACCGCAGACGCCGTCCAGGCCACCACTGTCGGAGGTGACGGACGGCCCCGGCAGCGCGACAGCGTCCTCGCAGTCCGCGGCCGTGATCACGCGGCCGGCATGAGTCCAGTCGATCGCCGGCGGCAGGTCCGGACGCACGGCGACGCCGGGGGGCACGTAGTCCGCGAAACGCTCGGCGAGCCGCGCCAGCACGATCTCGGTGACGTCGAGGAAGGCCTCGTCAATGCTGGCGCGCTCGAAGCGGGGTGCGAGGCCATGCCGTGGCCGCGAGAGCACCGCCATCACCTTCGCCGAGGCGTCGCGGTACGGCTCGAGCGAAACCTTGTGAGTCTGGCGGTCCGGATGCGCGTGATACCGGTAGTCGGTCTGGCCGGGCGCATACGTGGCCACGTGGACGGCGCGCAGCTCGGGGCAGCGCTCGTGGGCCTCGAGAACGGTCATCTCGTTCCGGCGAATCCCGAAGCGTCGCGCGGAATAAGATACAGCTATAAAGCTGTCCCACTGCTGCACGACGATAGGATCGTCAGCCGTCAGCCCAAGACGGACTTGCTCAACTTGGCTATAGAAAGCGTCCATGTCAATCAGGATGATCGCACGCGTCGGTTGCGCCTTCAGTGCGGCCGTCACGGTCGCCAGGCGTGGGTCCACCGGCGGTTCAACGCCATGCGATTCAACGCCCGGATCATGAAGACCCGGCTCATGATGCTGGACGGCATGCACGCGCTCCATCGATGTCGACGCTGCCGATGCCGATGCAGATGAAGTTGCTGATGCAGTTGCTGATGCGGCTTCTGAAGCTGATGTTGCTGCTAAAGCTGGTATCAGCGTTTGTGTCGATGACGATGGCGATGCGGGTGTCGATATGGTCTCTGACAACACCGACGACGACGCCGCCAGCGGGCCGTTATCTGTCATTATGCCTTGCCGCGCTGCCCGTGCGGCCGGTCCCGTCGTACCGATACCGAGACGATGATCGTCCGCGCACCCCAACACCCAACTTACTGGACGTCAGCGATGGCCCGATTCACCCAGAGAGATCGGCAGGAGAGCGGGAGCCCGGTTGGCGGGTATCAGCGTGCAAGGCGAAGCGGGCAAGGGGCAGGCAGCATGGTGTCCCGCACAGCCAAAGCGTCGAGCGGTGATCGTTGTTCACCCCGTCTATCGTGGTGGGATCGTCAAGAGTCCAAGCGTCGTGGTCAGGGTGTGCGCATACGGCTCTGCATGGTGACCGCTATCCCATCGACTCCCCCAGATCCCATCAGTTCTTATCGCGTCGATTCTGCCTGGTCAGCTGGAGTGCATCCCCGCGATGGGACGAGCAGGCGAAGCGAATATGGATAATCAGGACATGGCGACCCTCGCGAAGCGTTGTTATGCCCAGCATGAACGCCCGTCGCGCGTGACTCGCACGGGCGGAGTTTTCCCTGCGCCCGGGTTCGACATCGCCCGAATCTGAGCCGGGGCTCGTGCTCGGGCTTGAGCCTGGGACGTCGCCTTCGCCGATGGTGCGGTGGCGAAGCCCGAGCCAGCATCGCCCACCACCGGCGGCGATCGGTCCATGTCAGGTCCCCACGACCGTGGCGCACCGGAGTGACGGGGCTGCGGTGACACGGGGGATTGCTGAACAATGCTGAATCTCGTTAAACAATGCTGAGAATCAGCTGGCAATTGCTGGCGAGCGCTCATATCAGACTCATATAAGACAGACCATCCGATGGAGAGCGATCTCTTTTTTTTTTGGGGGGGGGGGGAGTTGAGGAGTGGCTTCCTTGACTATGTACGGAGCCTCCGGGAGCGGGCAAGGGCCTCGACACCCGGGCCGCGCCACGTCGAGCTAGTGCAAGAAGGAAAGACCTAGCGCCATGCCGGCGGGTCGCCAGGGCACCCGACCGCCGTGGCGACCACCGCGGCGACCTTCGCGGCCGTGGACGGCAGCACACGGATGATGGCGGCGACGGCGTTGCAGGGCCGCGCGGTGTTTCGAGGATCGCCGATCCCGGCAGGTCTGCGCGTCTTGTGCAGTATGCGGCCTTCCGGCCCGCTAAGGGGCGGATCAAGCCATCGTGGGTCGAGGCCGATCACAGGCACGCGACTGCGCCGAAAGCCCGACGTACGGCTGGTTGGCCACGTGCGTGAGTGGACCAGCCACAGACGTATCGCGTGTCGCGCATCTTCGTTAGGTGGCCCACGTGTTATCGCTTGCACCCTTTCTTCTCGGGCGTTCCGAATCATTGTCGTTGTTACTTTCACGTCCTCCTCGCGCATTCCGGCGCGCTTAGTTTCCCTTGTTTCCACGTGCCACGTCTGCCGTGACACGTCACCAGTCAACCGTTTCTGGTCTGTCGTTTCCGGTCTGCCGTTTCCGCGTGACGCCGCCGTCGCCATTATGTTCAACGGGTTCGATCCCGATGTGTTGGGCGCGATGGACATGCATCTGGACCGCCCGACCCAAGTGTTCACCGAGACGTTCCGCGGATTCTCAGCCGCGACGTTCGGCGGCAGCGACCCGGAGAACCTGAACTACGGCGGCAAGATCCTGCTGCCGCAGTCGGCGCTCGCGCGCCTGGCCAGCCTGCACATCGAATACCCGATGCTGTTCGAGATCACCAACATCGCTAACGGCCGCAGGACGCACGCCGGCGTTCTCGAGTTTACGGCCGAGGAGGGCCGCGTCTACGTGCCGCGCTGGATGCTGATGAATCTGGGGATGGACGAGGGCGCCCTGCTTCAGATCAAGAGCACCTCCCTGCCGCTCGGCCGCTTCGTCAAGATCCAGCCCCAGGACGTCAGTTTCCTCGACATCACCGACCCCAAGGCGGTGCTCGAGCAGTCGCTCCGAAACTTTACGACCCTGACCAAAAACGACGTCGTCTCCATCAAGTACAACCAGCGCCAGTATGATCTGCTGATCATGGAGATTAAGCCCGAGACCCGCGGCGCCGTTTCCATAATCGAAACCGACCTCGAGGTCGACTTCGCCCCGCCCGTCGGCTACGTCGAGCCGACGCGCGCCCGCCAGCCCGGCGACAGCCGCGCCGGCACGCCCATCACGCCGGGCTCCTTTACCGGCTCCCTCAGCAACATCGAGAGCCACGTGCTGCCGGACACCGCGTCCCACGGCAGCGGCGCTTCCTCGACCTCCAGCGCGCGCGACTTCAAGGCCTTCGGCGGCGCCGGCGCTCGGCTCGCCGCCAAGCCTGGATCCGGCGCCGCCGCCGCATCATCCCCACTCGCTCGGCACGGCGCCGCCAGCACCGCGTTGTCCTCACCCGCCGAGACCGACGAGGCCGCCCGCGCCACCTTGCCCGCACCGACAACAGCCGCGGCGGCGGCGGCGGCGCGTCAGGCTCTCACGACGGAGCCGGGCGAGCCGCCGGCCGTGCTGAAGCTGCCGCCGGGCAAGTTCTTCTTTGGATATCCGTATGTGCCGCCAGCCGCGTCGTCGGAGGCGAAGGCGGACGGCGCTGGGGGCGATCCCGCGGGCGGGGACGACGACGCCGACGACGCCGCGCCCGCCAAGCCGAGTTTCCAGGGCGCCGGCCAGAGTCTGCGTGCGGCCAAGAAGGCCGCCGCTAAGCGTTGATCTCGGCGACTCCGTGCGGCTTCTGACACATGCCTCCCCCTCCCCCCATGTCCTCATGGCGATCGCTGTAAAAAAAAAAGATCAAAAAAATGCTATAGCTCGAAAGATCAAGAATGGCATCGCCATCCTTCATGGAGCGCTTCGCAACGAGAATGTCGATGCGGGCCTTGTCGCGTCGTCGGTGCCGACCCCGGCAGCTTGCAGGTCTCGTGCCATCAGCGGGCGCACGAGACTGGCTGCATTTCCGGAACCACTAGCGCATCAGGGACAGGGCCGGTGGCGAGCCGCCGCGGGCGGCATCGGGCGTCGGCCGGCATCGCAGCGTGCGCACCCAGAGCCGGCGGCGCGTGAGGCTGCTGATGGCGGGCTGCGGCCGCGGCGCGGCCCACGCGTGGTCCGTGTACTGCCACCCGGCCTCGTCGACCTCGGCCCAGCCGACGTCGACGCGCCATTGCGGCTCGACCCACGACCACGCGCCGCCCTGCGTCGGCAGCACAAAGTCGTCCTTCGCCGGCCGCGCCGCGCCGCCCGTCGCGTCGCTCCAGGCGGGGCGCTCCGAGCGCAGCAGGTGCGGCAGCCAGCCAAGTCCGGCCCACCACCGCTGGTTCTCGTACAGCGAGACGACGATGTCGGTAGCTTGGCCCGCGTTCGAGCCCCCGGCCTGGGCTGCGGCGTGGGCGCGGGCGAGGGCGTCACGGACGTCGTCGAGCGTGGACCGCATCGTCGCCGCGACGGCGCTTGGGACAGTGGCGCAGAGGGCCTGGTAGAAGGCCGTGTTCTGGAAAAAGAGCACTAGGCCGCCCGAGAGCGCAATGTAGTTAAACGGGACCCAGCGCAGGACGAGCAGGGTGCCGAACATCGAGCCCACGCAGAGCTTGAGCAGCTGCAGGGTGCGTGCTTCGTCGGACCACGCGAGAACCTCCGCGTCCTTGCGGACTTTCAGGTACAGCGCGGCATAGTCGCCCATACTGTTTTGCAAAAAATGCAGGTTCTGGGCATACTTCTTGGCATCGTGCTTGTACAGCGAGGATGGCGACTTTTTCACGTAGCGTGATTTGGTGCGGTTGTAGTAGTTGTGCACGATCAAGCTGATCATCACCATCTGCGGCAGCACGCACAGCAGCGCGGGATACAAGCACAGCGTGATGTACGCCACGAGCGCCGTTAGCGTGCGCGAGGGCACCTCCCACGTCAACACACTGATGATGGCGTGCTGGGTCCGCCGCACGGGACCGATGCGGGCGATAAATAGCGCCGTATTCTTGGGCGTCGTCGTCAGCACGCCTAGAGGGATCTCCTTGTGGCCCTCGGCGAGCTCGGCCGCGCGCTGCGCCGTCGTTTGCAGGAGCGTGTTGACGAATCCGGGCGACGACGGCGCCAGGGACGGCGGGCCCTGCGAGTGCGACCGGCGCTTACCCGCGCGGCTCCGTGAGACGGTCGTCGCGATGCTGCCGACGTCGCTCGGGCTCCGGCTGCGGCGGTCGTGCGAGGGGCGCCGCGAGCCGCTTGATGCCGTGCCGCGGCGCTGGCGGAGCTGCCCGCCGGTGGGCGGCATCAGCGCGCCGTCCTCGCTCACCATCGGCCCGCCCGGAACCTCCCAGCTGCGTGGCGACCCGCGGGGACTCGGGCTGCTAGCGCGACTGGATGCGGGCGGCGTGAGGAGGCCTGCATGGAAGCCGGCGAGGGCGCGACCGACGGCGCCGTCGTGGTCGCAGGCCGTTGCGACGTGGTTGACGCACTGGCGGTGCACGTTGTAGCCGCAGTCGACGCAGCGGAAGCCCTGCTTGACGAGGCCCCAGATAAAGGCGTCGCAGTGGTCGCAATGCACGGGCGACGTGTACGTATGGACGTCGAACGCATGGGCGGCCATGACGGCCATGGCGGCAGTGTTAGCGACGGTAGTGACGGTGTTGGCGACGGTGTGAGCGACGGAGAACGGCGGCGAGGGCGGCGGCGAGGGCGGCGAGACCGACGGCAGCACACGGGTCTCGGGCTCAGAGTCGCCGGCGTCGATCACGCGTCGGCAGCGGCGCTGACAAGCTCGTCTTTCGGGTATCAGCAATGAAGCAAGACTCTCGACGCGGGCGAAGGCGATTCTGGAAGGCCGATCGTCCCGGACTCCGCGGGTCTTCCGCATCCTCCGACGGATGCTCGAAACACCAGACGATCCGCCCACCGTCCCGGCGCTTCACTCGACGCTCGGATGGCCTCATACGAAACGGGTACCCCGGGCGGAAGCCGCGGGCGGCCCAAGCCTCGGGCATGGCGGAACCACGCGCGAACGCGGATCCTGACGGTATGCTTCTAGGCCATGTTGCCCACCCGCATGCAGCGCAGCGCCGCGCAGCATCGCGTGCTTCTGGACAATGGACTGAAACGATGCGGCGCGGTGGTGGCGGAGTTTTTTTCTTTGTTTTTGAGTGGATGACCTATGCGGTCTGCGGTCCCGTGCGCAGCATCGTCACAGCGCAGGACCCCTGTCGGGGGTGTGCGCGGCCGCCGCCGAGGCATGCTTGGCACTATTTGTTCATTTTTTCTTCGGCGACTGAGCATTGGCGTTGGCATTGGCATCGGCGTCGGAGGCGACATCCTTGACAAGGTCTCATGAGGACGATCTCTCGACTCGATGGAACAATCACGAGTCACAGACGATTACTGTCGACAATTTCCGGATACCGGTTGGTCATTATGAATGACGCCTGAGGTGTACGAATCGCTTGGCGAGATGCGTTTCGCCATCAGGACGGTACGCGGACGCGTGCATGGCTCGTCCCGACGTGCAGCCTGGATTCGATCATCGTCGCTATTGGCGGTGGGCCTCCTGCGACGCGGTCCTCTCTCGGTCGCGGCCACGAAAACTCCGCTCGGCGGCGTGACGGCCAGCCACGACACGGCCACGCGCCGGCGAGAGGCCGACGCCGCGGCGGACGGGGGTTGACCGGCGCCTGGGTGATGGACGGCCCGCCGACGCCGACGGGGCTATCCACCGCTGCCGCTGCCGCTGCCGCCGCCGCTGCCGCTGCCGCTGCCACCCCGCCCGCCGTCCGCCGTCCGCCGCCTGGCGGCGAATCAACCGGCGCAGGGGCCGCGCGCACCCGGCGCGCGGGAGCGTCCGCACATCGTCCGCCGGCGCCGAGCGATCGTCGCCCCTGATCCGTCCAGCCGCCGCCCGCCGCCGTGGCCCGCCGATCGCTGGTCCTGCAGATCGCTCATATTCCGCATATCCGTGTTTCCCGCGGCGGCGCGGCGAACACGCGGCGGCGCGGCGAAACAGGGGCAGCTGCAAAAGCGATATCGGCGATGACACGGCGGCACGTGTGTTTTTGTGGGTGTGGGTGTGTATATGTATGCCGCGGCTCGAAACGCCGACGGTCTACGCGTGGGTGGTGGACTGCGCGCCGCGGGTTTGGCGGGGGTTCTGGCGCCGCGTCAATCGGCGCGTTGGCGGCCACGCACGAAAGCGATGCGGTGGCAGCGGCGATCACCCGTGGCCGCGGTGAGATCGCCGCGGCGCCACGAAAGCCTTCACCCTGAAGTGCGGTCGCGGCTGATGCTGACACCTATGCCGATCCCCGCTCAGATCCCGAGGCCGAGGCCGACGCCCAGGGAGATGTGGACGCCGACGCAGAAGGGTGACGCGGCGACGGCGTCCGCTCGCGCAGCGGAAGCGCCGCCCCTGGGCACGCTCATGCTGCCCAGAGGGAGCATCCAGATCATGCCTGGGCCTGGGCCGAGCGAGCTCGGTGGCGCCCTGCGTCATGACCCGGCTCTGTCGCCGTTCTTGCATCGGCGGCGTGGCTCCTCGCCCCTCGACTCGGGGTGATGGTGAGGCCACTCGTGATGGGCGCAGCAGACATTCCGTGTGCATATGGCATACGGCACTAGCAGGCCGCCGCGTGTCGCGTGCTGAGCGACGACGATCACGCTCGGTCTGTCTCACCCGTCGCACGTGGCGAAGGAACTCATTTCAATCGGTCGAGCCATCCTTTTTTTTTTGGTGCGTGGGCGAGTTTCCCTTCGACTGAATTGCCATTGATCGGCACGACCGCGGCTTGTGACTGCGCCTCGCCGGCTCGTTACTCCCCCTTTTCTCCTTTGAGCACGTGGCCTTACGTGGTAGCCGCTCATCCCGTTCCGGAGGAGATCCCGACCCTTTCCCCGTCGACTGCGCGTCACCATGAGCGCCGGCCAGCCGTCGGCCATGGCGGCCCCGAGCATCAGCGACTTTTCCATCCTGGACTTGGCTTCGTCGAACCGGCTCGCCGACAGCCGCGCCGATGTCGCCGCTGCACGGAGTTTGAGCCTCACAGGCTCGCATCTCGATGCGTCGGCCTCGGCAGCGCTGTACGGCAGCAGCAGCAGCCCGTCGGGTAGCCCTGTGCTTGGACACGCCCGGCGGAACAGCGCCTCGCTTCACCACCACCACCACCACCGTCGGCGCAGCAGCAGCAGCAGCGAGGCGCATGTGAGTCAGCTCAAAGAGCAGATCAAGTTGCTGGAATCCGACCACGGCAGTATGATGGACAAGCTCCAGAAGGAGATCATCGACAAGGCGAACGAGCTGGATCATGTTAAGCGCCGGCTGTCGCGGCAGACGCTGGCCCTCGAAGACCAGCAGCAGCAGGCGGTCTCGTCGCGCCATGCGCCGCATCCGAACGACGTGCTCCTGCTGGACCAAGCGACGGCGAAGTGCAAGCAGCTGCATGAGCGCGTAGAGGGGCTGAGCGCGGAGCGCGCGACGCTTTGGCAGACCAACCAGAAGCAGGCAGCGCTGCTGGCGAAGTACCAGGACCAGAACAAGCGGATCCGCGCGGCGTACGAAGCGCAGAAGATTGAGAACCAGAAGTCACACGCGACGCTGCGCGCCGAGGCAGACAGTCTCGCGCTGCAGGTCAAGGAGCTGGCCGCGACGCTGCAGAAGCGCTCGCATGCGCAGAAGCTCGAGAGCGCCAAGAATGCCTCGCTGATGGCCGAGCTCGACCGCGTGCCGCAGCTCGAGAAGGCGCTTGCGGAGCGGACGCATGCACTCGATGCCGCGCAGGCGCAGATGGCAGAGCGCGCGCAGCAGGCCACAACGGCGGCGGAAGCCAGCGCTGCGGCGCATGCCAGCGCGCTCGCCGCGCTGCAAACCGAGCGCGCCACGCTCCAGGCAGAGCTCGCCGCCGCCAAAGTCCAGCTCGCGTCGGACCAGCGGATCGCCGAGACGACCGCGGCGCTCGCCAAAGAAGCGCATGCAACCGAAGTCATGGCGCTGCAAGTCCAGCTCGACAAGGCCCACGCCGACATCGTCCTGCTCGAGCGCCGGTGTGCCGATCTGGCGGGTGTCGACGAGCGCTTCGCTAGCCAGGAGAGTCTGGCGGGGCGCAGCGTGAAGGCGCTGCACAGCACCGAGCAGCAACTGCAGGGCGCTCTGGCGGCCCGCGAGCGGGAGCGCACCAAGTGGGAGGCCGACCGGGCAGCGCTACGTCAGAAGCTCGCCGCGGCCCAGCAAGCCTTGGCGTCCGCGCAGGCCGAGCACGCCGCGGCCATCGCGACGGTCCAAGCCGAGCGGGACCACGCGAAGGCCGAGCAGCCGCAGTATGCGTCGGAGATTGCGGTGCTCGAGTCGCAGCTGACGTCGCTGGTGGAGGAGCGCAACATGCTGCGCACGCAGTCGCAGGTCCATGCCGAACGCATCGTCGTGCTCGAAGCCGAGCTTGATGTCCAGTCGGTCGCCGCCCACCGTGCCCTGCTCGATGAGCAGCACGGCCCGGCCCGCGTCACGGAGCTCGAGCACCAGATCAAGCTCGTGCGTGACCAGCTGGCCGCGGCGACGCAGCAGCGCGACACGCTCGCGAGCCAGTGCCAGCAGCTCGAGTCACAGGCCCAGGATGTGAAGCACCAGATCACGAGTATCACCGCGGACCGCGCAATGCTCGCCGACCGCGTCGACGAAGCCCATGTCCAGTTGCTCAGCGCCCAGACGCAGCTCGCCGAAACGAACGCCGTGATGGCGCCCATCCACCGCGCCTTGACGGCCCTGAGCGGCGACGCGACGGCGTACCTGCGCGTCGACCCCTGCGTTAACCCGACGCCGCAGGACGACGAGGCGCTCATCGCCCTCATTCGCCAGGCGCTCGCAGACGCCGTCGAGGAAGCGCGCGTTCTGCGCGCCACGAACGCCGCCCATACGCAACACGACGCTGCCGCTGCGGCCCGCGCCGACGCGCTCCAGACCGCGCTGCAGCAGATTGATGCCCTGATTGTGCATGCCCAGTTCGATGCCACGGAAATCGAGACGGTGCCGCGCACGACCGCTACGCATGAGGCTTCGTCGCATGCCGCGGTGGAACCTGTGGCGGTGATCGACCGCGTCAAAGCCCTCCTGGCGCTCGTGCAGAACCACGTTGCCAAGACGCAGCAGCTCGAAGCCGCGCAGCGGTCGCTGACCGCCGCCTTGCAGGAGCAGACGCAGCGTCACCAGCAGGCCGACGCGCGTGAGCTGCTGATCCAACAAGACGCCGAGCGCCGCATCAACGCGCTGCGCTCGGAGGTCGACTCGCAGGTGTACCGCGGCCACGCGCAGCAGGGCATCATCTCGGAGCTGCAGCAGCGCCTGAGCTCGGCCGCGCCGTCGCCGACCGCCGCCATGGCCCCGGGCGTGCCCATCCTCGGCCCGCCGCCGCGCTCGTTCCGCGAAGGCTTCCACCTCGCCTCGCAGCCGGGACTCCGCAACGTGCTCGAAGCGCCCCTCTCGGCCCGCCTCGCGCCCGCGCTGCTGAGCCCCGTGGCCCCCTATGCTGGACCCGCGTCGGCCAGCGCCGTCGACCCGCGCGGCGCCATGGGCGACGCCCTCCGCATGAGTCCGCTGCACCTGCCGCTGCCGGCCGGCGCCTACCCCTCCAACCCGGCGCCCGCTCGCCGCAACTCGGGTCACTTCGTCGCCACCTGGGACCAGGTCAACCCGGTCCACGTCAAGACGGCGCTGCAGGCCGCAGGGCCCTACTCGGCGGCGCGGTCCGTGGGGCCCCTCAGCGGGCACAGCGTGTACTCGGACGTCGAGGGCCCACGGACGCTGATGGCGGCCGAGTCGCCGTCGCACCATGCGTTCGTGTGGCCCTCCGTCGGTGCCGCGGCAGGACCCGCCCTGTACCCGGCATCCAAGCCGTCGCTGTCGGCCGCAGCGTCCTCGGCGTCCTCGGCGCCGAGCTACTTGACGCCGTCGCCGTATGCAGCGACCGCGGCGCCCGCCGGAGGCGAGATGAGCTATCTGGCGACGTCGTCAGGCCGCAGCGCGACGCAGTCGCCGCGTCTTGCCGCAGCGGCCGTGGGGGAGGTCGACGATGTCGACCAGCATGCGCGCGCCTTCCTCGCCATTGACGAGAAGGCGCATTGGCTGATGCAGGACTCGGCGCTGCTCACGTCTGCGACGATCTCATAGAGGTGCACGCGGGCGCGTCGACGCTCCAGGATCGCGCGGGAGTTTCTCCTGCATCTCCTGCAGGCGGCGTCTTGTTGGGCTCGGTATCGTATCGCATGCCGGAGCGACTTAGACCGGTCATTGAAAGCGGGGGCCAGTGCCTAATCGTTCATGTTATTTTTTTTTCCCTTTCACCAACGATCGATGGATTGTGGATCGATGTCAGCGCTGTTGTGGGTCAGTCGGGCACCCCGCCGAGTGTTCTCCGAGCGGGACATGGGCGCATGCACCTGCGTGCATGCACGGTCGGGCCGTCGGACGTGGTGGAGGACGGTGCCTACCGCGTGCGCACGTGGAGCGACGGCAAGCCGCAGGAACAAGCCGCATGACAATGGCCATGGCCAAACATGGCCCTCACCAACGCTGTGGCGCGCGTGCCTTCGCAACGACGAGGCCAAGTGGAGACGTAGGAAGGCGAGGGGCTGTCCCGAAAACCCGCGCCGGATGTCTTGCCGTGCTGGTCCGCCGCCCGGCGTGCAGGATGGGAGGGCGGCCGGCAGGGCAGCGGAAGGCCGCGTGGCGGACCGCCGCGCATGCCCACGTCCGTCCGCGCTCTGCAATGCCGATGCCGGCACGTACGGCGCCGGTGCCGAGGCACGGTCGCACGGGCCTTGGACAGCGGGTGGTGTCAGCGTATCGCGATGGGTCGAGGAAGGCCCGCGCGCCCTCAAGCTACCTGCAGGCACCCGCTCCCGGCGATGCCGCGCTTCCCAGGGAGGGCGTCGCAGTCGCAGTAACTGCTGGTGACGGGGTCGTCGGGGTCATCGTCGTCGATGGTCGATGCCGTCTGGGTCGTTGACCCGACAAAGGCGTCATTCATCACGGAAGCGTGATTTTCGCCAGGCAATGCGCCGTTGTCCGTCCAAGAAAAAAAGGCTTCGGCGGAATGCGCCATGCCACGATGGATGGCGGCGCTGGCGACAGCGATCGTCGTGGCCGACCACCGGCCCTTCGATTCCCCGTGCCACGACGCCACAGAAGGACGAAGCGAGCGCTCCGTCCGCCAGACATGGGCATGCGGACCGGCGCATGGGCGTGCGCTGGCTGGCTGTCCTCAATGCCAGGAGAGCTGCTCACACGTCGGCATGGCACATCGTCAAAAAAAAAAATGGAGACCGACGAAAGCTTGCCGCAGTTATCACTGGCTGGCGCGCAGACGACGGTCCCCTGGAAGCCATGAGCACGCGCTCCCGTCTCAGCGTGTGAGCGCGTATGGCACGGCACACGGCAGGCGCCGTCTTGACCTGATGACCCTGCGGGGGGCTGATCATGATGGCGGTCTCGACGGCGTGGCCTGGCGAACGACAAGGGGGAAAAAGTGCCGCCTTAGCGGCAAAAACGCGAGGCCCGGCGCCGTTCGGGTCGCTTGGGTGGCGGCTCATCCTGGCTCCGCCGTGGGCGATCCGTTCGGCGGCAGCGGCAGCGGTCGTGGTGGTGGCAGTGGCGATGGCGACGGCGGCGGCGATGGCGACGGCGGTGGCCGCCTTCTGGGGCTTCGAATCGATGCGGTCCAGGCGAGACGACGCGCGGCATCCGCCACGGCACGGACGACGGACGACGGGCGCACGCAGCGCGGCGATCCTTCCCCGACGCTGGAAGACGTCAGGCTGGCCACGTTCCGATGCCAGCCCGCTGCCATCGCATCGCCTGCCAGCATCCTGCCGGCATCCTGGAGGCCGGGTCATCTCCGGCCAGGTGGCCTTCCTCGCGGGCTGCCGCCAGCACGAGCAACCGGACAGCGGCAGACGGCGCTCGGCCCGGCGTGCTGCTAGGGCGCGGCATCGTGCCCCCGTGAACAACCGCGGGTGGCCTCGGGGTTCTGCCGATGGCAACGGCGACGGGCGGCTGGGCGATCCACCGCTTCAAATACGCGGCGCGCGCGGAGAGCCGCCTGCATGGGTCGCCCGCCTGGTCGCCTGCACCATCCTCCGCTTCCAGGGATCGCGGCGGTGATGGGGTCTGATGTACGCATACCAGGGACACGCGCTGTTACGCTCAGGATTCTCGACGGTGCTGCACTCTCGTGCCTTGATCACCGCCGATCCTCTTGGCTTTCCTTTTTCTGTTCGTTTCGGCCGTCCGGCCGGCCATTGCCCGTTTTTTTCCATGGCACGATCCTTCGTTGTGACCCCCCGCGTGTAGCCGTTTCACACACACACACACACACGTGTCCATCTCGATATCGATTCTTGTTCCCCGACGTCTTCTCAGACCGTCAGTCAGTCAGACATACACCCACCCACACGTCTCGGCAACGCACGTCCGGACAGCATTGATACCCATCCCGTCATCACCCTCATCCCTCGGCCTAGTGTGATTGGTCGTCGCGACGGACGGCAGCCGCTCGAGTCGGACTCAGACGTTGACGGGACGCGGCCTTGGTGAGGGTGTGCGATTGACACAGCCCCACACGACGGCACGACCGGGGTTCAGGTGACCACGGCCCCGCACGATACGGAGCCGACCGCACGCCCGCCACGCCACGGTGCTCGGTGATCCGTCGCCCTCGGGACGGGAACTCGGACCATCGCCCCGCGCTGCATTACTGCGTTCATTGGATTCGCTGGATTCGCTGGATTCGCTGGATTCGCTGGATTCGCTGGATTTGCTCGACGGTGTGTGCGTGAACGCCGGTGCATGATCGATGGTCCGGGATCGTCGGGGGAGGGCCGCCATCGTCACATCGTCGCTGTCACTGTCCTTGGACGTCGCAGCCGAAGCGAGCAGGCGGACCGCACTTCTCTGACTGGCCTCCCGCTGTCGCTACTTGGTGCGTCATCCTGCACGTTCCCGCGTGCACCAGGATCTGAATCGACGGCCCTACTGCCGTTGGTGCCGTGGCGTGCCGGCGGTGCCCTCCGCCCCTTGCTTGGGCGTCCTGACCGACGCGCGATCTGCGACGATGGCCGCCCCATCGCCGACCCTGTCATGGGGCCGTCACGCGCCCCTCTCGCCGTCCAGCTCGCTGGCCAGCTCGCCCTCCGCGCCGTCGCGCCCGTGCTCGCAGCTGCTCTCTTCCGACATCGCTGCCGTCTGTGACTACGAAGATCACCTCACGTCCGACGAGATGGACGCGATGGATGAGATCGACCAGCTCGACGCTGATGACCTCGATGGCATGGACGGCGCTGACGGCGCTGACGGCGCTGATGGCGTCGACAGCGTCGACGCGGCCGGCGCGGGAGCGGCTGTAGACCGCGATCCGGAGCGCGCGCTCTCGCCGGCCGCCGCGACCGCCGCGCCCGACCTCGCGCTCAATGCCGCGTATGCCTACTCGTCGACCTACGAGCCGCCGCACGCCTTGGACGACGCGTTTGCCCTGGACGGCGCGCTCGCGCTCGGCGGGACGTGGGCGCTGCGCCTCGCCGAGGACCTCGACAGCCAGGAGGAGCGCGCGATGGTGATTGCTGCCAAAGAACAGGCGATGTGGGTCGTCGCCCGGGCTACGGCGGCCGCCACCGCCGCCACCACCGCCGCCGCCGCCGTTGCCGCCAACGCCGCCGCGGGTGCGGCGGCGGGCGTCGGCGCCCCGCCGCCACGAACACACTTCGCCGCCTCTCAGCGGCCCCTCCCGCGGCCGCTCTCGCTCTCGCCGCTCATGTCGCCGCGGCCGCCACTCTCGGCCTGCCCGACGACCTTGCCGCGGCGGCATCGCGCGAAGGCCTGCGGACCCCGGCGCTGCTCGTCAAGCTCCACGGGCAGTGATGCGTCGCCCGCGCCGTGTCCCGGCACCCCGGACGCGGCCGCCGTCGCCGCCAGCGCCGCCGCGCTGCACCCGTCGCCCGCGCCCTCGGGGGCGCCCTCCCCGAAACCGGGCGCGGCCGGGACCGCCGTGCCTGCCTCGCCCGCGCTCTCCACAGCGTCCTATACGGCCCGCGCCTCGGGCTTACGCCGCCGCCGCGCCTTGCCGGCCGCGCTGTTGCTGCCCAACGCGACGTCACCGGCCACGGGCGCGCCCATGATCACGACGACGCTGCCGCGCCGCCGGCCCGTGGCGGCGTCCGCGATGGCGTTTGAGGACGCGCCCGTCTCCGCCGCCGCCGTCCTGCCGGCCGCTTCCGCCATGCAGGCGCCGGCGTCGCCCGCGCCCTCGCATGCCTCGACCGTCTCGGTCGGCTCGGCCGCCGCTACGACGCCCTGCCGCCCGGCGCCCGCGCTGCCGCTGCTGGCGCTGCTGCCGCAGTCCACGCCGATTCCTGAGCTGGCTGCCATCGGGTCGCCCGACGCCGTCTCGTGCGGGGACAGCGACAGCGATGCGACGCTTGACGACGACGGCGACGGCGACGGCGCGGCCGACCTCGACGATGCGGCGGCGCGCGCGCGCGCCGCGGACGACGAGCAGCCCCTCAGCCTGCGGTTGCCGTGCCTGATGCGTCGCCAGAACCTGCGCAAGCTCCAGACGCATCTCTTTGGGCCGGACGGCCGCGGCGAGGCGCCGCGGGCCTCGGCGGCCGCAGACTTCGGCGTCCCCATGCGCCGCCCGCACGATTCTGACGCGTATGCGTACGACTCGATCACCTATACGCAGGCGGCGCCGCTCTCGTGCCCGACCGGCTTGCACCGCGGCAGTCCCGCTGATCTGGATCTCCGCTTTGTCAACGAGTCTGTGCTGCTCGCTCAGGCCCGTGAGCAGGCCCGCGCCGTGTTTGGGAGCCTTTCCGGGTCCCGTCTTGCGGCGCCCATGGCCTGAACATCCGTTTCCCTTGTTTTCTGTTCTGTTTGCTTTCTTTTCTGATCCTCTTCTGCTGCTTCACTGGTGATGGGAGGCGCGGCATCACCATTTCTTTTTTTTGCATCTGTACATTGTTTCATTTGAACGAACCATTCATTCTAACGAACGAACACCCAGGCTCACCCCGACCCAACACGCACACCAGGCCCTCCATGGTGCCCCCCAGGGGGCCCCCCACCGAGCCAGGACGCATCCATGGCGGATGGGCTTGCCGATCGTGGGCGGTCACTTGGCTGCTTGCTCCGCGTTGGGGCACAGCGCTTCCGGTCTGATGGGTCAGGCCAGACAGCGTCGGATGTTCGACGCGGCAAGGAGATCGCGGTTCACGAACTGGCCGTGGGTGGCTTTATACCACAGCAATCCTCAGACCACGCTCCCGGGGCGCCGGCGTTGACCGGGTTTCAGGCGTTCAGTCGTATCGTATCGTGGTTATCAGGAATCTGGCGATTGCCGAAGGGGATGATTCGACGCGGACAACGCCCACGTGCCAGCGTGTCATCTCAGCGGTTTCAGCAGAACACGACGGATCGTCACGCTCAGCCCCCGTACCGCATCACCAGCGCGATCTAAACGCGATCGCTCACTCGTGGCCGGTGATCCCCCCTTTTGATCGCCACGCGCCATCTTGCCGCCATGCGCGCCACCATGCGCGCCACGGCGTCGTCGTTCTCGTCCGCCACCGCCGCGCTGCAGGCTCGGTCCCGCGCCAGGGTCCTGATCCGCACCTACGGATCGCTGCAGGCCACGGCCTCGGCCCGCCCAAGCCGGGGGGCAGGTGCCCGTCCCTATACGACGTATAACGCGGCCGTCGCCGGCCTGGATCCCGACCTGCAGGAACTGCAGGAGACGGCGCGGGCCTTCGCGGCCCGTGAAATCGCGCCGTATGCGGCGCAGATCGACCGCGACAATGCCTTCCCGCTGCCGCTGTGGCAGAAGATGGGCGAGATGGGGTTCCTCGGGCTGACCGTCAAGGAGGCCTACGGCGGCCTCGACTTGGGCTACTTTGCGCATACACTTGTCATGGAAGCCCTTAGCACCGCGTCGGGCTCAGTCGGGCTCTCGTACGGCGCGCACTCGAATCTGTGTGTTAACCAGATCCACCGCAACGGCACGGATGCCCAGAAGGCCAAGTACTTGCCGCGGCTCGTCAGCGGGGAGCATGTCGGCGCGCTGGCCATGAGCGAGACGACGAGCGGCAGCGACGTTGTCTCGATGCGGCTGCGCGCCGACAAAGTGGATGGCGGCTACAAGCTCAACGGGACCAAGTTCTGGATCACGAACGGGCCTGATGCCGACGTGCTCGTGGTGTATGCCAAGACCGACCCGGACGCCGGGCCGAAGGGCATCACAGCCTTCCTCATCGAGAAAACGTTCCCCGGGTTCTCGCAAGGCCCGAAGCTCGATAAGCTCGGGATGCGCGGGTCCAACACCTGCGAACTCATCTTCGAGGACTGCTTTGTGCCCGAGGCGAGTATCCTCGGAAAGCGGAACGAAGGCGTGTATGTGCTGATGTCCGGTCTCGACCTCGAGCGACTTGTACTGTCGGGCGGCCCGCTCGGCTTGATGCAAGCCGCGCTCGACGACTCAGCGTCCTATGTGCACGAGCGCACCCAGTTCGAACGACCCATTGGCACCTTCCAGCTGGTGCAGGGCAAGATCGCCGATATGTACACGAAGCTCCAGGCGAGCCGCGCCTACGTGTATGCGGTCGCGCGTGCCGCCGATGCCGGCCAGGTCAGCAGCAAGGACTGTGCGGGGGCCATCCTGTACAGCGCTGAGCGCGCGACCGAAGTCGCTCTCGATGCCATCCAACTGCAGGGTGGCAACGGCTACATCAACGATACGCCCACAGGGCGCTATCTGCGCGACGCGAAGCTCTACGAGATCGGCGCCGGCACCAGCGAGATCCGCCGGGTGCTGATTGGCCGCGCCTTCAACAAGGACTTCCAGGTCAAGTCATCCAGCGCTTAGCGCATCGCGTGCTTCGCCGAAGTTACTATTTTCTTCTTTTCGTATCGAGTGAAGCCTCTGGTTCCTTGCACGGTTACTTTCGTTGTAAAGAATGTAAATGCTCACCCTCTGCGACCCAACACTTTCATCAACTCAGAGTCGTGCTCGATGCCTCGCCTTCGTTGATTCTTCCAGAGTCTTTGCGGCCACGCGATGCGGCCCCGGCCACCCAGATGGGCATGCTTGCGATTCGAGACGGGATTGTTGTGCGTACACCACATGTCGGATCCTGATCCAGCGGTCGCTGCGGTATGGGCGGCCGTCCATCTGGGAACATGTCTCCAACTGCGGTGTTACGCCCAACCATGATTCGTCGACAAGAGGTAATGGCCGCCATCTCGCTGCTTCGCTGCTTCGCTTCCTCGCTTCCTCGCGGCGTCGTTGCACGCTCGCTTGACTTCTCGATTGCGATGCGATGCTGCCGTCCACCTCGCGACCTGGCGCCACGCGATGCTCGAGGGTGCTTTTCCTAGGGGGCTGAGCCGCCACATGCGCCTCGCTCAGCGTGCGCCCTAGCGGTGCGCCGTCGCTGCGCGTTGCTGCTTTCGCTGCTTTCGCGAGGACCCCATCGTTGTCGCCGCGGCACGACCCTGTCGCGGTGGCGCCCCTGGTCCCGCCTAGCCGGCTCGCCCACCCGTGCCCGCCGCCGCACCGCGCGCGTCGGGCAGCAGCAGCACGCGACCGGCCGCCACGGGCACGAATGACGCGTCCTCGGACGGGTCCGAGCATACCATACGTGAAACGGCGCATGCGGGTGCAGCGTGGCATCCTGCCGCGGCGAGGCTTGGACGCAACGCGCACCGCGGCGGCAGGACGCGGTGATGGCGGCGACTTCCGCACGGCGCCAGTCTGCGCAACGGGCCAAGGAGCGCATGAAGCGGCCCTCGTGGGACGTCGCTGAACGGCTGCCGACGCGTCGTTGATCGGGTGACGGTGTGACTTTCTGACGCTCGCTGCCCGCCCGCAACCTCTCGCCAACCCCCACGGTTTTCTCCCCTTCTTCTTCGCCTCCACCCTGGTTCGATACCTCCACCATGAACCCTGAAAAACTCGCGCAGCTGCAGGCGGCGGCCCGCACCGGCGGCAAGGGCACGCCGCGCCGCAAGATTGTCAAGAAGCCGACGAGCACGGCCGCCGACGACCACAAGCTCGTCGGCGTGGTGCAGAAGCACAAAGTCCAGACGATTCCCCACGTCGTCGAGGCCAACCTCTTCCGGGACGACCAGCACGTCGTTCACTTCAAGGCCCCGAAGGTCCAGCTCTCGGTCAAGGATCACGTCGTGATGCTGCAGGGCCGCTCCGCGACGAAGCAGATCACCGAGTGCTTCCCGGAGATCCTGCCGCAGCTCGGCCCCGAGAACATGGACGTGATTCGCCAGATCGCCGCCATGTACCAGCGCCAGATGGGCGCCGCCGCCGGCGACGCCAAGCCCCAGGCCGCGGCGCCTCGCGAGGAGGGCATTCCGGAGCTCGTCGGCGACTTCGAGAACGTCCCGGACGTCGAGTAAGCTCGCATCACCTGCTCGGCTCGGCGGTGAGCAGCCGGCGTCACGAAACGCTGTCCGCTCGGCTACGCGCGGTTGGCGGGCCCTCGGCCGATTCGTCGGCTGGGCACGATGCCTGACCTCGGTCGGCGCTGCCCGGCCCGCGTGTTCGGCAGGCCGGCGTCTGCCCATGGTGGTGGCCCGAACGAGCGGACGACGCGTTGGATTTTTTTCTTTTTGTAGAACAGAAACAAGAGTTGTGGTATAAACAAAGCGAGCGTCAAACGAGCGTCAAGCAAGCGGAAGGATCAAGCGAACAGGAACGACGCGATTATCTCGAAGCAGGCGAGGGCGCGGGTTCGAAAAGAGACATCGGCGAAGCGGGCGATGGGGTCTCTTTCTTAGTCCATGCGACCCTTCAGGTGTTTCGTGACGATCTTGTCCTTGGTGATCACGTGGACGACGGCCCCCCAGCCAGCAATGCAGTCGCGGTCGATGGCGTTCAGCATGGCCTGCGAGATCGTCTCGAACAGATCCTCCGGCCCGAGGTTGGGCTCCCACAGGCTCTCGCACATGCCGTACATCTGCGAATTGGCGGTACCGCTGACGACAAAGTCCTTGGCAAAGTTGATGCACCCGATCAGGTCCGTGGACGCGATGAACGGCTCGCCCGTCTTGGGATCGAGCCCGGCAATGATCGGCTCCACGAACCACGGCCCGAACCGCTTCTCATACAGTGACGACGATGCCAGGTGCGCAAACGTCTCGGGCGAAATGGGCCGCTCCTCGCGCAGTTCGTACATCTTGACCTTGTAGCGGAGCTGGTCCGAACTGCCCGATGGCCTCCGACGAGTCATAACGAACCACGCGCGATGAATCACGCACCCCAGCATACCAGCCGCAAATAAAAGAAAAGAAGTGGTGAGTTCATTCACCCGCGAACACCGAGCCATCGAGGGCGTATAGGGGCGTTTCGAGCGCCTGGGCAGCGATCGTGGTCGACTTACAGGGTGATGACGTCGGACGCCAGGCCAGCGAGGCCCACAAAGGTATACTTGTTCATCTGGAAGATCTTCTGGAACTCGGTGCCGAGGGTGAGCGCCTGCACGCCGAAGCGGCGATCGGCCGCGATGGCCACGCAGCCGTCGCCCTTCATGGCCATGACGGCTGAGCCGTTGTATTCCATGATCGACTACGACGCGCGGATTGGCCCCATCGGGAAACGATGCAGCAGTATCGAGAGGCCGAAGCGCAGCGATGCATCGATGCGGGTCGGTTGATGTCACACCCGACCCATCCAAACAGCAACCAAGGGATTCACAGGCGTGAGGATTTGAGAGACGTGACGATCAGAACGATCGCGCCATTGGATCGGACGCGGCACGGCACGGCGTCAGGTGCGACGGCCCGCGAGGAGACGATGGTGCATCGCCGCGTGGCCGCCATCTCGTCAAGGACTTACCATGCCGGCAGTCGAGCGCGGAGCGCGAGTGGAACGCGGGGAAGCGCGAAAGACGGGAGCGACGCGGCCTCAGCCAACGAGCAGCACGCAGCGGATGCGGGGGGCGCGTCGCGGGGCAGGAACGGATCGAAGGCCGAGGCGGCGGCCGAGAGGATCGCAGGGCGAGCTCTGTCAATGAGCAGCTGCCACGAGACGGGAGGATGCGGCGACGGCGCTTGCTTCGCAGATGCGCGCGCGCGCGGATGGACGGAGGGACGGCGCTCGGGTGGAGTCGCAGGAGCAGCGATCACGCGAGGATGAAGGAGGAGGATCGCAGAGGGGCAGCCGATCGTCTCTCGGGCAGGTCGCAGGTCGCGCAGAGCGGCACAGGTGGCGGGTCGAGCGTGATCGGCGGCGTCGCGTCGAGTCGCGGCAGCCCGTTCGCGCATGGCTTCCTCCACGGAGCCTATCGAGATGAAGGGGGATGCGAGCGACGAGGTCGCGTGCCTTCGGCCGGCTGCGGACGATGCGAGGCGCGGCGCGGCGAGGCCAGCGGCGAGACAAGGCCATGGCGACGCGCTCGTCGGCCCTGCCACGCGGCGCGAGGCCGCATACCCATGGCGCCGGCCGCATCGTGGTGGCCGCCCGCTTCGCGGCTCGTCGGCGCCGCGCCGTCGGCGCACGCGTGTCGCTCAGCCAATCGGCGCGATGGCGCCGACGCGGTCGCGGGTCCCCGTGGCGCTCACCCCTCGTCGTGCCGTGGCACCCGTCGCTCGGCCCTCGCCGCGAAGTGGCGCAGACTCACGACGGGTGCTTTCGCTTTCGCTTTGGCTTTCGCTTTCGCTTTCGCTGTGGCGGTTGCTTCGGCGGTCGCGGCCGCCTTCGCTGGCGGTGGCGACGGCGCCGCCGTCGCGTGATCTTCATGATCGGCGTGAGCCGAGGAACATGGCGACCGCGACGTACCCGTCCGGCGATGGCCAAGTCCGGCATCCGGCGCCAGATCCACGGCGTGGCTCGATGATCCAAGCGCTGGCACGTGGCCGCTGATCCTCGCCGGCCACCATTGATCTCGCCCGCCCCCGTCGGCCGTCCATCCCGCCCTGCTGTCCGCCGCGGCGGCGGTCGTCCAGCGATGCTCGCTCACGATCCGGCGGCCGCCGCGGCCGCCGCCATCAGCCAGACCCGCCGCAGCGCTCGCCGCTTGGAGCAGGCCCAATCCCTCGTCCGCCGCGAGCTTCTCGTTCAATCCCGCGCCGCGCAGCGTTCAGCCGCCGCCGCCGCCGCCGCCGCCGCCGCCGCCGCCGCACCGCCGCGAAGCGATGTCTACGACGATCCAGTATGGACTGCCGCATCTCGCTCGCCCGCGCTGCCGGGTGTCCCTGCCGCCGTCGTGGCAGCACCACTCCCGACCCTCCCGCACGGCTTGGCGAGCTTCCAGGATCTGTACCGCGCCGAAAGGGCCGCCCAGCCGACGCCGACGCGGCATCACGCCATTCAGGACGACAGCCACCGCGATGGCCGCGGCAGTCACGGCCGCCATGACCATGACAATGCCCATGGCCTCGGCCTCGGCCGCAGGGATGATGGCCCCCATGCTGGACCCCAGGGCGGCCCCTATAGCGGCGGGCCTGCGTATGGCCCGAGGTCTTGCCGGGGTGACGGCGACAGCGCAGTCACACGAATCCCGATTCAGCACCAAGCCGCGGCGGCGTTTCCGCCCCACACAGCGGCCTCGCCCAAGCGCGAGCACCGCACCCTCGCCGGCTACCCGCTTGCGTCCTCCATCGTCGCCGTGGCGCCCGGCGATGACGACCGCGCTCGGTCGCCGACCCGCGTTCGGCACATCACGATTCCCGAGAGCGCCGAGGCGGCGCTGCTCGCGGCGCTCCAGGCCATCGGGCGCGGCCAGCCATGGCATCCCGACCGGCCCCGCGGGACCGCCACGGCGCTGCCGCCGCGCTCGCCGACCCGCTCGCCATCGCGCTCGCCGACGCGGCCAGCGACCCGCGGCGGCGGAGCCCGCCCAGCGGCGCCGTTGCATCGCGAGCGGGAGGCTGCCGCGGCACCGCGTGCCCCCGGCGCCATCGATGCGCATACGCGGACGCACGATGCGCTGGACGGCCGTCGGCCCGCCACGCGCTCGCCCGACCGCGAGGCTGCGAAGGCCGCGACGGCCGCACGGCGGCCCGCGGCCGCGCTCCCGAGCCAGCGCTTCCAGACCCGCAGCGGGCTCTGGCACCGCGACCGCGACGCCGAGGACAACCAGCGCGAAAGCACCCTCGAAGCCTACGACCGCCGGCTCGTGCAGCTGCTGGAGCGCCAGCAGCGCGCTGCGGCCCCGCCGCGCGCCAACGTCCTCCAGCGCCGCGGGCGACGGCGCCTCCCGCCGCCCACGGCTGCGGGCTTCCGCCGCGCCCGCTCCGTTCCCGCCCCGCGCACCCGCGCCTCCGCCGCCGCTGCCGCCTCCGGGTCGCCGCCGCCCTTGCGGCGATCAGCGCGCTCGCCCCTCACGGCCGCCGCGGCGCGTCCCTTGTCTCTCGCCGCGCGGCGCCAGCCCTCCGCCGCCCTCGCAGATCCTGTGACGGCCGCGGCGCGAGTGCGGCCGCTCGGTCGGCGATCCCGCGCGGGCGCCGATGCGGGCGCCGATGCCGACGCGGACGTCGATGCTGATGCCGATGCCGATGCGGTCGACGACGACGATGATGATCCGGGCGACGAGGGCCGCCTGGATGCGCGGCCCCCGCGGCCGCCATCGCCGCCGGCCTCCGCTATCCCCTCGAGCGACTCGCTGCGCGCGCGGCCCGCGGCGGGCGTCGGCGCGGACCCCGCCATCGAGGCGCCGCCACGGCCTTGGACGTCCGGACGACCGGCGGGCGTCGCCTCGCACCGTGCCGCCGCGCCATCGGCCCGGACCACAGTCACGCGCCGGCGGGTCGCGCCGGCGCCAGCGCCGGCGCCGGCGATCCCGACACGGCCGCCGCCGTGGCTCGTGCCGCGTGCCGCGGCCGCGGCCGTCTCGACCGACCGTGCCGCCTCGGGGGCTCCCGCGATATCGCAGCCCACAGCGCCTGGGACGCGGCCGCCGCCGCCTCCGTTGCCCGCGGACGACTACGTGCCGCTGGATCCGGACCGACTCGCCGCCGTGCTCTCCGAAGTCGATCTCTTTGTGGACGAAATCGTGGAGGATATCATGGCATCCGAGGGGCTGACAGCGTTGACGTAACAGCGATGCTTCCCCAGCGAGAAACGATGTCCGAGATCGTATATTTAAGAGTGAAGTCGTAGAGAGAGAAAAAAGACGCGACGAGGCATGGGTTTGCCGTTGCCTCAGGCAACGGCATCGGTCACCGGCAGAAGGCATACGTAGCCCACACAGCGACGTTGGCAATGCCAAACCCGACAATCACGGGCCAGTACTATCAACATCCACGGCCATACGTCCGGTCGAAAGGAAATAGGTTCATCAATGACAAAACAAAACAAAACAACAATAAGACGCAGCACGATGGTGAGTGAGGCATTTCATCCCGACACAGATCGAAAAGTGCCGAGAGCGACAAGAATTGCCAAGATTTCATGATACGGACCTCAGCGCGAGAGGAGGGCAGCGAATCACGCCGAGAGGCTGCTGCTGTCGCTGCCACCGTCGTTGATGCGGGCAGCGGTGATGACTTGGCACGACTCGACGAGGCCAGCAAGGCGTCCTTCAACTGCTGCCGCAGCGTTGCCAGCTCTTCCTCCAAGTGCTTCTTGTCGAGCGCCCACTGCGACTCCTTCGCCTGGAGCGCCTGGTAGGTGATTTTCAGAGCGCGATACTCGTCCAGCACCGCCGCATGCTCACGTGCTGCCGCAACAGCCGAAGCCGTCGCTGACGCCACGGCGGATTCGGCGGCCTCGGCGGCCGCGACCGCTTTGGCCTCGCGCGGGCTCCGTGCGTCTGACGGCGCCGCCGCTGCCGCTGCCGCTGCCGTCGCGCGCATCTCTGCCGCGGCCGCTAGGGCCTCGGCCTGCACGGCACGGGCCTCCGCCTCATCGGCGCGGCGCGTCGCACCAGCAATCGCGGCCTCGTGCTGCGCCACGACGGCCTGCAGCGCCTCACACCGCGCTTCATACCGCTGCCGGTCGACCACGAGCGCCGCGTGGTCCTGCGTCTTGGCGGCGAGGGCCTGGTGTCGGTCCATCCACAGCTGCGCAAGCGCCTGGCTGTCGACGAGCTGCTGCGCCAGCGCGGCCGTCGAGGCGGCGGCGCCGTGGCCGTGGCCATTGTTGCTGCTGCTGCCGGCAGGCCCGGCGCCAGACGGCGGCGTCGCCGCCGCGGCCACCCCCTGGGCCACCTGCGTGGTCTTCTGGACAAGCGCGTCGATCTGGCCGAGCGTGACCTGGAGATGCTGCAGCTCCGCGTGCGTCGTCAGCGCGGTCTCCATCGAGACTTCCATCGTGAGCGGCGACACGCTGTCGTCAGTCGAACCGTCGCCAATCTCCTGACGGGTTCCCGTCGAGTTGAGCGAGGTGGACGACGCCGCCGAGGCGGGCGCGGCCGCCGCCGTCGATGCAGGGACGGAAACAGGTATCGCCGACGGGTGGGCCGCCGCGACGCGAGAGGCCGACGGCGCGGCCGCGGCCGTGGGTGGCGGGTTGAACCCGTCCTGGAAGTACGCGCGGCAGGCGATGCGTTTGAATTGGCTGTCGAGCTCGGGCTCCGAAATATCGATGCCAAACTCCACAAGGTCGCCGTGGTTGAGCGGGAACGGCGCGCTCATCTCGCCTTCGTCGCTCAAGCGCTGGCCATTGATGAAGGTGCCGTTGCTCGATTTGACATCGCGGATCCACGCCTGGCCAGCGTCATACCAGATCTCCGCATGATTCCGCGAGAGCACTTTGGAGTCAAAGGTCCCATTGTGCGTCTCGGGCACCGTTTTATTGGGTATCGAGCGGCCGACTTTGATCGGACTCAAGAGATCCAACAGCTTGGTATCGAACGTTGCATTGACGGACTCGAGCCGCAGACTGTCGGCATCGATGGTATCCGTGGGAAAGAAGGAAACGGTGAGTGTTCGGTCCTTTAAACGCGGATCTGGTCCCAATACAAATCAGCAACGCCTTACATGGGCGACAACTGGGTTTCCTTCAAGGCTTGCAGCGCCTTCCGGCTGACTGATCGTGCCAGCATGCATCAACCACATCAAAAGGATATAAAACCATTTTTCAGCATGAGTCTTCTTGGAGTTTCTGTATCCATAGCATCGACGGCCTGACTATGCCGGTTGGGTGCGGCAGTCGGCACACCGAAGCCACGTGAATACCACGTGGGCGGGATTGCCCGTCGTCCAACCTACTTTTGCGCGAGATGGCGGACGGCTCCATTATGGCCGCGTCGGGTTGCGTAACGACACGTCACAAAAACACCGTCGCCGCTCGGAGCCGATCGGCCGAGGGGCCGGCTTGTGGTCGTGCCGCGCGCACGAGATACGCCAGGACGGTGAGCACGTCGCCACGCAGTGCGGATCAGCCGCTGCGCGACGGCCGATCAACGGAAACTCGATTGGGGGATCGGCCGGGCGCGGATGACCACGTGCGCTGTGCGATCACGCTTGTCGGAGTTGGGTCGGGGTTCTGGCAGAGTTGTGCTCGCGTTCTCACAGAGCTCTGATGGAGGATGCCGTGCGCAGGCTCGCATGGACCGTCAAATGCAGTATGCTTGCGCGTGTCCGCCATGGGCCGTGGTCGGAGGCGCCGTGAGGATGCAGACCTGCGATTTGAAGGGGCTTTTGGCGCCCGGACGAAGCTTTGTTATGATGCCCGTCCGTGGCGCCCGTCCGTGGTTTCACAGGCGATCGGCCGTCGGGCTGATGCGGACCGAAAGTGGGCGGTGTTTTGTTCCGCTGCGATCGCTGCTGCTGCCGTGTCGAAGCGCGCGTGGCGGCGGAATGGCTTGGCGCCATTGCCTTGGCCCGCCACGGCGCTGAGACTTTCCCAGTTCCTGTGCGGCGACTGGGTATGACTTCCGTGCAGATCTCAAACAGGCATCGACGCTAATATACCTGGCCATACGACGTGATGACATTGCATGATCGTATGCAGCCCTACGAAGGAGATATGAGGCATACGTGGCAAGTGGGCGAGAATCCTTTTGTTCATCCCGGCAGAGACACGCGTCGTGCCGTGCATCGGAGATCAGAATTAACGTATGATCTGGAAAGCTTGATACCTTATGGCTCGCGTTACGCGTGCTCGCAGGACATCTGCTCGTCCTGACGAATGAATAAAAGGGGGGAAAAGAAATAAAATAAAAAAACAATCTAAGGAACCATCGCCACAAGGTGCCGCGACGAGGGAGCAAATGTACATGAGGATTGCGTGCCGGTGGAGTGTAAATCGACGGCACTGACATGGCTCGTCGGCGTCGCCGTCTCTTTCACCGTTGCTGGCGCGAGCGATCCTGCGCACGATGTGGACGGCGACTCTGTCGTCTCCGCCGGGTAGGCGCTCGCATAGCTATGCGAAACCCCGCCTGTGGGCACGGCCGCACACCCATACGACGGATGCAGCATAGGCGCGTTAGCATGCGAGCCGCCGCCCAGGGTCGAGAGCGTCGCGGCTTGCTGAGACGGCGCGGTGGCCGTCGTGACGGGCGTCGCTGCTGGGGTCGTCGACATGGTGGCGGGAACCGCTATGGCGGATGCCGACGCCGTTCCTGCGGAAGTCAGGATGGCAGACGGTCCCACCGCTGCGACGGACGTGGCCGACTGTGACTGTGACTGTGACAATGACTGTGACTGTGACTGTGGCTGTGACTGTGACTGTGACTGTGACTGCGATTGCGATGGCGATTGCGATGGCGACGAGGTCGCGGCCGCGGCGGGACGAACACCCAGCGGGTTTTTGGAGTATGACAGCCGGATACCTCCCTTGACCGAGTTGCTGAGCAGTGTGCCATACAGCTGAAGCAGCGCAGCAGTCGCGCTCGGGACGTCTTCGAACTCCACAAAACACATGGGTCCGTTGCCCTTGTTCTTGAAGCTTAGCCGCTTGTATCCGACGACGGGGGCGAACAGATCGCGCAGCTCGTCTTCGCGCGCTGGCGCAGGGAGGTTGCCGACGTAGAGTGTGTTGCACGGCGGGTTCTGGTCACCGCCGGAACGGAATGGAAACATGTTCAGATTCAGCGTTGACATGTACGCGGCAGCCGACGCTTGCTGGGCATTGAGGCCGCTGTGGCCATGGCTCGGCGCATGCGTATGCCCATGATGGTGAGTATGCCCATGACTGTGGCCATGATGATGGCTATGGCCATGATGATGGCTATGGCCATGATGATGGCTATGATGCTGACTGTGACTCGCTACGGCGGGGCTGCCAGCCGCGATGCTCGCGAGATGGGGCGACGAAGCGCTGTGTAGGATCGGACTGTAAGTCGGCCCGTGGGCGTGGGACGACGCGTGCGGATGCGCTTGCGCATGCGCGTGCAGCCCATGATGCGGATGACCGTGCGAATGCAGGCTGTGCGGTGCGGCATGCGCTGCATGCGGCGGCGGCGCCATGCTAGCGCCATGATGCGACGGATGCCCGACGGCCGACGAGCAGAGCCCAGCATGAGGAATCGCTGGCTGCGGGGTCAGATGATAGGGACTCACCTGCGGGCTCGCCTCGCCATGGTGCAGCGCCGCGTTGTGTGACAACCCGAGAAGCCCCTGCGGGCCGTTTACAAGGGACGAGAACGGCTGGGGCTGATGCGACGTCAGGGGTGACGGCTGGGGCTGCGAAGGCAACGGATGGGGCGAGTGATGTTGCTGTTGCTGTTGATGCGGGTGGGTGTGGTGTTGCGTCACATGCGACGAGGCGGGGTGCGAGGTCGACAGATAAGGAGACGGGGTATAACCCAGCGGCGACGGCAGACCACCGCCACCGCCACTGACCGCGTTCGATGTCACACTCGTCGCGCTGCTCAGTATCCCATGCGCGGGCGCTTGGCTGCCCGGCCCGCCATTCGGCACCATCATGCCCGACATATGCGTCTGCGAGTGCGCGTGCGCGGGATGCCCGTGGCCGTGGCCGTGCAAGCTAAGCAGGGTGGTGGGCGACATGGAGCCCAGCGGATGTCCCCGATCCGACAGCTGTGTAATGACGCGTGGCGGCGGAGGGCCTTTGCCCCGCAGGGTATGCACACCCTGTGAAGTCGCCGTCGAGACTGCCGGACTTCCAGCATACGACGTTTGATGATGGCCCGCCGTAGACCCCTGCGAGAGGCCCGTGCCCGGTGGCGTGGCGACTGCTGATTCCAGGGCCGTCGCCATCGTGGCCGCCACCATCGGCGCTACGGCCCCCGCGGAGGGTGTCAGCCCGATACCGGACAGACCATCGGGTGTCGACGCGCCAAGACCATGGCGGCTTGCCGACAGCAGCGGTGTCCCCGGCCCTGCGTTGCTCTCGCTCGGCGACTGCCGCGCGTGATGATAGGGATGGTGGCTGAGCGCATGATGGCCCACCGCGCCATGATGGCCTAGCGAGGGCGGTCCTAAGCCGTGGTGCGCGATCGCGTCCGAGGGCATCAGCGACGCCGCATACGCCGCGGCGGAAACCGATGTCGGCGACGGCAGCGAAGCCGCCACGCCTGGTCCCCCCGGAACCGTGAGAGCCAGACCGGGATCGGCGCCATCCACAGTGCTCGGCCCGCCCCAGCTAGCACCCGGCCCGAGCATCGTGTTGGATGCATTCGATCCGTGGCTCAGTCGATGGCCGCCGACCACGCCAAAGTCCCGCGGACCCGTCGTGGGAGCTGTTGGGGCCGCCGCCAACGGCGCCGACGTAGACGACGCGGCGGTGGCGCCGGGGAGACTCGTGAGGGCCCCACTCAGCGTGGTCGCTGGCATCGGCAGGCTCAATCCTGGCGTCGCGGCGTCATGATCCGCGGTTTCGGCAGAGCAGACCGGTGTCGCCGAGGTCAACGTGCCGGACGCGGCCTCTTCCGACCCCGCCACCGAGCGAATAAGACGGCTGGTCTCAAAGAAACCACCGCTGAATCCGCAGCCGTGGTCCACGCTGCCCGCAGCGAGGGCGCTTGACGACGACGCATGCGCTGGCGACGCCGTGGGGAGGCCGATCCCGTGCGTGGGAAGCGATGACGATGCAGACGACGGCATCGCATGCGCGAAGCTTGACATCGGGATCGCTGACGACGCGGATCCCACAGGCGTCAGGTCGGCGACCGGGTCCGAGCGACGGCGCGTGCCGCGGCCGGCGCCATCGGCTACCGGCACCGAAACCGGCGACGTCTCATGCACCGTGGGCGACGGCGCTTCGGCCGCCGGCGCCTCGACAGGCAAAGGCGCCTCGACAGGCAGATCAAACAACTCGGCCGTCCGAGCGCTCATGGCGCCCAACCGAGAGCCGGCGCCGGCGATGGAGCCCCGTCCCGCTGGGTGGGCGCGAATCGGACCGCCAAACCGCAGGCTGGGCGACAGTAAACTTTCCACCGGTGTTGTGAGATCCGGCGGCGCCGGCGGCGCCGTCCGCAGACCGAGCAGACGGTCCGGCACCGACCCCACGGCCGATGCCGGCGCCAGCGCCGGAGATGGTGCCAGAGAAACGGCACTGCGTACTAAAGGCGACTCTAGACTCGAGCGCAGGGGATCCGCTGCTACCGTCATTGTCTTCGCCGCCGCCGTACCCGTCGTCGCCCCGGCAGAAGCAGACGGTAAATCCCTCTCCGTGCCGGCCTCGCTGGTATGTGCGATCACACTCCTACCGTCGTCGACGTCGTCGTCTGGCGAGGCGGCGTGGTGGTTGATGCCAAAGTAATCTTTAGCGTCCTTGGCCGTCGCGCGTCGGTCGCTGAGCGACGCGGAAAAGCCGGCGTTGGAGGACGCGAACGCGGCTTCGGCCGCCGTCGCCGTAGCCGGCAGCAGTGCGATGCTCGAGGGACTGTCATAAAGTTGTGGGATGGGGGCGCCCGAGGACGCGGGCAGGCTGTGGTCTTTATCAAGCGCCGCCTCGTCGCGGACGGATTTGGCGCTCCCCACCGCCGCACGTTGGCCGCGATGGGACGCGAAGGCGCTCTCTGCGTCGACGACATGCGGCGGCGGATGGCCGTTGCCGAGCCCGGAGCCCAAGCCGGAGAGCGACGATGCGTCGCCAGCGACGGGCGCGTGGCGTATCGCCGGGGTCTCCTGCATGACACTCCACCACGGGGCCACCAGGGGCGCGGCCGGCGACGCTGCGGCGGCATTCAGCTCGGCCAGTCCGCGGGGCGCGGGCAGCGTGGATGTCGGGGTCGGGAGCGCGGCCTGGGCCGCCTGGGACGCCGAGACATTGCGCTGGCTCGATGCCTGGTTAGCCACGCCGCTCACGGGGCTTTGGCACGGCGACTGGGTGGCCGAGAAGGTCATGCCGCCGAGCAGGGACGTAATGGAGGCGGTCATGTCGTCGGCGCTCGCGGTGCCGTGGGTTGCGCTCGGGCTCGAGCTGGGTTCTACTTGGGCTGGATGATGCCCATGATGCGCTTGCAAGGCAGGATGCGGATGATGCGGATGATGGGAATGATGGGAATGATGGGAATGCAAGGTGTGCGCGCTATTGCCCATGCGCGATGCGGGATGCGCGTGACCTGGAGCCGGAGAATGGCCGGCGGGGTTCATAGGATGCTGCAAAGTAGGAAGGTCTGGCGCGATATGGTTTACGCTCATGTTGACGTTGGCCACACGATGCCAGATCGCGCTGGCGTTCATACTGGTGGCCGCGTCCATCGCCGAAGCGGTCGCAGATGCCGCAAGCATGCCAGGCAAGGTCGGCGTGCCGCTGGACGGCAGGCCACTCGCGAGTGTGTGGGCCCCAACTGTGACGCCGACGCCCGCGTTGCTCCGGTGAGTGCCATTGTTGCCTAAGTGGCCCGAATGATGGCTGGCCGAGGTCGCGTGGGCATTAAGCTGGGTCATACTGCCCAGATGGGGGCCGCTTATGCTGCTGTTCAACGCGTTATGGCTGCTGTTCATGTTAGTATGGCGCTTCGGATGCAAGTTCTTCTTGGCCATATCGGCTTTGAGGGTGCAGGCGCGGTCGGGATCGAGGCGGCGACCGTTAAGCACGTCGCGGGCCTCGAGGGCCAGGATGCGGTTCCGAAATTTCGCAAAACCGATGATCTGGCGCTTGGCGCCATGCGTATGAGCACTCCCGCCCGGCGTCGAGACGGTTGGGTGGGTTGTCAGGCCGCTGCCGCCGGCACCGCTGCCGGAAGCCCCCTCGTCGTTGCCCACGGAGGCGTCGCCGGCCGCCACGCTCGATGGCGTCGCGGCCGAGTTCCATCCGCTCTGCGCGTACGACATATGGTTGGTCGCAGCAGAGGGGATTTTGAGAATTGCGGCTTCGAAGCCTGGCGCGAACGTGAACATATTCTGGAACTCCCGCTCGGTGATATCGTCGGGAAAGCCGATCACAAAGATCGTCGTGACGTCCTCGCCGGGGCCCGGCGTGCCGACCGTGGCGATGCCCGGCTCGTAGCCGGCATGGTGATGGGCTTTGCCGCCAGGCGTCAGCACGACGCCGCCTGTCGGGGTCAACGCGCCGCTATGGCCGCTCATCAGATGGGCATGGCTTGGCGGCGGCGGCATCATCATCATCATCTTGCTGAGGGCGGGATACCGTGGATCCATCGCGCCATTCGTGGCACCCGATCCGGCGCCGGGGGTCGACACCGGCATCGCGACCGCGGCCGGGTCATGCACGCCTGCGGGCGTCAGCGGATGTGGGCTCGGGGCGCCGTGCGGCGACGACGCGCCGCTCATGACGCTGCCCGTGCCGCCTGAGCCGTGGCCAATTGTGTTGAGCCGGGAGAGCATGCTGCTGGTGCTTGACGTCGGGAAAGCCGACGGGACCGTCGAATTTGAAGAAGCGAGACAAGGCCAACGCGTGGCGCAGTCACCGTCCGGGAGGCCGAACGAAGCAGAGTAATAAAAAAAACAAAAGGCGGGATCAGCAGTCCAGCAGGCGCAGGCGAGCCAGGATCGCGAACCAGCGCGTATACTAACAGGCCAGGGAAGCAAAGAGTGCGCGTTCAGACCGTCGGATGGCGGCTGTTGGTGGAACGCCGCATGGGTATCAGAAAGGATGGGTCAGACCGCTATATGTGACGCGGCGTTAGGGCCACGCAGTCGGAGAATCAAAATAGGTAATAGTTGCTTCAGAGGGCTGATAGATGCGACCGAAGAATGGAAAGAGCGGTGATTTCTTGATGCAAAAAAGGGTGGTTGATCCGGTCACGGATGGGTCAATGATATGCAGAAGAATGAACGAAAGCAATGCGACAGTCTAAACCCTCATTGAACGAGATGGACGGCGGTCAGCAACAGCAGCAACGGCAGTCACGACAAACACAAACAAGCGGATAAGTTGAATCGAATGGAGGATGAAATGGTTTGAGCATTTCTCGCTAATCGCAGAGCAGGCGGCGCCGAGGTCAGATAAACTGCTTGCTCTCGCTCTCATACTCGTGATGATAACCCGCCGCGAGGGGATCGCCACGATCGCCCTAATCCGCAGATCGTCTACTGCAGGCAGAACCCCCGTGGTGGCCCTGCGTTGCGGTCGACCCACCCTGCAGCGATCGCGCTCGGTCAACGATGCGCGATCGATGATGCTCAATGCGTGATGCTCGGTGCGAGATGCGCGATGCTTGATAGGCGGTTGTGGCCGTCGCCGTGGCGCCGGCAGCGTCGGCCTGATCTCAGACGCGTCGTTCGGTGGGTTGAAACCAGAGCAACCCGGCGCCTTTCGAATCGGCGGGTCGATCCCAGGGCACCCAGCGCAGGGAGTGATCACGTCGTCGTTCGGCGGGTATAGGCCGCCGTGAAGAACAGCTAAGGATGTGAGCGGGGAGGGGGCGAAGGAGGGACGTGGTGGGGGGAAAGGGGGATTGCGGTTGGGGGACGGCATGGTCGAGCGAGCCGGAAGCATCGCGAGCCAGCGTGAACAGGGGCCATCGATCATTGACCAGCACGAGACCCGGCATTAAGGGTCTTGCCACGCCGCAGAAACGCGATGGCCTCGCCAGATGTCTTTGTGCGCCACGCGCAACCATCGACCGATCGTCCTCCGCTAGCGGTCCCCGGGGTGGCCACCGCTTCCTGCCGTGGTTGCTCGAAGCGAGCAGCGGCTCGATGACGATGGGCGGTGGACGATGGACGACGGACGACGGACGACGGTGCGTGCACCCAACGACTCGGTACGGCGTGATGGGCGACTTGCTGCGGTGCGCCAGTGGCGTGAGGTGGACCCAGCGGATGGCGCGCGCGATGGCACCCGTGTCCGAGATCTCGGACTGTCCTCATCCGCCCGTGCATCGCAGCACCTCGCCGTGCATTCCATCGTTTCGCGTCCAGCCCAGCCCACCCGACGTGGGTGTCGCCCCCCAAGCATCCCGTCGACTCGGTGTACCATGCCAGGCCATGCCATGCCAGGCCATGCCATGCCATGCCGTGCCGTGCCGTGCGCCTCCCGCGTGTCAAGGGCCAGCGATGCCCCCGGGCCCCCCCTGGCGACGCGGTCGGGTCACGCATCGGCAGCAGTGAGGAAAACGGTGGAGCGCGGCGTTCGGGAGGAAGGGGGAAAGGGGGAGCGGCGTCCGCTTGCTTGAGCTTGCACGTGGACGCGTCGATGCGAGCGCGGCCGTCATCGCGCACGGATCTGGCAGCGTCGCCGGAGCAGCGTATCGCGTCGCGTCGCGTCGCGTCGCGCCGCGTCCAGGCATGGCCATGGCCAGGGTGGGCCCCCGGACAGGTGATGCATGCGGCAGCTGCTGGGCCTGGGCTTGCCTGGGAAGTCTCGTACCGTGCCGTGCCATGCCACGCCTTGCGCCTCCTCGGGTCCCCGTCGGTCTCCGTGCCCGCGTCCCAGTTCGATCGCGCGCGATCAAGCTGCACGAGATGATCCTCGCCGGCAGAGGGTTGCCGGGGCCTGCGCCGCGGGCCCAGCGACACATCGGCCAAGGCACGCAGACATGCCGCCTCGGGTGCCTTCTCTCCACCTCCGTCCCAGGGGTGTCAGGCGGTCGCTCCACGCCGCCATCGTGAACATCGCCTTTTTGATGCTTAGGCAAAAGATCTCCGCATTGCATCAGGGTATATAATAGCGCATGCAGTGCGGAAATCTTGCTGATCATTTGCTTCTTGTGCTCCAACAAACCGTGCCGTGGCACTTGAAATAGACGTGTTTGTGGCCAACCAATGCTTGCTTATAGAAGCCGATCATGACTTACGGAGACGTGCGCACGACATATTAAAAGGTGGGCGGGGCGAGGTGCATGCCGTATACTTCGGAGAGCGATACCGTAACGCACCGCCCGACGAGCAACAGCCAACAGCCGTACTTCCGACAATTGCAACCGAAGCTCAAACAGTACTCAATGAGTATGCTCGGATCATGTACGGCTGGATGAAAACGCTACAGAATGATCTGCTATTCCTTCGACACTATGGGATAACGCCCCTTCCTAGCTTCCCCGAATCGACACACAGGAAAAATGAATGACCAAATGTCAATGATGGAATCCATCCCTACCCGAAAGCCAGCAAAGACCCTAGCGTTTTGATTGTTTGCTTATCCGTTCACTTCCACTTTAGTCTACAGATGTCTGCCGCCGCCGGTGGCCTGACAATGTCATGTCGTGCTGTTTCCATCGGCTTCTGAATGAGGCGAATCGTCGGCGAATCGTCGCTAGCTCATTTTACAGCTGACGCCATTGGGTGCAACAATCCTAATGCAATGCCCGCTTTAATGGGCAGGCAAGTGACATGGTTTCAACGATTCCAAAGTCGCCAGGATCATGGACATTGAGTCCTCAGAATAAGAGAATATGAAAAACAGGCCCATCCTTATCTAACACGAACATGGTGCCCCCAAGGGGTCCCCCACCGAGGCAGTCCGCATCCAGTTCATCGTCGGATGAACTTGCCGACCACGGGCCACAGGGGGCTTGCTCGGGGTTGCGGCACAGCGCTTCCGGTCTGACGGGTAAGGCCAGGCCACGTCAAACGTTTAACGCGACATTGAGATCGCGGTTCACGAACTGGCCGCTGGTGGCCTCACACCACAGCAAACCCCGGACCACAGTCCCCTTGCACCGTCGTTGCCAGGACCACATTCGTCTGGGCATACACCCGGGTCGTGCGGACCCGGTCGACGGGCGTTGGTACGGTCGAGTGGGTGCCCGCCCTGGACCCGCGATAGATCGGCACGACGCGATAGATCGGCATGACCGTAGGTTCCCGGATTTGCACCTTGGTCAGGATCTCATTCGTCTCAACATGCACCGGGGTCGTCCGGAACTCGTCGACCCGGATGGTGCGGAACCGCTGGGCGCACGCCTGGTACGCGCGAGCGGTTGGAACCGAGATCTCGCCCTGGCCGCCGGGGGCAAACTTGGCTGCGCCAGAAGCGATCACCACTTCAGCGACGACGGGCTGCTTCTCCGTGGCTGCCCCGTCGGCGACGCGGTTCATGAATTTGGCAAATACGCGCTGATTGCCACTGTACAACCGCAGGCGCTGGCATGCCTAGCACGGCTTCAGGAACTCGGCCCACAGCGGCTCATACGTGGCGAGCCACACCTCCAGGAAGTGGTGGTGCACGGCCCGGGCCGTTCCCGATGATGCAATACTTATAGAGGTTGCTTTTTCGGGGGAGGCCGTGATTTAATTTTAGAAAAAAAAAAAAAACGCCTTTCTCGAATGGAGCGACAAGCCATCGCCTAGATCGTCCGACGGATCCCCGGCACGTACGTAACTCGTTCTCCATATCCGTAGTCCATGGTGGCGCCTATCATCCAACTCCGTACCTCGCAATACCCAATCCACGGATGATCGGTGTAGACTACATGTGAGCTTGTGATCAAAGCTTCATGGGGCACACGTCCAGAGCTTATTCTAGCTGGCCGGCGTCGTCGAGATCGGTGTCAGCGGCCCATGGTCCAGCGCCACCGCCGGCATCGTCATCACCGCGTCGTTGCCAGTGTGGGCGCTGACGCCGCCGCTGCTGAGCGGGCGACACCGCTGCGCCGGGGCTAGCGCGGGGCGCATACCGACACAGATCCGGGTGCCGGCCGCCGGTCGCCGCGGGGCCGCCGCCGCCCGGGCCCCCGTGTTGCCGACGGCGACATCGGCCGAACCGTGCCGATAGGATGGCCGAGCGTCGGAGCGGGTGGCGCCCGCGACACCGAGCATGGCGGCGTCGCGCTCCGGGCCGCTGCGCGGCAGCATCGAGTATGACCAGCTCCGCGTGGCCTTCACTAGTCGCACGAGCGCTTGCGCGGCCGGCATCGTCTTGTCGGTCCGCAGGCCGTCCTCCGTTCCGGCGCCGTCACGCGCATGCGCTGCGGCGTCGTCGCCAGTCTGTACCGCATCCTGGCCGGTGGCGGCGAACGTGGATGCGGAGGGCGGGCCATGGAGCTCGGCGAGGCTCATAAACTTGTAGATATCCAGGTTGGTGAGGCGGCGGACGGGCATGACAGCATTCGGCATCGCTGCCAGCACGATCGCCTGGTCGGCAGCCTCGGTATCGGCGGACTCAAGCTTGGGCGCCCCCATTATCTGGTTCCCGTCCGACAAAGCGCAGTTGAGCAAGCGCAACTCGGTCTGGGTGATCGAGATCGGGACAGGGGGCAATGCGACGGAGGCGGCGGCCGCGCCGACGTCAGGTCCGTCGGCGCTGCTGGCGCCGAGGAGGGAGGCGGATCCAGCCATCGTTGCAGCCTCGACGCCCGCAGGATGCATGAACAAGCTGTCCGAGGCGCCGCCGTCGAAGCCCGTGGTGGTGGCCGCGTACAGGGACGCCGATGGGTCGACAGCCAGGTGACGACTCAGCGCGTCTTTCAGCAGGAGGTTTGCTGATCGCGCGTTGCCCGAGCTCGCCCACATGCCGCCCAACACATCGTCAATGTCGTTGCAGCCGTCGGGCATGGTGACGGCCTGCAGGTTGGGGTCCGAACCGAACTGGGCGATGGTGACGCCGCACGCGCGCTGCGTATAGCTCACGCGGGAGTGCGGCGGGTGGTCGAAATCTTCATCGGCGTCCGCGATGAGGTCGCTAGAGGCCGCGATGGCGGCGAGAGGCGATGCCGCGGTCGATGTCGCCACGGCGGCGGACGGCGATGTCACGGATTCTGACATCGCATCGGAGGCCGAGACCGAGCCTGAGACTGAGCCTGAGACCGAGACCGTACGTGAGGCAAACACGCTCTTCAGGGCTCGAAGCGGGCTGACGGTGGGCAGCGACCGGCGCTTGACGGCGCGGGAGGCCGTTCTGGCAGGTTGTGGCGATGGCGCGGCCGTTGCCATTTCCGGTGGGGCCGAGGACAGCATGGACGCGTCAGTGAGAGAGCCAACGAGACGGTCCGTCGTGGACAGCACGGGCGCGGTAGCGGAGGTCAACGAGCAGAGCTCCGAGATGTCGCGCTTGGCATCGTACCACGAGGAGCGGCGCTGGCCGACGCTGACCGAGTGCGAGCGGCCGCGGCGCGAGCCGCGTCCCGTAGCGGCGGCCGGGGCCTGGCGCCGAGCGACGTCGCCGATTGACAGGAGATGACCAATATCCTCGTGGCCGACCGGGTCGTCACGGACATAGCCGCGCGACGCATCAACGTCGTGCGATTCGAGGCCGTGCAGCGCCGGACGATCCATGGTCTCGCGCAGCGTCTGCGAGGGCGACCGCGTTGCGAGACGCGTCATCTCGTGCTCCCAAGCCTCGCCGGTACCCACTTCGATCAAAGTATGGACGTCCGCCAGCACAAGGTCCTTGGTGGCCGAGCACATCCCCAGCGACATATACGTCAGGCCAGAGTCGAGGATCTCCGTGATGTCGGTCGAGGCCGGATCCGGCACGGGCACACTGACCTGGCTGTCGTGGGGCGAGGACCCGTCGCTAAAGGCGTTGGCGGGCATCGAGCGGCTGAAACGGCGGCTCATCCCCTTGAAGCTGGTCGTCGGCAAGACGCTGCGCGTCGACGTCGACGTGAGCGGCCGCCCGAGCATACTGCGCAGACGGGACTTGGATGTGGGGCTGCTGGCCCCGGCGGCTCCGGCCGCGGCATCCGCCCCCGCGGGGTCCAATACGGGGAGCGTGGCCGTGGACGCCCGATAAGGCGATGCGGGGGGTCCCGATGCCCACATCGCGGCCGAAGCCGACATCCCCGACAGCGAGGCGGAAGGCGAGCCCTGCGGCGAGTGGACGTAGGCCAGGAAGCCGTCGAGATCCATGTGGCTTTCGTGCTCGGCGGCCGGCTCGAACTGGGCCAGCGAGGCGGCGCCCGAGGGCGGCGGCGTCCACGCGGTCAGCGAGTCGATGTCCTCCGAGGCTTGGGTCAGCGTGGCCGGAAAGTGGCCCGAAGGCAGGGTATCGAGGGCCGGTTTGGGGATCACGAGCGACATGACGGCGGCCGAGCTCATGGACGCCGAGCCGCTCGCATGGAAGGGCAGATGATGTGACATCGTCCGGTTACTGTCGCGTGGTATGAGACCGCCCGACCGCGTCAGCCGCGATCGCGTGACGTCCGGCTCGCGGCCCATCGAGAAGGGGCGCGGCCGCTGCACACTGGGCGTGGATCGTGCGTTGCACGGGCCCGCTGGCTCGCCCAGCTCGCCGTGCTCAACAGTCCGCACGGAAGGGTGGGTCGTAGTCGTCGTCGTCGTCGCAACGAAGGCGACATCCATCGTCACGGTCGGCATCGCCGTCAAGTACACCGCGGCCGCGGCATCGGCCGCCGTCACGGCGAAGGTGTGCTGCGAGATGTCGAGGGCTTCCTCTTGCGACGCATCCACGGACGTCTGATACTTGAGCGGCGACGTCGTCGCGGGCGTCGTCGGTGAGCGCAGGTGGCCCGGGCTGCTGCTTCGGTAGCCTGACAGCGAGAGTGAGCGGCCGCGGCGGCCATACGACACCGATGAACGCCCTAGCGCCGGCCGGGTGCCAGCGTCGGCAGGATCCGTGCTCTCGATATCAGGGGTGGCGCTGTCCGCGGCGGGGCGGCGCAGCGGCGATGCCGGTGCCGGTGCCATGGTGGGCGTTGTCGCAAGGATGCTGGCGGAACTCATGACCGGGGTTTGGGCGTCGTGAGAGATGGCATGCCCGGGGGGTCACAGCGGCCGGTCAAAGGCGGATGGCAGACGGCCGATCCTCGCGACCCTGAAGGCGGTGCGGGAAGGCCGTCGTCGAAAGAAGCCACGACGATCCTTGTGGCGTCGGTGGCTTTGCGGTGCGACGTCGGGAAGGGGGCGACCAGGCGATCGGTGGCGCTCGGGCTTCAGGACAGGGCCACCGGGACGGAATTGGGGTGCGCCGATTGTCAAGACGATAGCCCGTCCGCGGCCCCTTTCTTTTTTCTTTGTGTTTGACTGGAGGCCTTGAGCGCCTTCCCCGAATGAGAGCTGATGCGTCGGCTACGTTACGCGTTGTCAGCAACGATGATCGGCGGTGCCGAGGTCGGACGAAGTTCGTACCGAAAGGCCAAGCATCCATGCAGCGAGAAATATTAAACAACAGGGAATTGATCAGCATCAGGTGAGTTCATGGTGTGAGGGTATTGCTGCCCCTGCTGGGGCAGACTATGATGCACAGGTGAGGCAGGCGGGGCTGGCGTGACCTGATGGCCTGCGTGACCAGCGGGTATCAACGCCCCGGGCCGGGCGTCGCCGATGCGCCTGGAGATGCTCTTTTAGGGGGTCAACTGCGTAATGAGGACGGCCGTCCCCTTCACCGGGCGTCGCTGTTTGTTACGAGTCTGAGCGCGCGTTGTTGTGGTTCCTCCCTCTTGGGGCGATTAGCGGAGTCGGCGGACCCGGCGGGATCGGCGGGATCGGCGGGATCGGCGGGATCGGCGGGATCGGCGGGATCGGCGGGATGTTTATTTAAGTAGAGCAGCAAAGCGGCACTAGTGGCGCCTGCTTCACCCAAGCGCGTCCATGCGCCCCGAATGTCAAGTGCGGCTTACCTCGAAAGCTTTACGCGGATCAGCAGCGATTCATGAACCGGGCTGCAGAGCCGGTGCTCGCTTCTCGACTTATCGGCGCCTCAAATCAAACCAGGAAATGACGCAGTGTTCACCAAAGGGCCGGGGTTGTTGGAGACTCGCTGATATGATCGGATGGTACCGGTATTGCGGGACCAGAGCGACGTGTGGCTGGTGGGATATAAGAGGGTTGCTCACGATGAGTAATGCCGCGCGGCCCACGTCGATACGTATGCCACGAGCGGTATCGGCTTGCAGAGAGACAAACAGGGATGGAACCGATAAGGCTTCTCGACCCAGTGAGAATGTCGGTGACTAAGAGCTTTGAAGGGCAGGAACCGCTGGGGGATGGTCGGACGACTTCGTGCGTTCCGCTATCATCGAAACCAGTGACGAGTGACATGTTCAGCAATCTCAGATCGCAGCTTCTCCACCGAGCACATCATCGTTGATGACTTTTTGTGATGCCACGGCTCGTACACACAACGATCTGGTCTTCGAACCCATCGTCTTGATCTGGCGCGAGAGGCTGTGGCGGCTGGCAGCAAAGTCGGCGGCGGCGTCGGCGGCGTCGGCGGCGTCCAGAACCCCATCACATGCCTGAGCGCGCCTCGCCGACACCATACCCGATGACCATTGCTTCACGCAAAATTCGCATCACCGTGGTCTCCTCACGCCCCCTGCCTCACGCCGCTGCTACCGCCGCCCCCCGGCGGTAGCAGCGGCGGCCACGCACTCGACACCCTCAGTTAGCCATCCTGATCTCAATGTAACTGTAATCGTGATCGACCCCAGGGGCTGGCGACATGTGCGCTGGAACATCGGCGGGATACGGGATACGTCGATACGGACCCGGAGTCTCAAACGGTGGAGCGTTCGGGAAACCTGACATATTTGGGTGGCGCGGCGGTTCCTTCAGGGAGGCGGTCGGCCCCGGAAACGCCTCGCCTCCTGGCCCCGGGCCTCCCTTCTCGCCTCGCCCGGGGGTGTGGGTGGGGAGCTCCATGAAAATATGAGGATCATGATGAGGCGTTTTCATCATGGCTCGAGCCGGGAGAAGCATTAGACGGCGACAACAGCGACGACGACGACGGAAGAGAAGGAGAGACATCTGCTCAGGAACGCAGCGGCAACGGGTGAATCGGACTCGCCGGTCGAAGTCTATGGACTTCCAACAGAATCCTCGATGTCTGGCGCATCACCAAGGTCAGGCGACGGACCCTTGCCCGTGCATGCCTGTGAGCCCGTGGGTGTTGGGGAACGGCATAGCGCGACCCAGCATAGCGCGGTGCGGCGCGGCAGAGCGCGGCAGAGAGCGCGGTGCAGGCATACCGCCGGAGCAGGCTTCCATCCCCGGATGTTTGAGGCGCAATCGAGAACGGCCGCTGCATGAGGCCGCCGCCAGCGCCGCCGCCACCCGAGCCGAAACGCGTTTGTGGTCTACGCCGAGTCCGCGGGAAAATCTCACCACGCCGTGTTAGAAACCGTGCCGGACGTGCACGGCTGGGCAAAGCCTCCCTGAGGGCCTCCTCCGTATCCCCCGGCTGGGCACCGCCTGCGAGAGCAGGCCAGCGAGGGCACGCCAGGCATCGGTGGCGCGAGTCATTCTCGCAGCATTGGGTGATAGAAACGCAAGAGAGAGCTGCATGGGACTCCTCTGGCGCGGGTAGTGGCGCCACGTGAGATAAGACGGGTCGACAGCAACCGCCATCGACGCGATCCCGTCACCGGGCCGACCATCCCACACCCTCTTGGTGCCCGGGAAACCTCGCATGGGCCGGGCGTCGATCGCGCGGCGGGAGGGGCAAGGACGAGCCGCGATGACGATCTTTGGGGGCCGGCGTCAGGGTCCTAGCACCACCACCACCGCCGCCGCTCCAAGCATGGGCATTCAGGCGCGACGGGCGACCGACCATCGCGGTGGCGTGCCAGGCATCCGGCGGCGCGGGCGGGCAGGCGCCCGCCGAGAACGACCCGGGTGCCACAACTTCAGGCGTGCGGACATCGCCCGAGGAAGGATCGCCGCGCCCTCGGTGCACAGAACCGGTCGCGCAGCAGCCCCTGAGCTGATGGATGCCTATGGACGGGGGATGAGGCGACCGCCGCGCAGCACGAGTCACGGCGCTCATCCGTTGGCGGGCCGGAATGGTCACGGCGGCGGCGCCGACAGGCCGCCATCGACCTTACTCGGGGGTGACGGAGGGCCCACCGCTTGCTGACGTCGCCACGGCCACCCGGACCGCCGCCTCCGTGAGGATTCAAGGTCCTCTGGTTTCGTTCCTCTCGATCTGTCCGCAGCGACCTCTCTCGGCTGGCTGAGCGGCTGACTTGGCGTCGTGCCGCGTTGTAGGGTCAAGAGTCTGCAGCTGCTGTCGCTGCTGCTGCCACCGCTGCTGCTGCCGCTCCTACTGCCGCTGCACCGTTGCCGTGCGTGACCACGGCGATCGCCTGTTAGGATCGGCGGACGATGGCCGCGTCCGCGCCGCCGCGTGCTGATGAGCCGCTTGCCGCGCTCGCCTTGCTGCCGGCCACGCTGCGGGACCAGGTCGCCCACGTCGTCCATCTGCATCCTGCTGCGGGTCCCGTCTTTGCCGCCGTCGTCGCCCATTTCACGCACGCGTCGTCCCGCTCGACGACAGCGGCCGACACCCCCGCGGCGGCCTCATCGCCGTTAAATGCCACCGCCGCCGCTGCCGTCGATATCGCGGGTCCAAGCGCTGGTCTGGGGACGCCGGCATGCGTTCTCACCGCTCCCATCCTCGCCGTCGCCGCCATCAGTGTGCAGATGCCGGTTCGCAAAAAAGTCACGTTGGTCTTCAGCCGGACCCACGTGTGCCTCACGGCCGCGACGCCGCCGCTGCCCGTGCCGTGCGAGGCAACGCACCAGTATGCGCTTGATGCGTTACGGCTCGTCGCCGTCCTGCCAACGCCCGAGAAAGCGAAGCCTCACACGACCGTCGTCATGGCGTGGCAGCCCGAGCCGGGACGACAGCCCGGCGAGCACACTCACTGGCTGATTTTTGGCTATGACCAGCAGGCGAGCGACTTGAAGCTCACGAGCGCCGCGCCAGCCTCAGACCCCGCGGGCCAGCGACTCGCGCGCGCCGTGCTGACCGCCGGCACGACGAATGCGGCTCGTGTCGAAGCCCTGCTGCGGCAGCTCATGCCTCGCCGAGAGATCGCTGTCCCCGACCCGACCTACTATCTGACCCCGCGTCGCAAAACGGCACCGTACATCCGGTGTTACCTCAAAGCCAAGGAAAGTTATCTCTACCTCCTGCCCCATGGCCTCTTCACCGGCCTCAAGCGGCCTTTACTGTACATTCCGACGCGCCATACGTACACGATGGCTATCCATGGCATCACCAGCCGAACCTTCAATCTGACCATCGAGGTCGCAGCCACGCATTCCGGCACCGACGCCGCCGCCGACACGGGCGTCGATGCGGACGCGGTTTCGCCAGCCGCTGACGCGGCCGCGCTCTCTCATGAGCAGTCAGTCAACGAGACCGACCACACGGCCGTGCCAGCGACTTCCCCATCGCGCCCCGGCAGCACTGCCGCGACCGGTAAGGCAGACGATGCTGATGCCGATGCCGATGCCGATGCCGATACTGATGCTGATGTCGATACCGATGCCGGAGCCGGAGCCGGTACCGCGCGGCTCGAATTTAGTATGATCGATTTCAGCGAGTATGATTCGATCGTGAGCTACATTGACGCCGTGAAGCACGATTGGCTGCCCGTGCCCGACACGGCGGTGGCCGACCGGGGCGCGACGCGGCGTGCCGGGGGTCAAGCGGCGTCCCGCGGCGAGGCAGACGCGAGGCCCGCCACGGCCGGCACGACACCCACGGCTTCCGCGGCCGCCAGCGCGGCGGATCCGGGGCGTGCCGCGCTCGTGGGCGCCATCGCCGGCGTTTTTGCCAACACGCCGGGTGCACGCCAAGCCGCGGTGAGTGCCGCCATGGACGACGACGACGACGACGACTTTACGCCGCGGGCGTCTCGTCGTTCTCAAGACGACAGCGACAGCGACAGCGACAGCGACAGCGGTAGCGACGATCACGATGATGATGGGAGCGCGAGCGAGAACGATGATGGGAGCAGTGATGAGGATGACGCGATGGCGGAGGACCGGGACGTTGCGGCGGCGGCGTCTGGAGCTTCCGATCGAGCCAGTGATGGTGATAGTGATGACGCCGATGCCGATGCCAATGCCGATGGCAGCGCAATGCACGTGGACACCAAGCACTCGGCGCCACCGCGCCGTCGAGCCGTTCGGTCCGCCGATGCAGAGGCCGACGCAGATGCGGTGACGGTTCCTGAAGAAGACCATGCCATCGACACGAGCAACATCCTCCCGTATCGTCGACGCTCTCAGCGGCAAACGGCGCCGGACGCCCGCGGAGAGACGGAAACGGATGAGGGTGACGCCGAAGCTACCACCCAGGACGATGCCGATGCAGATGCAGATGCTGATGCTGATGCTGATGCCGATGCCGATGACGACGACGACGACGATGTGGACGGCGATGCAGACGATGAGGACGACGCGGCCGAATCCGATGAGGACGACGCCAATGGCGATGCTGACGATACCCGCGATACCCGCGGCCCTGACCCCGCGCTGGCTTCTTCTCCTGAAATGAGCGAAGCTGAGGACGCGGCAGACGATGAGGATCAGCAAGACGATCTCACCTTGGAAACGCAAGAAGACGACGACGACGACGACGACGATGCGGTGGTTGACGGAGATCACGAGGGGCTTGACGATACAGGCGATCTCGGCGAGACGGCCTATCCTGATATCGTGACAGCGTCGCATTCCGAAGCCGCGCTGCTGGCGGTGCTCAATGCGTCGGCGACGATGTCGCGGACGCCGACGACCCCGCGTAGTGGCGACGAGGCGCCGGATGGGCCCGAGGGGCCCACAGGGGATGCTGATGCTAGCCCGCCTGCAAAACGGCCCCGCCTCGCAACGCCCCGGGCGGTGGCGCGACTCGCCGTGGCCGAGGTCGACGGGGAAGGCAGCGGCAGCGAAGATGTTGACGAATTAGATGAGCTGGATGACGAATAACGCGGCTCGCCGCGAGTCCCGGCGCTTTGTTTGCCTCCGGCCTCGATGCACCGCTATGCTGGGTGTCGCCACCATCGCCGGTCCCGTGGGTTGATGCGTGCGACCGCCTGTTGTTCATTTGCCGTGCAGCTTGGCGTCACGCCTCTGTGCTGTGTTTCCCTCGCTCTTTCTGCTTTTCCGTTATGGTTTTGGTTTCAATAATTTAATCTCGTGATACGCGCGATCATGATCCGGAGGCTTGGCGGTGCTCGAGGACTTTGCGCCGCCCGCCTCCCTGGAAGGCATGCCGTGAGTCTACCGCGACGGGCGCTTCGGGGGTGTCCGGGCCAACACGTACTGCCAGATCTCGCGTAAGAGCGATGTCGGAAGGGTCTGCAGGTCGATCGTGAGATACCGGGACCCCGACGCCGTCTGATACAGGGCCGCATTCGGCGTCCGACGCGGCGAGCCAGCGGCGGCCGCAGCGGCTCGCTCCTGTCGTACGTGCCACACACGGCCATGCACGCGGAGTTGGTGGGCGGGACTCAGCTTGAGAAGGCGGCGGCTCAGAGTGCGAAAGGAAACGGCGGCGCCTGTGTCGGTCATAAACGTCTCGGGCAGCCTCGCCGGGTCCTCGGCGGCCCGGCCCCCGCTCCGGCCGTCGCCACCGCCGTGATGGGATGCCGCGTCGGGCGACGATGGATCAGACGATCCCGCGGCCTTGCGCGATGCACCGGCCCCGCGTTTCCGCGACTGTGATTGCGACGGGTCCCACGACATGGCCGGGCTCGGTGACCGCGTCCGGCTGCGGTCAGACCGCGACGCGCGGCGCCGGTGCAGCGCTTTGCGGGCGTAACCCGGACGGCCGCCGCGCTCTCCCTCGTCAAGCATGGCCGCGTCCCCAACGTCATCGTCGGCGTCGGCGTCCTCATGGTCGTTGTCGCCCTCGCCGCTCTCGTGGTCGCCCCTGCCGCTGGGTTCCCGGCGTGGCATACCGCGACGATCGTGACGGCCGCCATGATTGTTGCTGCTGTCGTCATCGTCGTCGTCGTCGCTGTTGTTGTTGTTGTTGTTGTTGTTGGTGTCGTCGTCATCGTTGCCCACACCGCCGCCACTGCCATCTTCGCCATCCTCCTCATCGCCCCGGCCGTCGTCGCGGGCACGTCGCATTTCGTAATCGAGCACGTCGGACTGCCAGACTCGGGAGGCCGTGCCACGCTTAATGCTCGTGGCATGGCGGCGCTGGTAGGCCATGAAGCGGCGAAGAAGCCGGGCGGCCGCGGGCGGCGCGCGGTCCCTAGCGAGTACGGTAGGTGCGCGGGCGGCCGCCTCGCGCAGGAGCCCCGCAAAGGCAGGCGTGACGCCGCGGAAGCGGTGGGCCACGATGGCGCCGTTCGGCGGCGGCAGCGGCCGCGCCGGATGCAGCGGGTCGCCGAGCGCGAGGAAGATCCGGACATCGACAGGAATCACGAGCGGCTCGGGGGCGCGCGGACCCGCAAAGTGGACCGTGACATGGGCCATAAACTCACCATACGCATCCTCTTCGATCGCAAACGGCGCGTGGTGCACGACCTGCGTCGCGCGCTCGTCGAACGTCTCGTGCAGCTCGAACTTAACGTGCGAAATAAAGGGCAGCTCGGTCGCGACGGCGAGGGGCGCGACCGCAACCGTCGTGCCCACGGGCGTGCCGACGGCATGCGCCGAGGATGACGCCGAGGACGATGCCGATGGCAGCGGCGGCGGCAGCGGTGGCGCAGCCACGTACAGCTGCAGCCGGAACGTGATGAGGGGCTGCGGGTCCTTGCCCCCCGTGAAGCGGCCCGTCCGGGTATACTTGCACGCCACGACAAAGTAGCGCAGATGATCGCTGCTGGCGCCGCCCGATACCAGTCCATACGCAGGCGCGGAAGACGGCGCCAAGTCCTCGTCGTGGGCACGGCGGCTGCTGTTGCCGGTGCCCGTGCTGAGCGTCAGACTGCCACTGCCGACGCTGCCGCCGGCGGTGCCCATGCCGCCGGCATTGCCGAGGCGGTCACCGCGGCCGGAGTCGCTCGATGCGACCGAGCCGCGGGACCGCCGCCGAAGGACCATAGCGGCGGCGACGGCGACAGCGACGGCGACGGCGTGACGCGCGTGTGTATTGTCCACGATCCGTCAGCCAGCTTCGGTGGACGGCGGCGTCACCGCGTCACGGCGTGGGTCCCGACCAGTGCGCCACGAGGCCCGCGGGGGCCGACGGTCAGGGACAGATCGGAAGCGATGAAAGCGTCCTCGCCGCTTTCCGTCGTCCGCGATTGGCCTTCCGCTCTCCGCTCTCCGCTGTCCGCCGCTCGCTGTCCTCCGTGTACGGCCTGATGCTGTCGCGATGATTAAGTTGGCCACAGGCGGCGCGCAAGAGACGGTCGGCTCAAGCCAACGAGCAGGATGCCGCCGCGTGGAGCCGTGGAGACTGGAGGTTCAACGAATCAGGCACGGGAGGGGAGCACGAGCCAGGCGACGCGGAAGGTGAGGACGGCGGCAACGACCGTGGTCGGAGAGCAGCGGCGGCGCTGGGGGTCCATCGCGCGAAGGCGAAGGGATGGTCACCGGACGCGCGACGGATGCGGCACGCAGCTCATCGATTTGGCTCCACGCGCTGCGGTCGATGTCCGCACGATCGATCCGTGGAGCCGCGGGGATGTGGCGCCAGTCAGCACGGTGATACCGCCGCCCTTGACGCCACCTGCCATGGACGCCGTGGCGCAAGGAGGCGTGGCGCAAGGACGGGCCGCGGAAGGACGGGTGCACAGCGGGGGCGCTGGGTCCAAGGTCGTGGTCGTGGGCCACGAAACGACCGCCCAAGCCCTCAACACATGACCTACGCGCAGCGCGCAGCGCGATGGCTGTTCGCCGGTGGTTGTTGATTCAGGATTCGCATCCTGGAAGCCACCGCTTCCGACTGCCGATGGCACGCAGCACTGTCTGTCTCATCCCTGCCGCTGCGTACTGTGTGTTGCCTGCATCACGTCGTGGCGTACCGAGTCCTATCGGCTCGGTCCACTCAGACTCGGGTCATTGGACGTCCTCGCACGACCGCCAGGCCGACTCGCATCCAATATGGTTCGTTCTCCACCTTCGCGCCAAGTACATAACGACAAGCGCGCGTCTCCTTCAACTAGCATCGCGTACCAACGCGCCCTTCGGCATCGAGGCACGATCGTCACGAAGTGCCTTACCCTGTTGTTTGTGATGAATGGATGGTAGAGCCAAGAGGAGCGGCCATGTCAGGACGTCATTCCCGCAGGAATCGGGGATCATCGGTAACGCATGGACTACCGCTCTGCGGGCGCGGGTTCCAATGGTTTGTGCATCGGTGGCACGAGATAGACGGCGGTCATGACAAGCCGGCCAAGAAGAGATCGCCGGCCCCTCCGCGCCCCGCCCCGCCTCCGCAGGAAGCGGTGTAGGCTTCGAGTTGTGGCGCAGTCACTCCGCCATCCTCGCTCGCTGAGCGGAGTTTGATGGACAGGGAGGGGCGTCACAGGGAAGGCGTGAACCGGCGCAGGGAGAGTGGGGACCGGCGAGAGGCCTCGGAGCCACGACCCCGCCAACGGCGGCGTCCGCCGCTTGCCAGGCAACTTCCTTCTGTCTCCGCTCACGAACCTGCCCAACGATGGCATTGCCAGCGGCGGCATGACGCATCGTGCCGCTGCCGATGACGGCTCCCTCGACGCTGGCTTCCGCCGTGTCCTTCGCGGCATCATGGTCCGCTGTTTTCTGCCCGTCCCTGCCATCGTGGTCGTTGCCACCCTTGCGCTCGATACGTTGTCATCCTTGCGCTCGACAGCGCCCTTTTCATACCGCTGCTGCTCTTGGGCGCCCTCCACGATCATCCCTGTTTCTGTCGTCGCTTTTCGCGCGTGGAACGTGTGTGAATCCGTCGGCTCGTTGCCGTTCTGTTCTCCTCTCTCCTGCCCTATCCGGCACCTCCCCACCCTTCACCGTTACTTTGTTGGCTGACCCTGACCTTTTTTTCTCGAAGTGAACGGGTTCCCATCCCATCCGCCATGCCGGGAAAGAAGGCCGAGAAGGCCGCTGCCGCCGCCGCTACTGCGGCCGGTCCCGTCGAGACCACGCTGAAGCCATCCAAGCCGTCTAAGAAGCGCGCAGCCGCTGAGTCCACTGAGGTCGAGCTGGTCGCTACTGCATCAACGGCTGCACAGGTGACGCCGTCCCAGAAGAAGTCTCGCACCAAATCAGCCGCCACCGAGGCCGAAACAGTGGAGTCCGAGACGGTGGCATCCGAGATAGAGGCCGAATTTCCGGAGGATGTGAAGGCCACCGAAGAGACGGGCGAAGTCACATCGACCTTCGTCACGACGGGTGCGAAGGCGCTGGAAGAGCTGGAAGGCACGAACGGCGCCGTGCTGCCGGACTGCTTCGAGACACTGGATTTGACGCCGGGCACGCAACGCGCAATCCAGTCCATGGGGTTCAAGACCATGACACCCGTGCAGGCGGCATCCATCCCGCCCGCGCTGACCGGCCGCGACATCCTAGGCGCAGCCCGGACCGGCTCCGGCAAGACGCTGGCGTTCCTGCTTCCGGCCGTTGAGCTGCTGGTGCGCGTCCAGTTCAAGCCGCGCAACGGCACCGGCGTCATCATCATCTCACCCACGCGTGAACTCGCGCTGCAGATCTTTGGTGTCGCGAAGGAACTGCTCGCCAACCACTCGCAGACATTCGGCATCATCATGGGCGGTGCCAACCGCCGCGCCGAGGTCGAAAAGCTGCAAAAGGGCGTCAACCTTCTCGTGGCTACGCCCGGCCGCCTGCTGGACCACCTCCAGAACACGAGCGAATTCATTGTGTCCAATCTGCGTATGCTCGTCATTGATGAAGCCGACCGGATCTTGGAGGTCGGGTTCGAGGAGGAGATGCACCGCATCATGAAGCACCTTCCGACCAACCGCCAGACGATGCTGTTCTCCGCCACGCAGACCACGAAGGTGGAAGACCTAGCCAAGATCTCGCTGAAGGAGGGTCCGCTCTACGTCAACGTGGATAAGGACCGCCAGGCCGTGACCAACGATGGCCTGGAGCAGGGCTATGTCATGTGCCCATCTGACCAGCGGTTCTTGCTGCTGTTCACGTTCCTCAAGAAGAATCTCAAAAAGAAGATCATTGTCTTCTTTTCGAGCTGCTTCTCCGTGAAATTCCATGCAGAGCTGCTGAACTACATTGATATTCCCGCACTAGACTTGCACGGCCGTCAAAAGCAGCAGAAGCGCACGAACACTTTCTTTGAGTTTGTCAATGCCGAGCACGGCATTCTGTTGTGCACGGACGTCGCCGCACGTGGCTTGGACATCCCCGCCGTCGATTGGATTATTCAGTTCGACCCACCCGATGACCCGCGCGAGTACATTCACCGCGTGGGCCGAACAGCCCGTGCCGGCGGCCGCGGCAAGGCGCTGCTCTTTCTGCTTCCGTCGGAAGCGGGCTTCCTGCGCATCCTGAAGAGTTCGAAGGTCCCGCTCAATGAGTATGCCTTCCCCCCGAGCAAGATCGCCAACGTGCAGACACAACTGCAGAACCTTATTGCCAAGAATTACTACCTGCACTCGTCCGCGAAGGACGCCTACCGCGGGTATCTGCTTTCCTATGCGAGCCACAGTCTGAAGACCATCTTCGACATCGGCCAGCTGGATTTGGCGCTGGTCGGCAAGGCCTTCGGATTTACAGTCCCGCCGTCCGTCAACATTGCGGTTGGCACCAACCTCAAGAGCCACCGCAAGGACGGCAACAAGAAGGGTCGCAAGGAGATCGAAGGTGTGCGTCGCAAAAACGAGCATGTCAGTGGCATGTCGCGCCAGAACATTGGTTCACGCAACGACTCGAAACAGTGGTCGCGTTAAGCGGGTTCTTGCCTCCCTTGCCGCGCCTGGGTCGCGATCCGTATGCCGCTCCGCTTCCCTGAGATGCGCATGCCCGGCTACGGCAGTCCGGCTCCCTTCCTTGCTTCCTGCCTTTCCATCCAGCTCACCACGATACCACTGCCTTTCTCGAACAGCTCCTGCATGCGCTCGGTCCGGGGGGAGGAGGATGACAGCGCGTCCCTATCATGTCGATCCTCACACGAGTGACCGCTCATGTGAGGAGCACCAGTTGGGAGGGTAAAATCGCCATGATCAGACGAAAAGACCTGCGTCACCTCCTCAACAAAAAAAAACCATTAATTTAACTTTAAGTATATCCTTTTCCTACAGTGGCTCGGATTCGAGGGCTCGATTCGAGAAAAGGCGGGCCCTGGTAGTCGCCCAGTGCCACACAGGTTGAGAAGAGGTTGTCTGCTACACCTTCAAAGCATCAAAATCTACTTCAGATATGATGGTATGGAGACCACCTGCAGTTGATGGCATGCTGTGGCTCTTTTTCCTCCCAGCTCCCACGTACCACTTTTGCCGTCACTATAAGACCAGCAACACCCTGATGCGGTGGCCTTTTTCTTTCTAGGAGCCAAACGAGGTATATATATACAGACAACGACATGAATCGCCGATCTTATTGATGTTTCTTCGCTTGCCCTCGCCCCTTTGCCGAACCGGAGTCGCGTGTTCTATATACAACATGCCATGTCATGCATGACAACGCGGCATCGTCCGGGCAGCAAAGAGGAAAGAGAGGTGGTATACTGAGCGCTGCGGCTATCCCCTCGGTCGGTCACGGCTACGTATCGAGCGGCCAGGCACCGCCAATGTGCGTGAGGGTCGATGCAGGGGTGGCGAAGGGCAGCAAGCCATGGTGATCCCGGGTGTTCCATGCTAAGCGATGGGACCCCAGCACGGCAGGCTCCCCACCCGTAGCCGGGGAAGCATTCCGTGCACAGCAGCTCGGGAGGACGCTGGATGCTTTGGTATTGGAGAGCAACCGCTGTGACGGCCGGAGGGCGTGATGCAAATGTGGCTGTTTCTGCATGAGGAACTGCGGCTGCTTTTGCAGGTGTGGTTGTTGTTGTTGCTGAAGATGCTGAAGCTGCTGATAGCATCGGTGGTGATGCGGATTATGGTGGTGAGGGTGGTGGTGCGGGTGGGACATGCGCTGCGATGCAGCGCGCGCTCGCGGCACTCGCATCGAGAAGCCAGCGCCTTGCTGAGCCGGCACGGCACCCATGGTTAGCGCCGTCGCAAGGTGCGCTCGATCGACGAACGACCGCGTCTGGGTACGCGCGTGGGCAGCCTGGGCCTCGGCTTTCGCGAGTGCAATGGCATGGGCTTGCGCATACGCCTGCGCTCGGGCGTTCGCCTGGGCATACGCCTGAGCGTGCGTGCGCGAGGCCATGCGGTCTGACGGCTCGACGGCATGAGCCGGCTGTGTGCCCCGGGTGCCCATGTGTCCCAGCCCAGCTGGCACGTGGCTGGAGCCCCGTCCAGCGACGGTGCCCTGGACCGGCGGCGCATAAATGGGCGGCATCGGCGGTTCTTTGCTCATCAGATCAACTTGGTGAAAATGATTCTGCGGCACAAGACCACAGACGGCCGTACGAGAGAAGGGGGTCGCATACTGCGTTGAGACAAAGAACGTTCCCCGCTCCTGGTCGCACGACAGGACATAGAAAGCCTGGCCGGCGCGAAAGGAGACCGTGTCGGTGGTCGTGGCGAGAAAGTCCGTGTGGGCACGGACCTTGAAGATACGGCTCGCGATGGCTGGCATGATGCGATGTGTGAAGGCGAGCAGGGAATCAGGTTGATGGCCTTAAAGAGAGAGGGGAGAGGCCCGCAGGAAAAAAAAAGCGCCAACGAGGCAAGCAGGCCGGTACGGATGAGGCTCTATGGACATATATATACAAAAGGTAGGGGAGCAGGGGGACGGCGGGGCCAGCCGCTGAATAGAATAGATCTGTGGAGTAAGCAGTCGAGTGGTACAATTCATCGCCCTGCATCCTCGTTGCGTTTCGAAAATGGATCCGTGCGGGGGTTACGATTTTCCGACATACCCATGCCGCCTGCGATTTTATACTCCCTAGTGTGTGCGGCCGTTGTTCTGCTGTGGTGGCGATGGCGACGCCTACCAAGGACCCCTTGCCCTTGCCCTTGTCCTGTCGCCTGAGCCAGAGAAGGCTGCGTTGCGGATTGGCGTCAACAGTGGTCGTCGCCGTCGCCGTCGCCGTCGCCGCCACCGCTGCCGCCACCGCTGCTGCCGCCGCCGCTGCTGCCGTTGTCCGAGTATGGCGCCCCGCCATCAGACCATCATCGCGGGAGCGGCTCCTCTAGGGGTGTTTGGCGTCAGCGCCATCCGTAGGCGATGTCATGGCCACGCCGATCCGCCCGAAACGGGACGCGGCCATGATGCTATGTGCGATCTGTATGCCGAAGCGGCGGCAACAGCGATTCAGCGATGATGGCAGCGAGCGTGGCGATGGCCGACGGACCATGGACCGCCGTTTTGGCCGGGGACCGCGGGAGGGGTGGCGTCTCGCGTCGCCGTTCAAATTCGTCGAGATCGATCCGTTTCCCGTGCACCACGTCCCTCACCACGTCGCCTCGTCCATGGTTCGCCTGTCCGCTGGCTGCCGGCCCGGATCTGCCGCTCCAAGGTGGGTTCGGATGTGGCAGGCCGCCGGTACTCGCCAGCTCCGGGCGGGACGGCGTCCCTCGGCGTTCCTCGGCGTCTGCGGCGTCCACCGCGCCTCCGGCGGGCAGCACAAGGCGCATCGAAAGCAACGCACGAGGCGTTGCGACGATCGCAGCGGCGTTGCACCGACGCCGCCGCTGAAAGGCGCAGCGGCAAAACTGGGGTGTGACGCCCGCCACCTTCGGGTTAACTCGCCATCCATCCATCCATCCCTCGCATCCTCTCCCCATTCCCCGGCACCCCGGCACCCATGAAGCACCCATGAGTGATCCGCTCGTCTGGCCGAAAGCCTCGGGTTCACCGCCTGGGGCTCACCGCCGCGGCGGCGGCGTGTGTGCGGCGTGCCGCACTTGAGCAAATGGCCACACGCACACGATGCGCGATCGTCGACGGGAATGGGAATGGCAACGCCACCGCGCACCATGGCCCGCCATCGCCGGGACCGACGGAACAGGATCCCGCTGCGGGGCCTGTGGAAGCCTCGGATCGGACATGCCAGCGGACGCTCGAGCCGATGGGGAACGCAACCGTCGGCCATGGGAGCGACGCTGATGACAAGGCATGTTTTTTTACGTCATTGACAAGATCCTCCAGATGACCCCCCCCCCATCCGTGGCTGGACGAGCGCGATCGGGCGGAAAGTAACGAATCATCGGAGAACCCCGACAAGAATAGGATCGACGGGCTTGCTCCTCATACGCGACGCAGTGAACGTCGACGGCCCCCGGCCGTCCAACTGGGGGGACGCACAGTGAACGGCCATGGCCGCAAGGACGGCAACGACCACGAGGTCCTTCACCGCCAGCCTTCGAGTCGACGACGATTGCACCCGATGCGCCGCCTCATTTGATGGATGGGCGCTGCCGGCGTCCATGCCGGACGACCCCACACCAGCATGGCCACTCGCCATCGCCACTCCGCTGTCTCAGTGCGGCATGCCTCGTGGCCCGCGGGTCCCTTCAACCTGACTGGTCGACTGCCCGAGGGTCCTCTAACTCCGCCATGTTTCGCTCCTCCCTCCCCATTCGTGGCGCAGCGTCAGTGACCGCGACGCTGTCCCTTTCCTTTTGTTTCGCAGAGGGGCCCGCTACTGACCTCTGGTGCGTATGTCAGAGATACATTCGCTGATGGATCACATTTTGGCTACAGGCCTCTGGGGTTCTCCTTTCGGGACCCTCGCACTGCTGCCACTATCGGTTGCTGCTGTCAGCTCCTGCTGCTGCTGCTGCTGCTGCTGCTGCTGCTGCTGCTGCTGCTGCTGCTGCTGCTGCTGCTGCTGCTGCTGCTGCTGCTGCTGCTACTGTCGGCTGCTCCTTATTTTCGCCGTCCTCGCATTGACGCTGGCGCCTGCCACGCGGCCACCCAGTTTTCATCCCTCACCCTCAGAACCTTTTACGAATCTCCGATCCGCCGAATTCCGCTGCTGGGGTACCGCGCCCCACACGCTCACGCCCGCTCGTGCCATGCCGGCCGCCCTTCGCGTCTTCCAGCAACTCAGGGCCCAGGGCCTTGAGCGGCAGCTGACGGGCGTCAATCCCCATGTCAAGCTGTCCCGGGCCGTGCCAGGCAAGACGGTGGTGATTCCGCCGCTCGTCAGCCTGCACGTCCTGTACACGCCCTACCGCGTGGGTGCTGGCGGCACGTCACGGAAACTTTCGCACTGGATCGTTGAGCATCTGCCGCGTCTGGCCGCCGAACATCCCACCGTTGCCATCACGGTGCAGCCGCAGTACAAGGGCGTTCCCATGCTTGTCGGGCGCTACGGCAACGATTTTGAGAAGCTCTATGTTGTAGACAACTGGGACGCCAGCAAGCTCTCCCAGGCTGTGAAACAGCTCACCGAGTCCAGCGGCACCTATGCCCCGCGCCAGCGCCACCAGACCCCGGTGCGTTCGTTCAAGGAGAGCATCACGCCCCTGTGGAGTCCGTTTGACCCAACCAACCGTTTCCGGGCTTAGTCGGCCTCCCAAGTTGGGGTCAGGGCAGTCCAGGGCACATGTAGATAGATATTGCAAGACCAGAAACATACTAAGTAAAGTAAAACAAAAAAAAAGAGTCTACTAAAAAGAAAAGGCATGATGATAGTCGCAAAAGTTCTTTCCGAAAGGCTTCCGCCGCCCAGCTTTTCATTTCGCCATGGTCGGATCCACCTTTCTCTCTCTCTCTTCCTCTTCCCCCCGGTTCCCAATTAAGGATGCAGGATAACGGGGAACCCTAGATCACATGGGATATGATGAAACATGTCATATTTAGGTCAGGCGTCGCGTAGCGTCCCTGGATTGCCTAGCGCCATTTGGTGAGGAATGCCGTGTGGAACGCCTGCAGCTTGCCGATAAACGACTCGATCAAGTCTTCGGGCGGGAGAAAGGTACTGCGGAAGTGCCACGTGCCGGCCTTCTGTCCAAAGCCCGTGCCTGAAATGACGCAGACGCCGGTTTCGTTGAGCAGCGCCATGCAGTACTCGGTATCGGGCGACTTACCCGCGGCCTGCATCGCGTCGACGAAGCGAGCCGGCAGCCGCACGCTCGGAAAGAGATACATGGCGCCCTGGGCCTTCTGGCAGGTGACGCCCTCCATGGCGTTAAAGGCGTCGCAGAGCACGGTGGCGCGGCGCTTGAGTGATGCATAGATGCCTCCGAGCTCGGCTTCATAGAGCGGATACGACGGCTCGCCCTTGACGGGTGGCTTGACCATCAGGTCCACCATGAGTTGACCCGCGACCGGCGGACATAGCGAGATGGACGCGATTTTATAGAAAAGATCCATCACGGGTTGGCTGATATTGACGCACTCAAAGTATCCGCCGCGCCGGCCGCATTCGCCGATCATACCCTTGCTGATGGAGTGAAACGAGACGAGCTCCTGCGAAGCATACGACGGCCCCATGTCCTTCAGCACCTTGCGGAACGACACAAAGGGCCGATCCGCCTGATAGGTGTTGGCCTGGTAGACCTCGTCTGCCAGCAGGACCAGCTCCTCGCGGTGAGTGAACTCGATAATCTCGCGGATATTCGCCTCGCTCAGGCACTGGCCGGTGGGGTTCCCCGGGTTAATGACGCAGAGCGCGCGGACCTCGGTCCCCTCGGCACGGGCCGCCTGGAGGCTGCGCTCGAGCTCGCGGACTGAGAGAGACCACCCGGCGGGCTCATCGAGGTAGTAAGGGACGGCGCGACCGTTGAAGACCGTGACGCCCGCCGTGTAGAGGGGATACTGGGGAATCGGAATCATCAGGCCGACGCGGTCGTGGCTGATGAGCGTGTTCATCAAGAGCTGGACGCCAGGACTCGCGCCCGCCGTCAGAAAGATGTGCTCGGGGTCCGCCGGGTGGCCGTCGCGACGCCCGATAAACTCGGCGACATGCTGGCGGACGAGGGGGATGCCTTGGGAATGGCTGTAGGCGCCGATACTGCCGCCGACCGCGTCAAGGAGCATGCGGGCGCGTGCCCGGACATCGTCGGGGAACAGCACGGCCGCCTCCGGCGCGTCGATCAACTCAGGGAACTCCGTCAACGCGGCAACCTGCCGGTAGAAGGTGATTGGCTTCTGCTTCAGCTGCTGCGGATTGCCGATATTGCAGCTGATCACGCTGGAGAATCCTAGCGTCTTGGCCGCATCGGGGTCGCGCTCTAGCTGAACACGCAGCGCCTCGGCGCGGATGGCGAGCGCGCCTCGGACGGCATATTCAGCCTTCACGATGTTCGGATTCATCTGCTTCGGTGTGAGCGGCATGTCGGCGGCGGCGGCGGCGGCGGCGGCGGCGGCGTGAACCGTGGTGGCGGCATGCGATGTTGTGGCGGGGCTCGGGGCTAAGAGAGCGGGCAGGATGTGAAACGCGGGAGCCAGTGAGGTGCCAAAGGCTCGCGTGGCGGATTCGAATCGAACGGTAGCAGCGGCGGCGCGTTGGGCAACGCGAGCGCTGGAGATCACGGTGAGGCAGGCCGGTCGCACGCTCCGCCCGCGGCACGTCGTGACCGAAACTGAATGGTTGTGGGCGACACGAGGCAAGGACGGCGCGGCCGGCCACGGAGACAACGATCGGGCAGCCCCGCGCATCGGAATCGACATCAGCGCGAGCATCCGCATCCGCATCCGCATCCGCGCTGGCGACGACGACGGGGAAACGGATGTGTGCCAACTTCGAGTTTTACTCGTTTTGTCTTTCCGTCACGGTGGGGTGGTGGGAAACCCAGAAAGAAAAGGTCGAGAAAAAATGGCGCAGTCTCCGAGCGGCCACTCGTTTGTAGGTCGTTTTATCGCGTCATGCAGACTCGAGATCTCGTGGCTATCGGGTCCAATGTATCGAGCGACGGCGGAGAGCAGACGGAGGGCAATGCTCGACGGTGATGGCAATGACAGCCGAATCAGCGCAAGAGAGAGATCTCTACCTGCGGTCGTCGTGCATGACAGGCGGCCAGCGCGTGTCGTGCGGCAGAGACGCTGTCGCCCCCGTCACCCATCAAATGATTGACTCATTGAATGAAACGACGAATGGGGGGATAACGATGGGACCCTGACATTTTCCCGTCGCTACAGGACTCCCGGCATGCTTGCTTGGTACTGCACCGTCTGGCATCGTATTGCATTGCATTGCATTGCCTCCATCCGGCTGTTCGCCTGCATCGAGAGACGCGTGACGTCGCCTTCGACGTGATGCATTGGCGGCCGGGTCCCTTGTGGAGGGGTAGGGGTAGGCGCGGGCCCCGCGAGTGAGTAAGTCGGTGTGGCAGTCACGGCACAGGAAGGCGTGTTGTCGTTCCTTTCTTCGCTGCCAGTCCCGACCCCCCGTCACCTGCGCCACGAGCCAACGGAGAGACAACCAGATCGCGATCGCGAGTGAGCGATGGTTTTGTTTAACGCGGTCGTATATATAGGCCCATCCTGGCACCTCACACGCTCACCCATCTACGGTGGTGCCCCCTAGGGGTCCCCCACCGAGGCAGCGAGCATTTTGGTTCAGTGTCGGATGAGCTTGCCGACCTTGGACTGCCATCTGGTTTGCCCGGGGATGCGGCACAGCCCTATTAGCCTGTCCGGTAAGGCCAGGCCTGCGGCGGATGTTCAACGCGGCATTGAGGTCGCGGTTCACCAACTTGCTGTGGGTGGTTTCATGGCCGTTGGTAGCTTCATACCACAGCAAGCCACGAACCGTGATTCCCTGGCGCCGGTGTTGACCAGGTTTCAGGACCACATGCGTCTGGGCGTCCACTCCGGTCTGGTCGACTGGGGTGGCCGGCGTGCGCGCGGCCGCGGAAGCACCCGCGCGAGCACTGCGGGGTAGTTTGACCTGCGTCGGCGCCGTCGAGCGAGCGCCAGTCCGGGTATTGCCGGCCGGGTTGGCCGCAGACGCGGTTTGGGGAACGCTTAACCGGGACGTGCGAGCGACACCTTCGTTGGGTCCGGGGCCTTCACCTTCGTCATGATCTCGTTCGTCTCGGCACGCAGCTGGGTCGTTTGGAACTCGTCGACCATGACCGTGCGGGAGCGCTGGGCACACGTCTGGTACGCGCGAGCGGTTGGAACCGAGATCTCGCCCTTGCCATGGGGCCCCCTGCGTGGGGGTCATTTACGACATCGCGACCACGACAGCGTTCCGCTCTTTTGTCTTATCTTCTTTTCTGTGTCTGATGGGTGACTAGGGAATTCCGATGTTCCGCGATCTCTGCGTTTTTTGATTGTCTCCTGTGGGAACCATGGTCATGGCCTTCGTCGGCGTCGATGCCTGAATCGACCCGGTGGACTGTAGGGATGATTACGGTCGACTTGGCGGAATATACTTCCAGTCCCACGATGACGCCACGATGGCAGTGTTCCCCGGCCGACCGCCATGGCCCTCGCGCTG